>OY769903.1:19543509-19683509 GCA_963669185.1 Dyspetes luteomarginatus | reverse complement strand
TGAGTTCCGAGACGAGGCAGCGAACTAGGGAGGAGATGACGGATATGAAACAGCCATGTGATGCATAGGAAGAGAGAGAGAGAGAGAGAGAGCTAATTTCAAATGTCCGCCATTACCGAGTTTGATCCAATACGACACAAGGATTTTCGCAAACTTGGCACAATATATGGAACAGCGGAAGTTCATTATAATCACAGAATCGTATCTGCCATAGTTCGAGTCCAGAGGGAAATTATCTAGTAGGTCAGCTATCTTAAAAATTATAATATTTTCGTCGGTCTTTTGGCTTCTCGATTAATCCGATGATATAATTTGCCATTGGCCAGTGAATTTTTTATTTTGAGCCTGCCCTTCAGAACAAGTCTTGAATAATAAGTTTTAAAAAAATTACGAATAATATTTTCGTCGGTCTTTTCGCTTCTCGATTAATGCGATGATATAATTTTCCATTGGTCAGTGAATTTTTTTATTTTGAGCCTGCCCTTCAGAACAAGTCTTGAATAATAAGTTTTAAAAAAATTACGAATAATATTTTCGTCGGCCTTTTGGCTTCTCGATTAATGCGATAATATAATTTTCCATTGGCCAGTGATTTTTTTATTTTGAGCCTGCCCTTCAGAACAAGTCCTGAATATAATAATAATTTAAAAAAAAATGAGGGATTCAATATCTTTGAAGATAGAAGTTGAATGATAACAGTTCCAAAGTTATACATTGGACAGCTGGTTTAGCTATAATTCTGGAACAATTAAGGTCGCAGGGTAAAAAAAAAGATAGAAATAATTCCGTTTAGTTGAATGTGAAACGAACGATCATTGTGGCCCGAGGAATTATTCAATAATAATTTAACACTGCTGAAAAAATGATCTTAGATTAAACAATTGAGGGTAAAAAAATTGAGAAGGTTATCGAAATACACATACATATATTATTTGAAAAAATTGCGGGCCAGCAAAATGCTTGAGTTAGAAAAATCTGCGATCACAAATATATTTTTGCTGTTTCACTGGGCGCCAATTTTTTTATTCTTTTTTTTTTTCATGTCAATTTTACACTCGTGTAAAGGCCATGCTGTCAATTCAAATTCGTCAGAGTGAAGTCGGATTCGCAAATTTTCGTGAAAATCCAATTGATTAATTCAAAGTAGCACTTTGCTCATGGACGCGAAGGGATATGGGCAAAGCAAAGGGATTAACACGTACATGCATGGTTCATGAAATGTTCCAATCGCCTATCACCAGCTATCTGTATCGTACTGTGACAGTGCAATACGATGAATGAATGAAAAAAAAAAAAAAAAAAAAAAAAAATCGTGACAGCGATATTACTCTTTCTCTGCCTTGCGGTTTTAACGAAATTCAAGTTGATTTACGAGGTGTGGAATGTTATTTGAATCGATTGCGGATTTTTTTTTTGTACCCAGGCTTTTCGTTATTTCTTTCACTCCGTTTGAATATTTTTTTGCCACGTAGGAAAAAGCTCTCGTTATCGATATAACGTTGTAAATCGGGTATAGATCGAACTGGGTCTATTAATAAAAGAGTTTTGAGGTCGGAATATAACTCATCCGAATTTTTTTATCGTGCACGTATTACGTGATAGAAATAATTTTATAGTTTATGCAACTATGACAATGTAGTTTATGCAACTATAAAAGTAGCTAATGCAATTATTTAATATTCAACCCACCAATTTGTTACGTAACGCAACTGTAAATAGTATACTTGAACTATAAACACATTGTCCTTACTTTATATAGTTTCCTGCACCATATTTTTCTCTGAGTCCTGGTTAAAAGATATTTTAACACTAAAACTTTCGAATATTTAATTAAACCTTCTTTTACCTTTTTTTAATTAAAAAAAAAAATTGAACATCATATTGAAAGAAAGGACAAGGGTGGTATGGATTTTTCTGTCTTACTTATGTATTTGAATTGGATTATCGATGCATTTGTTGATTCCTGCACATATCCGGTAAACGGACAATATTCGTCGAATGTATTCTACATTCGTTATATAGTCCTGTGCGTATAAATTATTTTTCTCTCCCTCTCTATTTCTCTCTCCCTTTCTCTCTCTCTCTCTCTCTCTCTCCTTTTCACCCCCTCTCTCTCTCTCCCTCTCTCTCCTTTTCACCCCCCCTCTCCCTCTCTCTCTCCCTCTCTCTCTCCCTCTCCCTCTCCCTCGGCCTCTCTCTCTCTCTCTCTCTCTCTCTCTCTCTCTCTCTCTCTCTCTCTCTCTCTCTCTCTCTCTCTCTCTCTCTCTCTCTCTCTCTCTCTCTATCTCGCTGCCTCTATTGCACTGAGTACTCGATGATGTACAGCTCTCACACCACTGGAATGTGAATTTTGCTCGCACTCTCCCGAATCGATCGAATCGATCGAATGCCAGAGCAAACAGGCTTTTCGATACCAAAGCAACGAAACAGTATATCCAATTCGGACAAATTGACGCAACGATCGTTTTATGCATTTCAGTATCAGTTACACATGCCACTGAATATCGAATAAAACTATTTTTACGCTGGTACAAATGTACCCCGTGTGTATATCATTGACTTATTGACGCTTGGATGCTGTTCAATGTGAATTTTTGCAAGCTATAAATCGTCAAAACGATCTTTACCAAACTGCTCTTGAATGGAATTTCGATGAACGCGCAGAACAAGACTCAATTTGTATTAAATTTTCTCTACGTGATGAAACGATAAAAAAACAAAAAATTAGGATGAAGAAATAATTGACAAAATATTATTCTTTATTACAAGTAACATTTTTTTTTTCAATGTCCAGATATTCTATTTCATTTATGCCAATTTATTTGAATGATTTTTTTTCATCTATTTAATTTAATTAAATTTATTCCAATTTTATACTTGTATTTTTTTACGAGCTAAAGTCGTTCGAATGATTTTATTTAAAATTATTGAATTCAATTTAAATTCACACAATTTTGGCACAAGTGAATTATCATGTGGATAAAATCTTTGACAAATGTGTCAAGGTAGACGCGCACATTGCTCATGAAGCTTCTTCATCTCTCATCCGCCCATATTCTCACGACAGCCGAGAGCGCTCAATTGTTCTTCCATTAAGGGATAAGCTGGACTGTCGCATTTTTTTTTGTTTTTTTTTTTTTTTTCCTTCTCGTTCCTCTTTGTCGCAGGTAAAATTTCCGTGTCTCTGCGGGGAGTAATTGGAAAACGTAACCCCTCTGGGTAGTTGGGAAAGAAGTTCTTCCGAAAGTAACCACCCATGAGAGTAATCCAAAAGATGGAAACGTTTAATGGGCTCTGTCTATGTATATATATTTTTTTACCTTTATACATATATATATATATATATATATATATATATTTTTTTTTTTCATTTATATATATGTATAAATGAAAGCGTAAGAATAAGAGAAAATATGAAAAATGAGGTGTCCCAGGGCGAAAGAAGATGCATGGCAAATTTTCGTTCAGTTGAAAAAAGTACCGAGGATTTTACTCGGATTATTCATGCAAATCCAGACAAACAAAAGTTCGTTTAATAACAAATAACACCCCTAACGATACTTTATCCAATTTATTATAAAAAAAATTGTACATGATATCACATCAATATTATTTCACATTTTGTAGTGATTTTAGCGATTGTTTGATTTTTCAAGGCTTTGTATAATTTTTCAATCCATTTTCTTTCTCAAAAAAATCAAATGATGTTTTTTTTTTTTTTTTTTTTTCAACAAATTGATCTTGTCATATATTTCTCGTGTGACGTTCTCGAGTCTCGATTCCCCTTGTGTATCATATCATATATAGAAAATATGTGCAGGCATACAATTTCCCGATTTATCGATTGCCAAGCCCATCGATCACGCTAATCTCGTCGGCTATTAGAAGGGGAACGAATCCATAATGGATGTGTTCGAGTGAAAGGTAAATGGGGCGAGAGAGGGGAAAGGGAGGTGGCTATACACGAGAATCGCATATGCGACACTCAATCTTGAATCCTTACATGTATCAGCCATTGCATATATATATATATATATATATATATATGTGCTTACTTGTCCCCTTATTAATTTTCTCTCGTGTCTGCTTTGCTATATATCCTCTCGTTTCTACCGCGCAGTCCTCGATGAGAATTCTCCCCGCGTAATCCTTCAGTCCCTCCGGTAATCCGGCTAGTGGGTATTATCGTACATTATTACGACCGCGATTTCTTTTTCAAACTGACGTGCTATTGTACACAGACAAGGATTCTCCATGGACCCAGTTTAATCATACGGAACTATCTACCCTCGTTTTTTTTTTTTTTTTTTTTTCTCCATTTCATTTCGATTTTTTCGAAAAATCGAGATAAAAATAATTATTTCAACCGCGTGAATTTTCAATTCACCTCAAACTCGTAATTTTGTCTCCAATAAATCGAGCAATCAACTCGTTTAATGTCAATTATAAATTTTGCAAAAAAATTATTTACAGCTCTTTGTCTCCCTCACACGTTATATGTCAGGAAGGAGTTGAAGAAGAAAATTTGAAAAAAAAAATAAAAAAAAATGAAGCATCTGATACGGAAATAAAGTTCACGTTTTACTTTGCGATCCCCCCCCCGACCCGCGTGTGTGCATCATGAAAACGCTTGAATCTGTCAAGGGGAGGTTACGACTCCTCGCTATAAAGGAGGGCGATGAAAAAAAATAAGGGTGGGAGGGAAATCGAATAAAAACTGTCGTAGATTTTTCTTTGCCCTTTCCCCTTGCACCGTCGTGACGAGACTTTTGCCGGAAGATGGTTGACTTATCCGCCCGCAGACGTCAGTGTGATGTTTCTCAAGAGATGTACTAGATATTATATATATATATATATCTATATACTTTACATACTTTACATACTTTATATATATCTATATATACTATAGGGTAATAATTTACGCCGCTACAGGTACAGTCTGATCTTCCATAACTCAAATCTCCCTTCATGAGCTCTAAAAAAAAATGTCCTTGAATCAATCACAGGCCATTTTGTCACAGGACGAGAGTTATATTTCCCACGAAAAAATGCCATTTGATTCGGTGGAGTAAAATAATTTGACTTGGGGGGGGGGGGGGGGAGAAAGCATCACCTGATAAAACATCTTCTGGTCAATGCACTTTACCAAAAAAAAAAAAAAAAAAAAAACAAAATTCTACTTTTTCCATTTATTTTCACCGTCGAGATTGTTTGTGGGAAAAATGAATTTGCAAGACTTTTTGAAGATTGGAGAGAGCGCAATCGACCGTCGTTTTTTTTTCTTTTCAACCTTATGAGAGAGCAGACTGTATGCATAAGTGAAATAACGAAAACTAGTTCGGAGCTTGGAGCGAATAACGAGCTTGGAGCTTCCGGCTGCGAGGATGTTTTGGTGACTGGATGAGAGAGTGTTGAGGGTGAAAAGGTTACGAGGGGGGGGGGGGGGGAGGGGAGGGGACAGACACGAGAAAAGCTTCGAAGAGAGAGAGAGAGAGAGAGAGAGAGGGTGCTGCTCGAGAGTAGGTTGTGGTGAGGTCATGTTACTAGCGAATAGTCTCACGCTCATCAAGGGATACCGAGAATGACGTGCAGAGTTTAACTCCCTGCTGCCGCTGCCGCTGAGGCTGTTGGTGGTTCGTGGATCGATTCCAACAATGCCCCCTGTACACATCTCGGCACCACCGACCGTCAAGCATCAGCTAACTAACCCTCTCCCTCAGACCCTTGGATAATAGACGAAACTGTACTATGTCTGTCATAATTACGCCTCCTTTAATGCCATAAACTATTGCCATACATATGGGCCGTGTACACGGGGAATACCAGGTGAAAATGACAGAGCCATACTTTTCGCCATTTTCTATTTCCCTCAATATGTTTTAGGGTAACAAAAAAATGACTCAAGAATAATTTTTAAATTTGATAAAAAAAATCGTTTTTATACTAACGAAATTCTCAATTAACCCCCTCAGTTTTTTTGAAATATTCGGAGATTGTTACTATAAAATTTTTGTTAAAAGTTTGTAATTTTTTTTTGTTTTCAAACGACGACGTAATATACTGAAACGAAAAAAAGGAACTTAAAAATCGTGAGATTTACAGCCCTCGCCACTTTTTCCTGGAATGCCTCTTGTCTGTCATAATTACGCGTCCTTTAATGCCATAAAGTATTGCCATACACGTAATATGTGCCATACACGTGTACATGGGGAATACCAGATGAAAATGACAGAGCTTTTCGCCATTTTCTATTTCCCTCAATATGTTTCAGGGTAACAAAAAAATGACTCAAGAATAATTTTTAAATTTGATAAAAAAAAATCGTTTTTATACTAACGAAATTTTCAATTAACCCCCTCAGTTTTTTTAAAACATTCGGAGAATGTTACTATAAAATTTTTGTTAAAAGTTTTTAATTTTTTTTTGTTTTCAAACTACGACGTAATATACTGAAACGAAAAAAAGGAACTTAAAAATCGTGAGATTTACAGCCCTCGCCACTTTTTCCTGGAATGCCTCTTATGTATTCATATCTATGTACGTACATTACACATACACACACATGTAAACGTGTACATTCATATATTTATGTTTACGTAAATTTATTCCCATATTCATACGTGTATACATATGTATTTGTCCCTGAATTGTATATATCCACATTGAGAACAGAGTACTTGTGCACTATGTAAATGCCCGTAAATACAAGTATATGGGTGTTGTGCAAAGCAACCGCGTGGGTAGAAACTACTTAGATTGCCCATAAATAATCATAAATACGCAGGGACAACTGTGGGCATGCGGTACATCCACATAGTTACATATAGTCATGTGCCCGGACATATGGTGGTACAGAGCGACAGTGGGAGGAATAGAAGAGAAGAGAGAGAGAGAGAGAGAGAGAGAGAGAGAGAGAGAGAGAGAGAGAGACAGATGAGCAGACACCAGCACTCTGATATATACGTTGTCGGAGATTCCAGTGTGTATTATACTCGTTGGGATACTAGCATGCAACACCATGCATATACAAGAGAGCTTATATAATATCTCTAACGTTAGTCAACATTAAGTCTATCCACTGTTATATGCCAAAACTATACCGACCCTGTCTCGTAATATACATATAATCATTCGTAATACAGGGTACGAAAATTTCTATTTGTTGCCCAAGGATATATATGTATATATATACTCCTTTCGTAACTTTTGAATAATTTTCGAATAATATTCGAATAAGCGAGAGGTGTCTCTCTATACCTAATCAGGGAAAAGCTCTATATGCTCAATGAGAAGGCATTTTTGGGGAAACATATAAACGCGAATGGATTCAATCTACAACTGTGACCAATTGTAATTTATTAACGGTATGATCACAATTGCCATGCCCCTATTCAGATAATTAATTAATAACGGATAAATAGATCGTACATGAGTATATGGATAATGGCTACGTCGAATATTTATCTATTGCTGCTTTTCAGCGAGTAGAGAGCCAGGGAGCAGCCAGGGAGAAAAACACATTGGGCACATTATTCATGATTTTTTTTTGAGCTTTAACGAAAATGGCTAGTGGATTTGTGATCAGTGAAGATAATGGAACGATATAGGATTCTTAAAGAAATTAGTGATAATTTATTTTTATTTTTATTTTGACAAAAAAAAAATGGTTTACAAAAATTGCTGTAACTTTGCTCTCTGATGAGATTGCGATTTTTTTTTCGGTTCTTATTTTCATTGCAATCGTTGAAGCTTTAAAATGCCGCTTGAGTTTGAACGAAAATGACTAGTGGATTTGTGATCAGTGAAGATAATGAAACGATATAGGATTCTAAAAGAAATTAGTGATAATTTATTTTTATTTTTATTTTGACAAAAAAAAAAAAATGGTTTACAAAAATTGCTGTAACTTTGCTCTCTGATGAGATTGCGATTTTTTTTTCGGTTCTTATTTTAATTGCAATCGTTGAAGCTTTAAAATGCCGCTTGAGTTTGAACGAAAATGATTAGTGGATTTGTGATCAGTGAAGATAATGAAACGATATAGGATTCTAAAAGAAATTAGTCATAATTTCTTTTTATTTTGACAAAAAAAAAATTGATTTACAAAAATTGCTGTAACTTTGCTCTCTGATGAGATTGCGAATTTTTTTCGGTGCTTATTTTAATTGCAATCTTTCAAGCTTTAAAATGCCGCTAGATTTGTTGAGTTGGGATATTTTAATCATTTTTTACAAATTTTTCAAATTGGAAGAGCTTTTTTGGCAAATTTTTCCATGACCCTTTTGCCTTTGACCTCGCCGTGCTTTTAGGGACAGAAATAATTGACTGTATAAAACTAAGAGGCCATTTCCTAGTCTACTCGAGTCCCTTTCAAAACCCCCCTTGTGAATCTCAATCAGCCAAATTATTGCAAAGTTATCGCAATTTGGGTCAAATAATTTTGGTAATTTTGGTCAAAAGCTCAAAAATTTTACGTGAAATTGAAAAAAAAAAAACTTATAATTATTCCAAAAAAAAATTGAATTATTCGACGTTTGCAAAGCTTTCCCGTACATTTACCAGCTTACACATGGGACGAGAACAGAGTAGAGGAAAGTGAGCGATAGCGAGTGGGAAAGATGAAACTAGGGAGAATGTGAGGTAGACGAGCTCAGTTTTGCAGACGCGCATGGCCTCAACAGTGACACACATCTCGTGTGCCAGCATCAGCCTAAAATTTACCGGGTTCGTCGCCCTGACAGTTTCTCATGCGCTATATATATATATATATATATATATATATATATATATATATATGCGCAGGAACGATCTAATGGTAGAAATTCACCGCATATCATTGCGCAAATCTCCTTCTTCGTTATACCTTTGGGTTTGGTTTTAGAAAATTCTAAAAAAATAAAAAAATTCCCACAAAATAATCATGAATAATTGACGTAAAAATATTAAATTTACTCATTTCAAAAATAATAATGATAAAAACAAAATTTGTCATTTACTTCTTAACTTTTTTCAAGAATAATTATTCATAATTATTAACTCACGTGATAATTATATATATATATATATACACGAAAAAAAGGATTTTAATATTTGTAAAATATCTCACACTTGATCGTTCATATTTTCCAATTGAAATAATTTCGATTCTTCGTATTCATTCTTCTTGATATTCTTGATATTCATATTGTTATGGCAAACAGAATTATTTTTTCTCGTACCTTTCCAATCGTCAAAATCGATTATCGTCAGTTTTATAGGCTCGTATTTCAAGAGAGAGAGAGAGAGAGAGAGAGAAGTCTCGGGATCTCCCATGAAAAATATCGAATTGCTGTCAGCGACCTTTCCGCCGACCCGGAACCGGAAATTGCTCGAGGGCTTTTTTTTACTCTGACTCGCGCGCGCGTTCAAATTGCCACTGCTGAAAAAACACTCTCGCTACCTCTGCTGTCGAATGAGTTTTATTAACACAAATTTATTATCGCGACCTTTTCTATATCGTGCCAATGCACACGTGTCATGTCCCACCAATACTTTTTTTCCTCCACCTCCTCGGCGTCAGTGTCCAATGTTTCTTTTTTTTTCTTTTTTTTTTTTTTTTGCCGAGTCGTAAGTACCGATGGCAGTTTTGGAGCCCAAATGGCAGGTTTCAGTGGTATGTTGGAGCGATAGTCGGACGGGAAAACTGTCGGAGATCGAACGAGGTCAAAACGAGAAAGCGACTGACGGACATGTTGAGAAAGACGAGAGGATTTCGTATATAGATATATATATATGTACATATCGATATACGAAATAGAGATATATATATATATGTGTGTGTGTGTGTGTGTGTGTGTGTATTTGCGTTGTTCTGCGTGTAGATGAGTTCACAGATGTGATTCTACCTATGTGCTTGAGTCTGGAAACAAGCTTCGTTCTCCCAGTTCACCCTCGCTAATTAGAGATGGTCGCCTCGGGCGCGAACGTACCAAAACCAGCGCACCATCAATCCACCCCTCCACTTTACCCTAAATTTTCTCTATCCTCTTCTCCAGAGCATGTCCGAGGCTCAAGCCCTATATACCTTGCCGGTGTGTAACGTCGTTTAACTTCATCAAATTAGTCGGTGCTATATCGGGGATTGCCAGAGGGCGATCTTCTCGCCATTGCGCGAGAAGATCGCCAAATTTCGTATATTTCAGCCTCCGGCTCTCTCTCTCTCTCCCTCTTTCTCTCCAGTTTTGGGATATCCCGGCGTACAACGAGCGCAGTAGCAGCTTTCCAACCCCTAACTCATTCCAATCCCCTCTCCGCAATTTCCTACTCGCCGGGTCACACGTCACCAACGACCCAGCAGATTCGTTGTCAAGTCGCGTCGCGTTTCCGTGAACTCAAAGCGGGACCTGCTGGCGCAATTCCCTCTCGTGAGTGCAAAGCCCCCGCCATGTCACAATCCCCTACATCTCTATATATATATATATATACACATATGTATATATATATATATATATATATATGTATGTATCTATGTTGTACTCCACCACGTCGCTTTGCCGTCACTCGTATACACATCACTCACAGGCAGAAAGAGAGCGAGGGGGGGTGGAGGAGGGGGGGGGGGGAGGCGCTTGAAGTGCCTGAAGCACAGAGAGCAAGTCCATTTCGTGCAAATGTCATTAAATCGGATCAAATACCGGAGGTCATGGGTACGAGTGAATCGGTAAATGACACGCTGGAAACGCACACAGATCTACATAAAGTATACTCATCGAACTGTTCGATAAAGCGAATACGATTGAATTTCATGATTTAACTCTATCTGTGCACGATGTTCGTCGAAAGGATTTTTTTTTTTCTGTCGCTTTGCGACATTGCAAATTTTATTACGTTGCAAGGGTGAATGATTAATGATTGTAAATGCTTTCTCGCTCTTTTTGGAAAAGGAATTGTTAACAATTGAAAAAAAAAAAAAAAGTAAACTTTTTATCATCTTTGTAGCCCAGAATAATTTGGACTATTATTTTATAATTAATATCATTAATTTCTACCACGTTAATAATTTTTATAAATTATTATTTTTTTGTAAACATTTCTTCTCAATGGTTTTTGAAATTTTGGCCATTTTTTTTTCATTCTATTTCATTGAATTTTATTTTTACTTGCTTGCTTATTACTTACTTTGCTTCGTGGGGAAATTTCAGTAGTACGTATCTATGAGTAGTCAGACATTGCATTCTTTTTTCACTAACTGTGATATTTAACGATACTAAAGTTTATATTGGAATTTGATTTTCATGAATTTATTTTTCGTCAGAAAATCTCTCTCTCTCTCTCTCTCTTTCTCTTTCTCTTGGACTGGGAAATTGTCCGTATGTCTCCTTTTTGATTAAGCTCTTTCTCTTTTAAATAACGACCTTTTTCGATTAAATTCAAGCTGCTAGAGTGAACAAAAGTGTTGAAGAGGACAATTGTTTGGCTTTTTAGCGTAACGCTGCTCATGGAATCGTCGCTGAGTTTTTTTGCCTTGCTGTTAAAATTTCACCTGCATATTTTTTCCTACAAATATATAATTCATATGTATAGAACTAGTAGTAGAAATTCGTGATTTTTTCGCCCTCGCTTTTTTCCACGACCTAGAAAATTTTGTAATGCTAAATTTTTTGTATATCAAAGCAACATTAGCGGGAGAGAATCGAAAATTTTTCACATGTGTGAGAGGGAATGAGAAATCCTGACGAAAAGGGAAACGGAAGAAGACTCGCTCATGTTGTAGAAAATTGTCAATGTTACGTTTAATTAGGATTTAGCACATGTGAATAATTACTTTCTTTTTGATTAAATTCAAGCTGCTAGAGTGAACAAAAGTGTTGAAGAAGACAATTGTTTGGCTTTTTAGCGTAACGCTGTGCATGGAATCGTCGCTGAGTTTTTTTGCCTTGCTGTTAAAATTTCACCTGCATATTTTTTCCTACAAATATATAATTCATATGTATAGAACTAGTAGTAGAAATTCGTGAGTTTTTCGCCCTCGCTTTTTTTGCCGACCTAGAAAATTTTGTAATGCTAAATTTTTTGTATATCAAAGCAACATTAGCGGGAGAGAATCAAAAATTTTTCACATGTGTGAGAGGGAATGAGAAATCCTGACGAAAAGGGAAACGGAAGAAGACTCGCTGATGTTGTAGAAAATTGTCAATGTTACGTTTAATTAGGATTTAGCACATGTGAATAATTACTTTCTTTTTGATTAAATTCAAGCTGCTAGAGTGAACAAAAGTGTTGAAGAGGACAATTGTTTGGCTTTTTAGCGTAACGCTGCTCATGGAATCGTCGCTGAGTTTTTTTGCCTTGCTGTTAAAATTTCACCTGCATATTTTTTCCTACAAATATATATTTCTTATGTATCGAACTGGTAGTAGAAATTCGTGAGTTTTTCGCCCTCGCTTTTTTCCACGACCTAGAAAATTTTGTAATGCTAAATGTTTTATATATCAAAGCAACATTAGCGGGAGAGAATCGAAAAATTTTCACATGTGTGAGAGAGAATGAGAAATCCTGACGAAAAGGGAAACGGAAGAAGACTCGCTGATGTTGTAGAAAATTGTCAATGTTACGTTTAATTAGGATTTAGCGTACTATACAGTTGATTTTATCTCAGATGTGAGTTGTCAGGGCAAACAAGAAGCGTTGAACAGTACGATTGCTCAGCTTTGGTGTAGATACGCGAATATAAACGTGGAACACGCTCCGTAGAATCGTAGCAAAGCTTCTTGGTGGCGCCTCCGTGCCATCCGTCGCACATTTGGTGCTAACAAATACAGATTTATGTATAGAGCTAGATTTTCCATAAACCCTCTGAGTCGAGTACAAAGGACATCTTTTCTCTCTCTCTCTCATTCTCCCTTTCTTCCTATCTCTCGATCTCTCTTTCTCGTTGACGTCACACCCGTTTCGGCGTCACACCCGTTTCGGCGTAACCGTATAAATCTTCTCGTTCGCAGTAAAGAGCACAAAAGTGTGATTATGATAGACACGTTGTGAAAAGGAGAGTTTATCCGGCACTTGGGATTGAGCAGGATAGAAACAATAATGATCTATGTGATCTAATGTCAAATGCCTATTAGCTAACAATTTTTATCATCTAATAACCAGCTATGAGTATTAAAAAAAAAATGAAATATATAAATTTATCAAGTGTACGATATTTATATTCAAATAATAATAATGCCTGAGGTTATTCTATATCGTTTTTATTGTGCTGTCTAATAATCGGTTCAATTTTATTTTTTTATACGAAACAACATGATTTATCAATCAACGTCATCAGTTTCTATTCGGATAAATTGTTAAAGTTGCATATAAATGTTTCACTCTCCCATCCAATCTATCTTATAATTTATTCCCAGCTAAATAAACATTACAAATTTAAATCGAATGTGTCAATAAACAACTTTTTTCAATCGTACTTGACGGTGCAAAGAGGTATATCGAATTCCATGAACTTCACGTAACTCGATGAAACTCTGTGTGTATATATATATATATATACATATTACAAAAAAAATAGGACATCCTGTGTGTATGTATATATATATATACACCTATTTTTAAGTACATATTAAGTTTTCAGCCAACTTGAATAGCTCAATTGAAAAATGTGTTTTACTAAAGTTGTATGGTCCAGAGGACCACACAAGAAGAAATTATTTCCTGTGGTCCATCATCATAAATGGTGATGCTGTGGAGAATGGACCAGTTTTTTAAAATAGAATTATACATTTTTTACCCAAAAATTCTTTGATCAAAAATGTACAACCTTCTCAGGATTAAAAAAAAAAAATTAACTATTAAGTTGGCTGAAAACTTAATGCGTATTTAAAAATGGCACACATACATATACCTCATGTATCACAAATGGGACACATGGGATATATATATAGCCCAAATATATATATATATATATATATATATATATTTGCGTACACTACCCAAACCCAAACCCGGTTTACCAGGGTTATTCGTTGGTATCATATCTTGTTCGTGCTATAAAAGCCACTCGAGGAAAATGAGGCCCTTGTGAAATCGACGATCGAACAAGACCTCTCTAATGGAGTGTCAGAGCATGCCAGAAGTAGTTGTGGGCTGTAAGAGGGTGTTGACAAGTACATGCTACTAGACACGAGTGCTAGTTATCAAGCCGATCTTTCAGGATTTTCAGATACTCCTTGCATCGACGAAAAATTACGATAATATTTAACGGACTAAAGAAATTTATTAATCAAATAATTTTTGCATATATTTGAACTGCAAAAAAAAAAAAAGATCTGCGATCAGATCTTTTTTCCTGTAGTGAGCGTCCATTTTCATTCCATAATTTTTAGCAAAATGTGCTACATCGGAAATTCTCATATATCCATTTTGCCGAAATTTTATCTTTTCAATTGAATTGAATAAGTTTTACTTCTTGAAAAAGGGCTGTAAGAGGGTGTCGACAAGTACATGCTACTAGACACGAGTGCTAGTTATCAAGCCGATCTTTTAGGATTTTCAGATACTCCTTGCATCGACGAAAAATTACGATAATATTTTACGGACAAAAGAAATTTATTAATCAAATAATTTTTACATATATTTGAACTGCAAAAAAAAAAAACATCTTGGATCAGATCTTTTTTCCTGTAGTGAGCGTCCATTTTCATTCCATAATTTTTAGCGAAATGTGCGACATCGGAAATTCTCATATATCCATTTTGCCGAAATTTTATCTTTTCAATTGAATTGAATAAGTTTTACTTCTTGAAAAAGGGCTGTAAGAGGGTGTCGACAAGTACATACTACTAGACACGAGTGCTAGTTATCAAGCCGATCTTTCAGGATTTTCAGATACTCCTTGCATCGACGAAAAATTACGATAATATTTAACGGACTAAAGAAATTTATTAATCAAATAATTTTTACATATATTTGAACTGCAAAAAAAAAAAACATCTGGGATCAGATCTTTTTTCCTGTAGTGAGCGTCCATTTTCATTCCATAATTTTTAGCAAAATGTGCGACATTGGAAATTCTCATATATCCATTTTGCCGAAATTTTATGTTTTCAATTGAATTGAATAAGTTTTACTTCTTGAAAAAGGGCTGTAAGAGGGTGTTGACAAGTACATGCTACTAGACACGAGTGCTAGTTATCAAGCCGATCTTTTAGGATTTTCAGATAGTCCTTGCATCGACGAAAAATTACGATAATATTTTACGGACAAAAGAAATTTATTAATCAAATAATTTTTGCATATATTTGAACTGCAAAAAAAAAACATCTGGCATCAGATCTTTTTTCCTGTAGTGAGCGTTCATTTTCATTCCATAATTTTTAGCAAAATGTGCGACATCGGAAATTCTCATATATCCATTTTGCCGAAATTTTATCTTTTCAATTGAATTGAATAAGTTTTACTTTTTGAAAAAGTTTACGATTTGAAATCGGATTATATTTCTCTTCGTTGGTTAATGGCAACTCGGAGATTTCCAATATTGTTTCGAGTTTCGTGAGACATCAGTCGAAAGATTAAGAAAAATCATGTAGTTTAGATTTTTAGAAGGGTATTTAGGACAAAAGCTCTAAGACACGTTCCAGAGCATAGAAGATCAGTCTCGTTTGTGGAAATGAGGACAAAGAGCAAGAGAACAATGCAGAAACGTGCACTAGCATCCAATCGAATTCACCGTAGTTCCCTCATGGTATCCTCTCGTAATTATCGGACTCTCATTTACATGAGAATCGACTGGACGTACCACTGAATAAGTAGAGAGCTAGACGGTTGGAGGGAGGGAGGGAGGGAGGGAGAGGGTCTCTTATCACGTCAGTCTCAGTCTATAAACGGTTGCTACGATTGTGCATTATTCATCGTGCCATAGACTATGCAAGATCAACATTTTCTCTCTCTCTCTCTCTCTTTTCTGACCCCCTCCCCCTTACTTTCTTTATTACGTCCACTCTATTCAGTCGCAAGGCGACCGTTAATTAAGCTTTCAATGAGCTCCTGGAAAATAAAAGATGCTGAAATAAAAATACGGGAACAAATTGAATACATAATACCTCGCCAATAGCCGAGATCCACATTTTATTTTTTTCTCATTTTTACAATTGTTAATTATTCGCGTACCTGATTGAAAAAAAAAATACTATTGCGATTGTAACTCTTGTTCAAAAGTATTTAATTATCTGCCGAATGAATTAGGCATCGCAGTGTCGAGAGCAAAGTCAAAACAATTTTTCTCATTTGTAAGTCGTCAAATGACTATAAAATTTATTACTATAAATTAAAACTATAAAATGTATTATATTTCGGTGAATTTTTTGCATCTATAATTTTTACTTTTTTTATATATCGATTGTTAACGGTATAAAAAAATATTCGAGGAATATATAAATTTTGGACCATCATATATGGGCAAAATTAAATAAATGTATTAATTGTTTTTTGGAAGAGACGTTAATCTGAAATTCTCTCACCCTTTTCAAATGCACGTAAGGGAGGTTTGTGGAGGCGCACCCAATTTTCCCGATCGGTATCAGCTCTCACCTCATGCAACATTTTTATAAATATTAAATAGATATTTTTATATAAAAATATATCAAAGTATTTCTATATAAAATATTTCATATCTGTATAAAATCATTTCTTGAACGCAAACAATACGCGCAAGAAAATTATTTATATTTATTATTACACAAAGTTGAACACACACACACGGTAATGTTAAGTATATCTATATGTACTCCGATCAATGGACGGCGTATCCGGTACTTTATATTTTATTTCAAATTTTATTTCAATTGGTGTGGGATGGGTTGATTCTAACGGAGTGCTAGCAGAAAATCGTTTACTTCCTCTTCATTGGAGCGTTATCGTTCCGCAACGATCGGGAGGATATTTCATCCGGAAACGAAATTTCCGTAGCGCGAACTGTACGTAAGCTTGGACATGACTGTAAAGGGAAGTGGACGAGAGGGAGGAGAGAGGGAGAGAGGGAGAGAGGGAGAGAGAGAGAGAGAGAGAGAGAGAGAGAGAGAATAAAACGAGAAGTGGAGAAAAAATGAGACACTCAGTGCCACAGCGAGTGATTGATGGCCTTGATGGTAAAGACGAAAAAAGTTCTCTGGACCTGCTGATCCGTTCAACGAAGTAAAACAGCAAACTGTTCTCTCGCTCTACTTTTTCTTCTGCTGCCATTTCCATCGTTATTATTCCTCTCGATGGAATACATGTATAAAACATAAAATCCAGTCTGACCAAACGTCCAGACAAGCTTTTTTCCCTGACAAGCGTTTCTCGCAAATCTCCACATAGGAATGAAATAGAAAAAGGTAAAAAAAAAAAAGCAAAAAAGTATGAAACAAAATTTCGTCCCTCAATAGCCTAACAAAATCGATATTTTATTTATTGATTTATTTATTGCGAAAGAAAAAAACTTTTGCCCGATGGACCCGACAACCTTTCGTTCCATTTACGTCATTTTATCATCGTACATAAAAATGGAAAAATTAAATTGATTGAATTTCAAATTAAGCAACGTATTTTAACGCATGCGAGATCTTTTCGGGAAATTTCTTCTTTTTTCCTCGATGTTCTTTTCATTTTATTTATGTATATATATATATATATAGTTTGACTCGTATAAATTCTCCTGGCTGTCAAAGATAGAACGCCTTTATGTGCAACTGAGCGGAATTGCAAGAGTAATTTCAAAGTAGCCAATTCTTTGGCCCGGGCATTCCAGCGTCGAATGAAAATCTACTGTGAGACGAATGGAGAGAAGAAGGCAAGCAAAAGAGACCAACTCTTGCTCTCTTTCGTGTGCAGTATTCCAACAGTCTTCGGGTTGAAAATTTACGAACTCTCGGCACGATCGCACTTTAGACGAGGGGTTAACGACTTCCGCGAACCGCGTACTTAATCGTTCTTCTCTATCGACATATCGCGAGCTTTGAATTGCCATCTATATACTTATTGCGAGAAAAAAAAATCTCCAGTGCTAGATTTTTTATTTGAATAAACACTTTATTGATCAAAGTCTGTTTATGCAATTGAACGAGCACAATCTCACTTGAGCGAAATAAAAAAAAGTAGAAAAAAAAAAAAAGTAGAAATAGTCACTTAAAGACTCAGGAATCGAATAGATCAAGAGCTGAATCGAAAAGTTCAAGAGCATTTTCAGATTATATCCGTTTCAATCAATGACAAGTATATCCAATGTAAAAATACTTACAATTACACTAAGAGAAAAAGTTTAGTTGAGTCAATTAAATTTTATTTGAATGAGAGAAAAAAAAATCTCCAGTGATAGATTTTTTATTTGAATTAATACTTTATTGATCAAAGTCTGTTTATGCAATTGAACGAGCACAATCTCACTTGAGCGAAATAAAAAAAAGAACAAAAAAAGTAGAAATAGTCACTTATAGACTCATGAATCTATTCGATTCAGTAGTAAAATTGACGACTGAGTTAATGTTCGAGAACATTTTCAGATTACATCCGTTTCAATCAATTATAAATATATCAAATGTAAAAATACAACTAAGAGAAAAAGTTTAGTTTAGTCAATTAAATTTTATTTGAATGAGAGAAAAAAAAATCTCCAGTGATAGATTTTTTATTTGAATTAATACTTTATTGATCAAAGTCTGTTTATGCAATTGAACGAGCACAATCTCACTTGAGCGAAATAAAAAAAAGAAAAAAAAAAGTAGAAATAGTCACTTATAGACTCATGAATCTATTCGATTCAGTAGTAAAATTAACCACTGAATTAATGTTCGAGAACATTTTCACATTACATCCGTTTCAATCAATTATAAATATATCAAATATAAAAATACAACTAAGAGAAAAAGTTTAGTTGAGTCAATTAAATTTTATTTGAATGAGAGAAAAAAAAATCTCCAGTGCTAGATTTTTTATTTGAATAAACACTTTATTGATCAAAGTCTGTTTATGCAATTGAACGAGCACAATCTCACTTGAGCGAAAAAAAAAAAGAAAAAAAAAAAAAAAGTAGAAATAGTCACTTATAGACTCATGAATCTATTCGATTCAGTAGTAAAATTGACCACTGAGTTAATGTTCGAGAATATTTTCAGATTATATCCGTTTCAATCAATTATAAATATATCAAATGTAAAAATACAATTACACTAAGAGAAAAAGTTTAGTTGAGTCAATTAAATTTTATTTGAATCTCGACCTACTAAACTTTTAGGTGATTGATTGCGTTGGGTTTATTTAAAGAAGATAAACGAGGCATAAATATATTTGCTTAGTTAAATCAAATAATTTATTTGGGATCAACTGAAATAATTAAAATATACCCATTTAGTTAAATTCAACTAAATATTTTTTTCTGGGCGTACAACAGGATTAAAAAATAAATCGCTATAGATAAAATTACAGTTGCTTTTATCATAAAAATTTGCACTGTATATTTTTTGACCACTATATGACCTGGGCCATATTCGCCGACTTTACCGTTTTAATCAATTTGCATATATTTATTTTATGATTATTATTATTCATTGAATTTTATAATTTACATTTAATTAATAATGAAAGAAAAATTAAAAAAAAAAACAAAAATTAAATATGCAAAATACACTGTGTAAAGGAGGACAAAAAGTGTTCCTACAAGTCATGTTAGTCTGATGGTCGCCGATGATAGTTAACGTATTATCTCACTTTTCCAACACCATTAGTTGGTGCGGTTAACGTCCGTTCGGCCGGAAGACTTTTTTTCAAGTCTCGTAAAAAGTTTGAAATGTATATATAACCGGCTCGTGTCCCGCTTTTCCCAGAGAGTTTGGGGAGAGCTAGTTTTCCGCGCTTTATTTCCCTCTTGAGAATAAGCTATATGGTAAAAAGTACATACGAGACTGTTGGTTGTGACGATGATATTATATAGAGATGAAAAAAAAAAAAAACAAAAAAAAAAAAAAATGCGACGTGTTAAAACGATATTCATTGGTGGTTTTTCTGAAAGAAGAGAAAAAAAAAGTTGTGCTATTAATAATGGCGCTCGTTGCCGCTACTGGAGCGAAATGTGAAAAATGGACAAGTTTAGCTGGGAGTTATGTACATATATATATATATATATGTGGTGTAACCACACTGCCAGGCTTGTGAATGATCGTGCGCGACCGGTCGAGGGCAGACCCGTGGGGCATTTATACGTTCGAGCTGGTAAAAAATTCATTCGACGGCGTTAACTTTTGCATTCCGTTAAAGTTTTGCAAAATTCACGCATGAAAGAGAAATGTCGGAAATTAAGAAAAAAAAAAAAAAAAAAAAAATGAGTCTAGAAATATTTTTTAAGGGTAAAAATGACAAAAAAAAAAATGCAATTTCAATTATAAATTCAATGTAAATTTCACGGGAGAATCGTAGGAATTTTGCTGTATTTCGGAAATCGTTAAATTCGCGACGTTATTCAGTCTCCCGTTTATTTAAATTTTATTTTATTTTTATTATTGCCACGTTGCATAGCGCTTGGTCCTCTTTTGCTTCTTCTAATAGTCGAGACTGATAATACGAGAAGCGTGCACGAGAGATATTCGAGTGGAGTAAGGAAATCCGGGACTACTTTCAATTCCCTCTCGTGCTATGTTCGGGCTCGTGAAGAGAGATTTTTCCTCAGATACGAATAAACGGAAGAAGAGAGAGAGAGACAGACAGACAGACAGACAGAGACAGAGAGAGCGAGAGAGAGCGAGAAGAGAGAGAGAGAGCGAGAGACAGAGACAGACAGACAGACAGACAGAGACAGAGAGGGAGACAGAGAGAGCGAGAGAGAGAGAGAGAGAGAGAGAGAGAGAGAGCAAGGTAAAGAAACGAGAAGCGAGCAAATTTTTTCTCGCGCTTATCAGCATTTTAAGGTGTATATTGCTCTCGACGGGCCTTCCGAGCCAAATCAGAGCATCACGCGGTTGTATTACTCGCGCCTTTTCTCGTGCTACTTCGTGCGAATCGAAAAGCTCTTTTATCGCTCCAACATGGCCCCATTATACTTTTGCTCCAGCTGCTGTTGCTATGTCTATACATATATATATATATATATATATATATATATATGAAAGAGATCTAGAATGTAGGAAAAAGCTGACTAACGCTCTGCGGCTTTTGTTTGTTTCATAAGAGAGAGAGAGAGAGAGAGAGAGAGAGAGAGAGAGAGAGAGAGAGCGAGAGGGAGGGAGGGAGGGAGGGAGTGAGTGGCTGAGCGCGAAAAAACGGTTAAGCAAAAGTTACAAAAAAAAAGAAAAAAATATTTCACAGAGAATTCTGGTACTTGTCAGTCGAGAGAATATCGCGAAAAAGCACGAGAGACCGAGGTACGTTAATCATCAACAGGAAAATACGCTTTTGGAGCGTCCGAGCGATACTCGACTCAATTTGAGATTAACAGACCGCGATGATGTTCCCTGCAACGAATTAACGTATCGGGAGTGATTAGGGACACGAATTTTTTTTTTTCTCATTCGTTTTTTTTTTAAATTCATTTTTCAACGTACTGCTATATTTTACTTTATTACTTTTGTCCCTTGCCCGTATGTAATTTTTAATTTGTGCTTTTAATCTAGATTTTCATTTATTCCATATTAATATTTATTCATTTGACTCGTAGCGAATCAATATGAATTATCATTCTGGACCTCTCATTTTGAATTTTTAACGTATAATATACTTTTATCGCTCAATTTTTCCATTTGCCCTATTCACGTATGCACAATGAGATAAAAATTCAGTTTTCTCTTACACTTTTATTATTTCGTATTACTCCCGATTTTTGTCCTGATTTTACGCAACGAATGAATATATATATATATAACATTTTACGAAATTCATACTAAATTTACATATCTAAGCGAAACTTTATCTAGTTGAGTTTAATTTTATTTTATCACAATTGCGGTCTCGCTTCAATATTGATCGATTTTGAAATGAGAAATTTGATACACTTGTTATTATCCATGCAAATTTATCTTCACGCGTAGCAACACCATTTTCCTCCCCCTTAGAATTCATGGTTACGGGCTGTATGGAAATTTTATAATTTTTTAAAGCGTCATTGTGAGATATTTGACTGTCATTCGTGGCTGTTACGAAAATATCCGTCTATTCGCAATTAACGAAAGTTTCGGTGGAAAAAGGTTTTTTTTTCTTTTTTTTTTTTTCCCTCATTTGTTCATCCTTCTTATTCTATTCGAGGCTAATGGGGACGAGATATCGGTCAGAGTAAATCTTTTTCGATCGTGCTTGTAATAAATTATTCTACGAAACCAACGATGATGACGACGACGAGAGAGAGAGAGAGAGAGAGAGAGAGAGAGAGAGAGAAGAGAGAGAGAGAGAAGAGAGAGAGAGAGAAGAGAGAAGATAGAAGAGAGAGAGAGGGAGAGAGAGAGAGAGAGAGAGAGAGAGAGAGAGAGAGAGAGAGAAATGAGAGCTGAGAAATGAGAGCTGAGAGTCTCTTTGATTCGTGTCTCGCCATCTCTCGGGGGCTGAGGGCGATTCACGGGTCAGTCGTTTACAAAGCGAAACGAAAATTGGCTCGTGCGGGCATTGCCAAATCTGCCCTCCCGGATCGTTTCGACGATTGATTTTCTTTCGAAAAAACTCCAACCTTGTACTACAATTTCTTATAGAATGTAAAAAAATAAAAAAAATAAAAAAAAAAAAATACCATCACACTTTTTTTATGTGGAGAAAAAGAATTGCTCGAAAAATAAAACACAGCTGAAGGTTCAGTTTAACGTGCAAAAAGGTAGATTTGAGAAATAAAAGCATTATAACAATCAGCTTTGATAAAATTTCTCATTGAAATAAAAGTTGGAAAAAAATTGGTTGCGAATAAAAATGATAAACTCGATTATTGGTGAGCCGAAAATACTTGTGCTCGTTGAATCAAATAAATTAGGACAGATAATTCAATTTTATATGTAAATCGTTAAAATGTGTTATTAACTTACACGAAGTTGTAATATGTTTTCTGATGAATCAAAAAGCGTTAATTAGCGAACAGTAACTGGTACCGAGTGCGAAGCTTCGTCGAGAGGAGAAATTTAAGGCGCTCGTTATTTTGGTCCCTCGCCAGAAACGCTCTGGCTTTTTTCTCTCTCCGTCTCTCTAGCTTTCCATTTTGCCTCTCTGCTCAGAGCCTCTCTATGGCCTCGCTTAATTTTGTACATTCCCTCGTGCAATTACCCCCGAGCTTCGCGTGATCGATGGAAATTCGCGTTTTCCAGCCTCCACAGTGTTGTTTACACACACACACACACACACATATATATATATATATATATATATATATATATATATGTATGTATATGTATATATATGTATATGTATATATATATGTATATGTATATATATATGTATATGTATATATATATATGTATATATATGAAAATAAATATGTGTCTGTGTGTATTTATATTATAATATCGTACAGCGAAGCCAACTCGTGTTTCTCAAAACCTTTGAAATTCTTTTCTCTTCATTTCAGATACAAGGAAATTTCTCTTCGTTGCTGATGCCGAGACGTGAACGGGAAGAAATTATTATGGATGTCAGATGACAAAGTGAAGAACGCCTTTCGATGGTGAGTCGCCTTGAATTTTCTCTCGGTCTACATTATTGGAAAACGTGTTTATTTCATTCATTCCTGGTTAAAAATATAAGAGGTAGAAAAAATACCAAGTTCGTTACAGTTTCCAATTACATAAAATATTTCACCCGACATCGAGATATATATATATATAAATATATATATATATATATATATCTCGATGTCGGGTGAAATATTTCGTTATCGCTTTTTTTCCCGCGCGGGAAATGAGAAGCTTCCCAAGAATCGTTCGCGAGCAATGAGAAAGTTCCCAACAATCGTCGCGGGATGAAAAAAAAAAAAACCCAATAAAGATTCTAGAAAACAGTGGCTTGCATTTTCCACCCAATTAACAAAAAGAGAAAAAAACGGCACAGACATTATTTATTTTTTATTTATTTCTGTTGCAAGGATAATTGCTTTTTGCAAAATGAAAGGGAGAGAAAAAAAAAACGCTTAGTGTATATATATCCGTCGATTTTTCTTCGGTCCTAGTCGAGGATTGTAATTGAGTATATGGCAACATCGTACAATCACTTTCAATCAATTTATTTTTCTTTCTCTGTGTCTTTCTGTCTTTTCTCATTACTTTTTTTTTTCATCATATTTTCCGTTTTTTTTTTTTTTGCTCTCTGACCCTTTTTCAAGGTACGAAACGTTCATGCACGTTTCACCCCCCAACACTCCACCATCTCCGACATTTATAACCCACTAATGAAGCCTCTCCGGTCAGAAAGAACGAGCTTCGAGCTTCTTTCTCCCAATTTTAGCCCTGCTCATTTTTTAACCCTCTCGCGTATCCAGTGGAGCACGACAATCAGTTTTGGCCCAGTAAAAAGGCTCGCGGAACCAATTCAATCGGGTCGAGTAGAGTGGTCCATCCCGAGCGATGAAAACGTTTTCAGAGCGAGCGTTAGAACCAGAGATATATCCGTGGTACGAGTCTCTTGTGGATTTTCAAGCTATATATATATATATATATATATATATGTATATAATGAGCTTTGGGTTGGTTTTTTTTTCGCGATCAAAGTATAAAAATTCATCGAGCTCATTTTTTTTTGTTTCCGTCTCATTATTATCGAGTAATGAAAAAATTATTGAATTTGAACAAAAAATTTAATTCATCTCGATCGAATAAGATTTAATTTATTTTTAAAGGATTTAAATGGCTTGGGTTAAATTCATTGCAATTAATATTTTTTTTTTTTCGTACGCCGTTTATATCGTGCTTAAAAAATTTCTAACGCCAAGATTTCATCTCAATTTCGTTATTTTTTTTTCAGAACTTTGCATTCTGCAGATTAACGTTCTCGTAAAGTGGCAATAATTCTCTGATAGTGAAATTATACGAAAACTCGACTGTATCTCAAAGTGTTGAATACGTCCGTCAAAAAAATTATAAATAATAGAATGCTGATTAGGTGAATAATTAAAACAAAAATATTCATAAATGTTGGTAATTTTCGTTCACATTTCGCATTCATAATTGCCACAACTGGCGCGAAAAGCTTCATGTGTGGTCTCTGGCGATAATTCAACGAATACGATAAACTTTATGATAAATTTTGTGAGATCCCGTCCACGTTTTATACATGAGCATGAATTTTTCGTTGCGTATTATCTAGTGCGTGTCGGTGATTGAAAAACTGGGTCAGAAATATTCACTTGAATATTCCCCCCTCTTCCCCAGGCAGCTATTGAATTTAACGATTTTTCAAACATTATTGTCGTGACGTTGATTTTTTTTTTTTTTATTGTCGAGTTGATCATAAAAATTAATTCGCAAACAATTAAATTTATCGCTATGGGAAAAAAAAACGAAATATATAGTACGCAGGAATAATAATTTGTTTCGACTTTTAGCTGACGTTGTGTTATTATGTGTTGATGTTGGTTTATATATACTATTATTCTCCCAACTTAATAATTTTTATCATTTTTACATAATCCAAAATCAATTATTATTATTTATTTAAAAATTTTGGTACTTAAATAGTGTCCAATTTCCACAGCTTCTATTCAAACTGGCCTGGATTTGGACTCTCATACATAGATATCCCCTTAGAAATTTACCCACCCCTTACATACGTTAAGATACATATAAATGTATAGTCGTTTCCAGGCACCTCCCGTCGACCAGCAATTATACATACGCGACCCTTGTTGCGGTGCCGTAACTCGGACACGATTATTGGCCGCGTGCTGGGGCCACAATTCGTACCAATCAGTGTGAAAACAGTCGGAAATTAAATACTAAATAAAAGCCCGCCCCATCGTTTTGTTTCCCATGCGAGAGGGGGGACTTTTGCTCGCATTTTCAGAAATCAGAAATTATGATAAAATTATAACGAGAAGAGATTTAAAATAATAAAAGTGATTTTTTTTTATAAATTTTCGTGATATTGAAAAAAAAACATTTATGGGAATTTTTTTATAGGGATTTATTAATTCTCGTGTAATTTTTTGGGGCTTTCGTGATGGGGTCTTATAATAGAATGAATTTTAAGAACGTTCCTTCTTGATAAGATCGCGATTTTACTGTCCACACATTTTTCTCGGCAAATCGTTAAATTCTTAAAACGCTAATTGAGTTTAACGAGCTGCGATTTTTTTTTTTTTCATAACTCTTTATAAATTCGTAAGATCGTGTTCTACCAGTAATTTTTGCCAATTTTTAAACTTTGTCCCTTTCTTATAGACATGTGCAAACGAATTTTTTTCTAAAACTCCGTTTAGTTCGTCACACGATCGTTCCAATATCATTACAAATTATTCATCCTACATATTTACAATAATATCAACTTAAATTAATTTTGCTACTTCATTGGATCATTAAATTTCTCAAAATCTCATATTAATTCAAGAATATAAAAAAAAACAAAAATTCTTTACCACTAAAAGAGGAAATGCAAGGTAGCAAAAAATGTAGGCACAGAATATATTCAATTTTGTTCTGTTCCCTAACTCATGCATTTCCATTATAATGGAAAAGTATAACTATATAGTTATGATTTAAAATTCTTGTGTGCCTAAGTCAAAGGAGAGTTTCGAACCAGAAGTCTTATTTCTGGTGTATGTGTGTGTGTGTGTGGGTGTGTGTGTGTCCACGTCATTGTATGTGTCTCTACATGATTGTATCTGTGTTTGAGTGTGTATGTGTGTGCTTTTGCTATTCTCGGTGGCTTTGCACGTATCGCATACATCCATTGAAGCTTTTCCACGATTCTGCAGACCTTTGGGTATTCGACTTGAGCGCAGGAGAGTGCGAGATCTCGCTGCTTTCTCGTCGTTACGTCTATGCCACTGACAAGCAACCTTATGGTCCTTGCAGCCGTAAGGAGCGTTTTTAACAGCCCAAGTAAAGTAGAGTTTCTCTCAACCCCCCGCCAGCTCAACTCTCTCGTATAAAAATCACATAAAATGTTTCCCATATATACATATATATATATATATAAGTTATGCCCTTTCTGTGAATCAAGAATCAGCTCGTAGTACGAAAGAGAAATCTTGTCTAAATTTTCCCCTCCATATTTTCCTCCACATATGCCTTGCTCTGGGATCTGAAAATCGTTTTTGATACTATTTATATATACGATTATAATACTCGTATAGGATTTATATAAAAAAATTCAATAGTTCAGGCATTTGAAAAAATACTTACAAGTGCCTTTAAAATGCATGACCGATTGAATACCAAGGAGTCTATACGATGAAGTGAGGAGAGCACATTTTTAAACCTCTCAATTGCACGCATTTTTTTATGTACTTTTATATCTTTTATTTTGATGTTTTGTCTCAAAATAAAATTATTCACCAAACAAAAGTGATATGAACCAATTTTTAATTGATAAAAATAATAATAATATCATTTATACAATTCTATTTGGTGGAATGTATTTTTCACCACTCAAGTGCAATCATTTTTTCTCAACTCTCTTCAATTAAGGAATGTCATTTCGAACTAATAATTATAATCGAATAGAATGAGTACGAACTAATTATAATTGAAAAAAAAAAAAAAATGACAATAATTTTTAAGTCAATAAAAAAAGATTATGATTCGTTACGATTTCGGAAAACTCTCGTAATTTTCCGCATTCTCCACAAAATTATACTGATAATGACGGAATCCACGAGTGAAAAAAAAAAAGTTGTGCACATTCTGAGAGATGCTGGTATCATTAGTGATATATTTTTTCCGGATGCCAGTTGTGAAACTCTCAGTTTTATAATTAGCAGTCCGGAACTTGCACTGAATTTTGCACGAGCTGTAACTTTTTATGTCGTTCGCAAATAAAATTGCACGTTACGGTCAATACAAACCGTTTGAGAGGTACAAAATGCTGACATTCATTTCATATTTACTCTAGTAAATACGAGTGAATATTTGAAGAACAGAAATGCTTCGATACTCTCGAAAACCTTTTTCATTTCAATGTTTCAATTTTTTTTTTTTTTTTTTTTCTCCACCATCTTTACCTAATTTGACGTATACATCCATTTAACTCAGAACTGTGCTGCACATTTTTACCTGCAAATTCTCACGATTCACGAACGAGTACAAAAAAAAAACAAAATTTAGCTGCTTTCGTGCGTGCTCTTCCAGCGAGTATATTACGAATGGTCGATTTTTCCACAGAATGTAGAAAAGCAAAAAAAAAAAACTAGTAAAAAATGAAAAATCCACACGTGCCAATGGAAATGTAATCAGGCTTATGGATTCGTCGTGAATAGAACGCGAAGCTTCTCTTGCAGAGTCAAGCAGCTAAACGAGCTGCAGCTAGGAGAAATTCTGCAAAAGGTTGGGTGAAGAGTTGTATGGCCGAGCTATTGGATGAAAAAGACAATGGTCTAATGGACGAGCTAGCATATACGATTCAATGCTCTGCAGGAGACTGTGATAGTGATCCTGGCTGTTCAAAATGCTTTCTCTCTTTATCTCTTTACGACATTATACATATGTGTTGCTTTTTTCCCATTTACACACACACATATATATATAGCCATCAATGTGGGCTTGAATTCTAAAACCACTTTTTTTTCCTCGCCCTCGCTTGCCATTTTTCGTGCAGTCGATTCTGGCTCTTTTTATTCATCCTATTCGCCTATCTCTCATTCACTTTTTTGTTTGTTCAATGATGATGATTTGGATTTTACCATCTCGAAAAATTCATCATTTTACTGATGGCTGTTTTTTGCATTTTTTGCATTCAGGCATTTCATCTCGTCGTTCTCTCTCTCTCTCTCTCTCTCTCTCTCATTCTCATTCGAGCTAACGAAGCAGTGTGCAAACTGTGGATCATCAATGCACTCTGTGAACTTATTGAAAAGCATTTTTCACCCAGTATAAAACGCGAAATTATTCAAAATGGGCCTGCTAAATCTGAATTAACTTTTCATTTAACTCATCGAGCATCAGACGAGGGCAAAATAATTTTTGTAAAAATACTGGAGAGACATTCAAAATTAGGGTAATTGAATGAAGAACCTCGTCGATCTCTTTCTCACTCTAGCTAATGAAGCGATAAATTAAACTATGGATGCAATCATTGATGCAGTCTGTGAACTTATTGAGAAGAATTTTTCACGCAGTATAAAATGCAAAATTATTCAAAATGGGCCTGCTGAGTCTCAATTAACTTTTTGTTTAACTCATCGAGCATCAGATGAGAGCAAAATATTTTTTTTTTTAATACTGGAAAGACATTCAAAATTAGGGTAATTGAATGAAAAAATGCGATGATATATATATATATATATATATATATATATATATATGCCTTTCTTCATTTTTTTTCATTTAATTGAAAAATATCGGTACATGCAGTGATAGGACAAATGTACATATATGTACAGGCACATTTGTCAATAGCCAAGAGCTTGGAATTGCCATGGACATATTTGGTGGGTAATCATTGAAATTCTAATACCAACATTTTGAATTTATACGTGGGTGATGACACATTTCACTTGGGTCACCCAACAAGTCCGTGTATTCGGCATCGATGCATCGGCACAGATGCTTTTGCCCATTGCAGGGCTCATGTGGATGAAGCGTGAATCGTCGAGAGGGCCAGAGGCTCGCTTGTGCCCACCCAGGGCAATCCCAGAGAGGCTAACAGGAAATGCCTGGCAATTTTCCAGATCTTCCCTCAATGGTTCTATAGTGGAAGAATATTTTTGCTAGGGGCGGTAGGCGGGGGGGGGGGGGGGGAGAGACAGAGCTGCTCAGTATCTGCAGCAGTGAAAAATAAATATAAATAACCGAGAAAGACTAAAAAAGTATCGAAAAACGTGTAGTGGATTAGAAATTTTTAAACTTTTCATACTACGAATTTTCAATTAACAAAACATGACAAGTAAATTAAAAATATTCTACGCAATTATGAAATAATGATTAATTTATTTTTTATCACGTGTTTGTGATTATTTCCAACTAATGAAAAATTAAGCCATGATAGTTATTCAAAATACAAACTATTTTGAGGAATTTATTTTAAAGGAAGAATAACATTATGAAATATTACTTGTAAAATTATCGTCATTTAACTTTTGTTAATTTTATTTTTTATTGCTTGCCAATTCAGCGTGAGAAGAATAAAAAAATCACGATCGAGATTACAATTAATCATGCTCTGAACGAAAAAGAATTATTGCATTATTTTTCCTTTAAGAGAAAATGAATTTTGCATGTATTAATTCTACCACAGTAGAACATGAATTTCAGATTTTTTCCACATATCTCTCTGGTAACAGTAAAAAAAAAAAAAATCGGCAATACACACGTGCCCGTGTGCATAGCAGCAACAAAAATTTTCTGTTTCTGTAATTGTTCTCGGATTGTAAATTTTTATTTTTGAGGTATAATTTTCACGGTCGTTCGTCGACGGTACTTCCGCTTTTGGAAATCTAATACAAAGGGCGTTTCACATATTTTATCCTGCGAGTGTGTATCACTCTCGTTACGTTGACTCTGCAGGCCTGCATTTTTTTTTTTATGCTCGACAAAAGAAAAAAAAAAAAGCAAAAAAGAAAAAAAAATGATAACAGAAAACCAGCAGCAAGCACCCATCACATGCGCTCAACTCGAATTCAAATTTCACGTTGCGGCACCCTCGAGTGACTTCCGGCAGAGCGGGAGGTGAATAGAAAGGGTGCGAGTTTTTCGTCTGGTGTATTATATACCATATCTATGTGCATGTCGACGTATATATATATATATATATATATATATGCTGATGCTGATGTTCTATACAACGCTTCGGTTCTCTTTGTATATATATATATATATATATATATATATATATATATATATATATATATATATACAAAGAGAACCGAAGCGTTGTATAGAAACATCAGCCGGAATCGAGCATTGGTGGTGTGCGAGGGTGATGTCACCATGTCCTTTATGCCCATCCCTCTCTTTTTTCCTCGGCGGGATTCGCACTACTTTTCTCTCTCTCTCTCTCTCTCGCTCTCTCCTAGTTTGCAAAATATAATATTGTAAAAATATCGCAGCCAGTCCCGTTGACAAAATCATGAATAATGTATCCCTGTGGCGTTTTGCGAAAGGGAAAATGTTGAGAGGAACGAGATAGAAGGACGAGAAACGAGTTTAATACATATAGTATATATATCAAATATATGTATATATATATATGCGTATATATATGTATGCGTATGTATAATACGACAAAGTACAGAATACTTGTGGACGATATAAAGGGGCTGACGAAAGAATGTGGAAAAGGAAATACGATAGCGGTAGCAGCAGGTAAATTTTGTCTGTACTTTAGTAAATATATATACATATATATATATATATATATATATATATAGAGAGAGAGAGATGCATATGTATGACCAGTAGGTGCCGCAGTAGAGTAAAAGTCTGGTAGTATGAAAAAATTTTCCCATATTCTTTCATACTACCAGATGTGGTTTATTTAAAGGTGATTTAGGACCTTTTGGTTAAAAATATACTTTGCAACTAAAATATAAAATATGAAGCAAGTATGAGAATTTAATTTATTTTTCATTCGTTTTTTTCTTCATTATAGAGGAAGTTTTGTTGTCGTGGAAAAAAAATTTAAAATTTGTTACCAGACTTGTTAAAATGTTTTGAAAAATTAGAATAATCACAAATCAAGCTGCAAATTTTCTTTGTTTGAATTTTTGTAAAAATTGTTCAGTATGGTAGCAGATTTTGTGAGATTAAATTTTTTTTTTAAATAACCAAAGACCTGATTGTACAAATTTTCGTAAAATTCGTAAATGACAATTAAATTTGAGACAGTGGAAAAATCGATACAGAATACATGGAAAAAATAATGATAATCGTAATAATAACTTATGAGAACATTATCACGTTGATTCGAGGTATTTCGCATTAAGGGTGATCCGTATTACCCTCGAAACCTTATAAGCTCATTCTCGTCTATTCGTGCATACACTAATGGCAGAAGAAGAGGGTGAAGGAGAAAAAAAATCACTTTGCATTTTCCTGAGCTGTACAGAGATCGGCATAAGCGTCACAATCGTCTGGCTCTCTCATTCTCGCTCTTTCGCTTTTCTCTTTTATTCCGTTATTGAGCGCACAGAGACAAGAAAAAGTCTTGAATGAAAAACGTCACCGTACCGACAGGGAAAAAGCAAAAAAAAAAAAAAAAAACACCTAACGAAGCAAAAATGAAAGAAATACAAAGAGTGAGAGTGAGAGAGAAATATATAAAGGGCTGCTAGGGTGGTTATAGGCGGACAAAATTATTGGTACAACCCCGCTTGTCAGTGAATTCTCTCCCTCTCGCTTTTACACGCCGATGCTCCAAAGTTCAATCGATTCTCGAGTTTATAGACAATTTTTCCATAGTGCTATTTCGCAGTGATACAGACACACCATGGCTCCTTTTTTTGCCACTTTGTCTATCTCTCTCTCTCCCTCATACACACACACACACCTCCCTTTTGCATCGATAGAGAAAGCCATAGCGAGGGACGCGTTTTAACGGAAAAATATTTACACCAAAGTAAAATGGTGAAGCGAGAGAGATGGAGAATGATATAAAAAAAATATCGTTGTCTATTGAGACCTCGCGATAATTATGGATCTCATCGAGGGCATCAACTTTCATCGTTATCAGAGATTGTCAAAGAACAAACGAGACCTCAAAAGCCCAACGGATTATTATTACACGAGCTCATGTAACACAAAGACGTGAATATAAATTCTCAATTTTTTTATATTTTTTCTCAAAATATTTCAATTGTTCTTCGATGTGTACATAGTTGATACAATTTATTAAATCTAAAAGGAATTAATTTTTATTCTTTCCTCGATTAATGAAAAATTAATTATATATTTTTCATTATGTCCACGTATTTTCGGCTTAATAATTCTACAAATTGCTGACAAACTCTTTTGCCCTCTTGTGCGGGGCGAAAAAAAAAACAACCCCTAATTCGAATTAATTATTTAATTATCCTATAATTACACCGCGGCTTAATACACGATGACTCATTCAATCAGTAATTATTTAATTACAGTAGCGAACAATACATCACGGAGCTTTTCGTTCGTGCTTATTTCTTTTATTTTTTTTTTTTGTTGTTTTAATTCCTATGCGGAAATGTTCGACTGTGTACGTTGCAGGTCGCAGTGCAGATTTTCCCAAAGGATAATTTAATGTATAATGTGCCCTTAGTAGATTTTACTACCCACGAAATTTTCGCTATGCAGCGTATAAAGGCAAACGATCCAAAGTCTTTTTCTCCATCTCTCTCTCTCTCTCTCTCTTCGTTCTTTGTGCGTATTTCGTGACAAAATTAGAGAGTTTCAGGCGAGTAAACGAAGGATACGTATAATTCCCTTATGATACAATTACGATGACGATGCACGAGGATGAAAGCCTCGAGTCATGTATAACCCAACTCATGATAATGTCTTATGTAACGCTCTTTATGTAATATATAATATTGTATGTATATATCTCATTCATATTATGTGTGGAACGTCCTTGTTGCTGGAACACTGCAGTGATGAGAGAAAGAGATAGAAAAAGAGGAAGACAGAGAGCTCGATAACTCGAGCTAGGACGAAAACTACCCTCTCTCTCTCTCTCTCTCTCCTTTTCTCTTTCTCTCTCTCTCTCCTTCTCTTGCTTTTTCTCTCTTACTCTCTCTCTCTCTCTCTCTCTCTCTCTCTCTCTCTCTCTCTCTCCTTCTCTTGCTTTTTCTCTCTTTCTCTCTCTCTCTTCCTCCCACTCTGTCTCTGTCGCCCTCAAGGGCTGTCGTTTCACGACAATGTCGTCGTCCTGACGGTCTCTCAACCCTCTGTGAGCATGGTAATTGTGTCCCCGAGCGTCGATGGGACTTGACTCGAAATTTTATTCCGTGGCATAAGTTTTTTTTTTCCCCCATGCGCTTCGAGCTTTGAGCTTTTCGCTACTTGCATATACGCGGTCCGCCATTGGTGATTCTTTGAGTCGAAAAATAAAGGGGCTGGAAACGTAGAGAACAGAGGAATATGCACTCAATTTTTCTTATCCCAGAGGGCTCAATATTTTTTTTTTTATCTTCTTAAAATTACGCAATCTTTGACGTCAATTTGCCATGCCCATTGGGGGATGTTTGATGTGGAGGTTGATGAATAATTTACAGAGGCTCATTTCATAAAATGTTTTTTATAAACAAATTTTGGTTGTTTAAACTCAATAAGAATAATTTTTCAATATTGAGCCAAGGAATATGGAGTGGAACAGTGTAAATTAAAGATTACACATTGCTTTATTAAAATATTTTTCCATTTTTACTACTTTTTTACCAAGTTTACTAGTGTGAAGAAAAATCAGCATATATATTAGGGCTGTGTCAATAACTCGAACTTTCGAATAATTCGAAATGTCGAATAATTCGATCTCTCGAGATTTAAATAGATTCCCTAATAATATTAGCAAGTACTACGACTGCGTTCCTAATCGACTGTTTATACACCTACATGTTTTACACACACACACAGACACATGTGTGCGGTGCAAATTATAATAGATTTTTCTAGATTCGAGTCCTCTTATTGGTGTAAAAAAATAAAACATGCAAATTTTACTTTTGTTTTCTGTTTTCACGTGAAATTTTTGTGCTTCTGACTAAAATTAGGGGGTGATTCGTGTTCAGTGGACAATTTCCGATCTTCAGCGATAACTTTTCCGACCCTTATAATATATATATATATATACTCATCGAGTATTCATCACTGAGTATTACTCAGATACTAAGTAAGTACAATACTCACAGAGTATTCATCACTGGGTATCGCTCAGATACTGACCGAGTACAATTCTCACCGCTGAGTACTCACAGACATTCACCCAAAACAGGACGTAGATATATATGTATATAATATCATGCGCACTGTTCAGTGAGCGCACGTAGCAACCGAGTCACCATAGCCCATTAGTTTGTTTCAATTATTCATTAATCCTTTGATAATTCAAATAAATAAGTTACGATGTACGAGCTTTTCTGATTGTCGATGTATCTAGCGAGACGTGCTTTCGGTGTTACGCGATCTACTGATTGGAGGCAAATCAGGGAAATGAGAGATGGAGATAACGCATCTCTCTCTCTCTCTCTCTCTCTCTCTCTCTCTCTCTCTCTCTCTCTCTCCTTCTCTCTTTCCTACTAATTTCCACGAGGACAATTACACAACGATTATTCAAATTCGAGTTTCAAACGACCACGCGCGTTACGTGACCAACCACAGACCACTCTAGTCTGACGCGGTGGTGAAACGCCTATAAATTGAATCGCTCACCTCGTCCCATACTGACAGGACAAACGTCATGATTGTCTCTGTGTAGCTAAAGTTATATATATATAGAGAGAGAGAGAGGTAAATTTGCCACACTGAAGGCAGTAGTAACGTCCACTTTAATCTTTAACACGAGAAGACGAACATGCAAATTTTCTTTCGTGTACAGAGTTGAAATTAAATAATAGGGCTACTATATAGCCCTTTATTGGACGAGAGGTTGAACAAAATCCCAGCATTTTTCCTGATTTTGGGTTGTAGGAGAGAATTTTAACGAAGAGAATCTTGCCAAGTTGAAGAACCCTCGACCAATCTCGCTCTCTCTCTCTCTCTCTCTCTCTCTCTCTCTCTCTCTCTCTCTCTCCCTCTCTCTTTCTGTTTCGCTTTTTCTTGGATTTGTCTTTGTAATAGAACTTATAGTCTTTGATTTACTTCCTCTCGCCCTATTTCTCTCTCTCTCTCTCTCTTTCGTACACTACGTATTTCCATTACGATATTAAAAGCTATCCTCTGTTATTCTTCTTCCTCAGCTCTATCTTCCTCTCTCTCTCTTACTCTTCACCCGTATCTTTTCCTGTTTCCTCTCCCGGTCTTTGGTCCTCTTCATCCCGGAAAGCTGGCCAGCAGCTCTTCTGCAGTGCACTCACCCGTTGATTCTTCTTTTTTTTTTTTTTCCTTCTCGTTCTGGCATAGAAACAGTCTTGCCCGAATTCGTGTCACCTGGAATCCTCTGATCAGAGTGTTTTCTCTTTTGAGCTTGGCAGAACGTTTCGAGCGAATTTTCATCACCGGCAAGCGACTAGCAAGGAGCCACAGAAAAATCATTTTCCTCGCTAAATTAGAATTAATATTTTCGATCCTTGAGGATTTTAGCTAGAGGACGAGAAATATAAAATCTCTCGAAAAACTTTAATCTATATAATCAGTTTCGTCAAGAATTCGTCAGTTGAGCGATACTATTATATACGATTTTCGTATTCACATATATATATATGTAAAGGGAAGCTGGAAAAACGAGCGATGTAAATATATATATCTTCTCGTCTCTCCCTCTTTCTCTATCCATTCGCCGTTAGCTTTCCCCAAAACTGTCGATATATTGCGAGCGCTTTTCTTTGGGAAATGGCAGGGTGCACATAGTTCACGTATGTATATAGATATAGATCTATATATATATATATGTACACACACACACACATATATATATATATATGTATATATATATATGTGCGTGTGTACATATAAACGTAGGCACATAGGAAAAGTAGTGGCGTAGAGTCACAACGATCCTCTTAAGAGTTGGGGGAATAGGAGAAGCTCTGGTGAGCAGAGCCCTCGTCGTGCTCTCTTGCATCGCCCAGGTCGATACATCGAGGATCACATTTGTCACGCGAAATGCCATAAGTCACTCGTTAATGGCCGACTTGAATCTCTTTTCTCCTTTTTCTTCTTCTTATTCTTGTATATATGTATGTGTGTGTGTGTGTGTGAGCGGAGAAAAGTGAAGAATTTTCTCAAAGACTCGCCTTTCTTTTCTCTTCTTCTTCTTCTTCTTCTTTATTTACCCTTCCTCTTCTCCATGACCTGGGAGACATAATTTCTCTGCTCTCGTTGCTTTTTCTCGATCTTGCGATTTCCACCTTCGAGAATTGTCTACTATATATATATATGTACTTTTAACATAATGGGAATGGAGACAAAGTATCGGGTATTACATTCGCTCTCGAAACTCTTCGTGTGATGTATAAATAACCCGAGTTCACGACAGAGATTTCTCGATGGTTTAAGTCTTCTATTATTTGCGCAAAAGTGCTCTCTCTCTCTCTCTCTCTCTCTCTCTCTCTCTCTCTCTCTCTCTCTCTTTCTCTCACTCTCTCTCTCTATCTCGCTCTCTCTCTATCTCGCTCTCTCTCCACTCGCTTGTAACAATTCCAGCCGTGATCCAGCGATATTTCTCCGTGATTCGAGTCGAGTACTATTTTTTTTAACACACCTGAAACGACTTTGAATTTCAAACACGTTTGCTTCAGGAAAACTCATTTGTCCAGCGGAATAATGTTATGACGTCTCGTAATAATGGCAAAGGGGGAGAGGAAGAAAGAGAGAGAGAGAGAGAGAGAGAGAGAGAGAGAGAGAGAGGGAGAGAAAGAGTCTAGCGAGCTATTCTTAAATTTATACGTGTAGAAAAACGCTTTCCCATGAATAATATTACAATATCGCGTGATGAAGTGAAAGAGTCAAATTACCCTTATATATAGGATCCAATATATAAAACTCGCACGCCAATGTTGCTGCATTAGAAAGGGCGAGGGATATATGATTCTTGAGTTACGAAAAAGCTGGCTTTTCTTTTCTTAAAAATGTCAAAACGAATAATAAATTTCACGCTTATACGACAAAATGAATTATTATAATAAAAATTTGTCCCCATTTAAATAAAATTGATTTGTACAAATTAACTTGCCAATTGGATGATTTTTTTTTTTAGCAGTCAAGCTTTAAAGTATAAGTTTACCAACTTTTGGATTTACGATTTTTTCGTACAATTTATGAATTCCTCGAGTGTTTCACGCAGGGTCACTAAGTCTACAGTGTCGACGAGGAAATTCCCTGATCTTTGCATGTTCACACAATAAACTCTCACTCGCTGCGATTGTCTCTGTGACGCACATAGCCCATATAAGTCTTGAATCGCGTGAGGTAGTACAAAGCCCTGCTAGAAACTTATAAAAATTCATGAACATACCGTGGCGTTCGCCGAAAACTATTCCAACGCCCCCGAAAGAGAGAGAGAGAGAGAGAGAGAGAAAGGGATTCTCGTGCACACGCAACATCCGTGAATCACGGAAATATATGGCTTTCGGGTTGGGGTATATATATATACATTGCGCGTAGGATTCATGAATTTTCATTGGTCAAAGTCCTGCGGGCGTTGGCATTTTGCTCAACGACCAAAAATTCACTGCAACCAAAATTCCCTCAACGAGAGCCCAATGTATGTCACAAAAATGGTTTCACCCATATACACATCGCATACATAATCGCCACAAGATTTTAATTTTATTATTTTGCCAAAAATTTTACAATATTCCAGTTTGGCTAAATTAATATTATCATTCAGCTGCATAACAAAATCAGATTAAGTTGGCAAAAAAAAAAATATATAATATATTCATATTTACATGTAAATTTATACGGTATACCCGAAAAAGTTAGACAAATTGCAAATTATAACAGAGAGGAGAATAGGAAAATCTGACCGAGTAAACACGACGTTCAAGCATATATATTGCCGATATTATATCAAGCGGGTGAATTGCTACTGTTACGTGTTATAGGAGCGGTCTAATACACTGGCTAATTGTAATCACTGAATCGTATTACATCAATGCGGATATTATGGAACAGCATATTAGCTCATTTTTAAAACACGTTATTATTATTATTATTATTATTATTATTATTATTGTTATTATTATTATTATTATTATTATTATTATTATTATTATTATTATTATTATTATTATTATTATTATTATTATTATTATTATTATTATTATTATTATTATTGCTTATGAGAATAGACTCTCAAGTCAAGTCAAGTGGGTGTGTTCGTGAAGTGAAAATTATTGATTTTTCACTTGTTAAGGGATTTTTTTGAGTATGGGGTAAGTCGTGTAGGAGTCTCGCAGACGGCGTTTTTACGTTGTTAAGAGATTTCGTAATTGTGAGCCCTGGCTGTCGATTTCGAGGGTGAAACAAATTCACGCATACGTGATCACTATAGTTGATTACAATGAGGACTTCCTAATGCGAAACGTCGATGCAACTCGTTGTCAGTCCAGTCTGTCAGTAAGTTCCTTCCGTTGTCAGGATTATAAGTCGATCCGTTAGTCAGTTTTCATACTCGAAAGCTGTATCCGTTATCACGAAATTTCGTGTATCTTTACATATTGGGTCATATGTATAATACATATAGGGATATTCGTATAATAATATGTATATAAATCATATATATATATATATGGATCGGGCATGGGGACGACTATTCATGCTATTTTTATTTCATTTCATATCCATCCCGTCTATCTTTTCCAACCTTCCCCTCCCCTTTCTCCTTCTCTCCCTTTCTGTCTCTTTCTCTTTCTCATTTTCATTGTGTCCTCGTGATACGCGCTGTTGTCAAAACGCCGTTTGGTGATGACGTCACGTCCAACTGCGTGAGGGGAGAAAAGAGTGCTGGAACAGTCTGTGAGATTTTCATTTAACCGCCATTGAGACTTTTTATCCTTTTCATTTTATAATATATATATATATATATATATATATATATATATATATATATGCGTATATTTTTACTATGACAAAGTTTTCATAAATTCGCCCGTACTATTCTGTGTATGAAGAATTTTATAATGTGATATGCTCTCTTTTCGAACTCGAAAAACAAATGTCTGGCACGTCAGGTCAATATTTTTTTTCTGTCGATCGGACGAGAAAAAAGTCTGAATGGAAATATTATCCTTGTGGAAATTATTATTGAGAGATGGTGAAAGACAGAGAGAAATATAGCGAAAAAATTTACATTTATTTTTACGAGATTTTATCAATAAAGTTTTATTCCCCTCTTTTCGATAAACTTTTAAAAATTCAATTAAATAAAATGTCAGTTCTCAATAAAATGGCAAAAAAAAAAACATAATTTAAAATTGATCAAATCATATCTATCGATCGATAAGAATGTTTATCCTCAATAAATTATTTCCTTCTTTTTTCATTGATTGTCGCAGCGATTGATACAAATTAAAAAAATTTACGACTCTCTCTCTCTCTCTCTATATATATATATGTATATACGAAGATGTTCAAGTTTTTCTTGAGCTTCACAAACAAAAGTCTCTCTCTTTTCATATCGTTGCCCGAGAATTCACGTTTAACGAGTTAAATCGAACGACAAAATGCTTTGACACGCACTGACTATACTTTCTATATATACTTTTCCATACAGAAATGACAAAAATCCTCCAAACTTTTTTTTTTCTCTCGTCTCCAACTTTTTTCTTCTCGATAGACTCTTCCATTCCCTCCTATTCCCACTGTGGCGATGAATAAACAACGAAGTAATCCTTGAGTTTCGCGGTGTCGTCCCATGCTGGACATCTCAAACCAACTCTAAAACTATATTCTGCTCTATATACATTATATACATATGCGTATGTACATCTATGTGTATCGTTTTATTCATTCTATTGTATGATTATTATATCTATACGAAGAAAGTTCCACGAGTCCTCGAGAGAAGTCGTTGGGGAATCGCGAGAGAGAACTTGTGAGTATTCCTCGTGCCATCACAGTAGTATAAACACACACAGGTCAGCCTCGCTTGCGATACACATTTGAATCTTTCGTGCGTGTGTCTGATCTCGTATCTGCCATTTCTACTGCTCCAAAAGTTTGCCACATATATATATATACATGTGTGTGTATGTGTGTGTGAGGAAGGACATTTCGTCTCTCTCGCTGGACGAGAGAGAGAGAGAGAGAGAGAGAGAGAGAGAGAGAGAGAGAGAGAGTGAGATACGAGGAAACATATTTCATCGTGCCAAGTCCATCCTCTCAAAGCTCTCTTGAGCAGAGCGAAGGAGGCTCGCGGAAGAGGCAATATCCCACCGTTGCTTCTCCTACACACATTACGAACATATACGCTGTGTATAAGCACAGGGCATACGCCCTTTAGCCCTCAGACACACGATATATATAGCTATATATATATGTAGATGGCAGGGTGTACTATATACATAGTTGGACGCAAAATACAAGAGGATATATAAGGCAGACGAGGAGCGGATCTCGCTTTATATATATATATATATATATATATATATATATATATATATATATATCTGTACCAGAAGTCTCACACCTGCTCGCGCGCGAGAGCGATTGATAAGGGTCCTCGTTTTCGTATATCTACTCTTTCGCCTTTTCTCTCTCTCTCTCTCTCTCTATCTCTTCTACTGCTCCTCATTTTTCGTTAGACCCATTCTTTCAGCACTCGCTTTTTTTGAACTCATATCTCGACATTCGTTTTCCGTTTTTTTTTTTTTTTTCCTCACGCCGAGCAGATCTCGAGTTGTACGCTTTTGGGTAAGGCGTCGTCTATTGGGGTACTTTTCTCTTGTTCCTTGTTGAGTATACTTAGATATAGTCTGGTAGATGTAATATACGTAGAAAAGAATTTATCCAACGTTAATAAATGTCTTGTTAGATATAGCAAAATATTTTTTTTTGTTAAAAAAAACAAAATTTGTCAGTTAAAATATATCGTGGCAATCAACAAAGTATTTAATATTTGCCAGTGTAGTAAAAGCAAATGAGTTTATTGAAGGATGATGGATTTGTTGAGTGATCGTTGACAGCGAGCGATTTTCACCTCACGAGAATTGGGAAAAAATTGGCTTGGTCAATCGGTCGGATTTTCTGCCAGTTTTCAATTACTTTTATCCTCAATTTCAATACTGATTTTTTCCATGAGAATTATAAATTTCGAAATCTTTACAATTTTTCGTGGAAAAACATACCATCCTGTGTCACATAGAATAGGGTAGGTGTAGGGTGAAATGGCAGAGTAAAATTGTGTCATGAATTTCTGTCTAGTGCAAATTTTATATTATTATTATTATTATTATTATTATTATTATTATTATTATTATTATTATTTCAATGACGTCAACATAAATGGTAATATACAACGTAAAAAATTTACATTTCTTTATGCAAACTGCAAACAGATTTATGATATCGGTGTTCCAAGAAAACGCCAAGGATAAGAAAAATCAATAGAGAATCTATATGTATAGTTAGTGAATCAAGATCGAGGAATGATATACATAGTTCTGTAGACACGAAGCCCTCGAAAATCCACGAGTCGAGTTCCATGAACTTCCAAGGCTTTTGCGGGAAGTATGACATATATATATTGCCAGTAGATACAGTGCCAGTAGATAAAGCAACGGTAATGCCCCGTCGAGATACCAATGAGTTTCCAGTATACTCTAAACTGGAGATTCGGTCTTCCGGTCGTGGATAACTAGCGACATAATTGTGAAATCTCATTGAAATTGTAGAAGGTAGAGGGAGAGGGGAGAGAGAGAGAGAGAGAGAGGACTTCCGGAATTTACTGATATTATAGTATATATATATACTTCCAGTCCACATTCAAATTTCCAGTTTTTTATTTCGGATTATCACAACCAACGTAAATTCAATTAAATGAAAAAAAGAGAATAAAAATAGGTAAGAAAAACAAGAACCAAAATTATAGAATTTGGTGGAAATATGATGTAGAGGACATGAGAATTATTTTCTATATATATATATATATATATATATATATATATATATATATATATATATATATATATATATATATATATATCATAAGGCATGAGCGATATAAAACGTCCTCGTGAGCGTTACGTAGCGTGAATAAATATTTTTCTAATACGAACCACGACGGGGGTTTAAAGTCGCGAGAAGTGGAAGAAGAAAAAATATGGGGATAAATTGTCGAGGGTTCTGTAAGAAGGCGTCTTCTGACAGGTTTTCCTTCTCCACTATCCGCATCAACACGAGCAAGAGAAGAATGGTGTGTGGGAGATTTTCTGTCAAGAAGCGGAGAAGCCTGTCGTGGTGGCAAGTCACCCTTCCACTTTTTTTTCTTCGTCCCTTAGCTTCTCTCTCTCTCTCTCTCTCTCTTTTCACAGCCTATTTTGTGGATTCCTCTCTTCTTCGCACTTGTATTTTGCTGTCTCATGTTTATTCATTTCGTATTTTCCTCATCGGTTAGCAAAGTCACGAGCTATATATATATATATAGGGGTTGTATTCTCCCTTAAATTTTCCATCCCTTCATTTTTTTTTTCCTTTTCTCATACAACTTTTATTTTCACCGACTTCCCTCTACTTCTCTCGTCTCCCGGCAGTGAGCTCGCTCATTCGTGAAGTCTCGCTGAGTGTTTTTGCCACGAAAAGAGATATAAGTGAGATAGTCGCCATCTTATCCTTTTCGTATATTTTTTTTTTATCAACAATATATTTAACATTTTATTTTTTACGATAATATATATAAGAGAATTCTCTTTCATTTTTCATGATATAAATTTGTAATAATATAGAGAGAAATTTAAGAGGAAATCGATCATCTAAGATAAGTTTTCAGTTCAGTTGAGATTTTCCGATGTGCAATTCTTGGAAACGCGAAAAGCCTCGAATATCGCGTCCTATCTTCTCCTTTACGAAGGATCTCTCTCCTTTCGCCCCTGCTTTTAGCTCGTCGCTCATTTCTCTGGTTCTCTGATTTTCTCGTCTTTTCATTCAACATCCTCGGTTCAATCTTCGACAAATTTAGCCTCGAGAGTTTTCCTTTGGGTGAGACTCACATTGGATTAAATTGGCAAATGGATGCTGAATACTTCGGTAACGTCAATGAATCATTTCTCGTAAGCAAAATCGATATCTATACTAAAAGTCTCTAGAATGCTTATATATTTTTTTTCACGTGGATATAAGAGATATACGTAAAAAAAAAATATATAAGAGAGCTTTTTGAATGAAGTTGACGAGAATGACAGGTGGAGCTGAACCGCCTAGTATGTATCCCATAAACTAAAAGCTCTTTGCTCTGTAATGGAGTATAGACATATAACTATCTATCTATAGATATATATATATATAACAATAGCGATCCATAAGATATACACTTATATATAGACATCCGTTACATAAACTGGACCTCCCGAGACTTGGGACGTCGACTACCTTCTCTCTCCCTCTCCCTCTCTCTCTCTCTCTCTCTCTCTCTCTCTCTCTCTCTCTCTCTCTCTCTCTCTATGTGCACTCACAGAGTGTCTAAAGGAAGTGGTCGAAAGAGGAGGGGGGAGGGATTGCCGATGTTATCAGCCGACATTCCATAGACGCAAGCCAATCTTTAGCGCACAAAGCTTGACCTCCCGCTGACTCTAATCTCGACCTCCGGCAGCGCTTTCTCTGTAACCGCCGCGTACATACTCTCTACACACCATGAAGCTTTTTTTTTTTTTTTTTCAATCTTTTCCATTCCCCTTTCTTACGTTACTCGTCTGTCCTGTGGCTTAGGCTCTCTATACTTTGTACACATACACATACGCGTATGCGTATATGTAGTATATACAAAATTTCTGTACTAGATCCAACAGAGTGCTTTGGTCGTCTCGGCCAGCGAACTCCTCTGTACCATATGTGATATTATATATATATATATATATCATATATATACATATAAATATATATATGTATATATATATAATATATATATACGCTCATATGCATGAATAGACGCTACACACGAGACGCTTGAAGACGTCGTCTAGACTTTTACCGCGGCAAAGCCCGGCACTGACAGCATCAGCGTTTTTGACTAACACGAGGTGAACCTTCAAGATGCTTTCTAGACCCTTTCGCGGATAGCTCATTCACCGAGGGACGGTTTGAAAGCTATGTGTACTATATATATATATACATATATATATATATATATATATATATATATATATATATATATATATATATATGATGTGTATGCAGTGCTGGGACGTTCTAGCTGCTTTAAGCCTCGTTTATATTAGAACCGCAGGCGTTTTTTTTTCTCTCTTGACCAAATCTCTCGAACGTCAACCCTCCCGTACTTGGAGTTTGTGTTTGTACTAGCTCGTATATACATCAGGGTTCACCTGAAATAACCCCGAGCACTTTGACCCCTGTTCCTGTATGAACTTTGCGATGAATACACACCTTTAACAAAAGAATTGACAACTCGTCAAAAATACAAGAATATAAGATTTTTTTTTTGTTTTTTTTGTATTATTTTAGCGGAGATACGAATTTTTTATAAATTTTCCACAATTTTTCATTACTGATTGAATTTTTTTTGACACTATTACAAAAATATAATTTAAAGAATTTTATTTCGTTTAAATTAAACGAAATTTCGTACCAAATTGCGTTATGAATTTGAGAAATTTTTTTAGTAATTGGGCAGCTCAACTGAACTTTTATTGATTCTTAAGAAATATTTTTAAAGTTTTATTAATGCTTTTTTTACGGTGACGAATTATCTTGTTGATTCATTGAGATTCGAAATATTGCACACAAATTAACGTACGTGGCGAAAGAAAAAAGTTTATTTGTCTATAAAATTTAACAAAACGAATGGCTGTAGTCGTAAAACGATGTATAGGGCGCGAGAAACGCACGTGCTGAAGAAAACAGAGAGCGGGGGGGGGGGGGGGGGGGGGGAGAGAAAAATGATACAGAGAGTGAGAACGAGGAGAGATACGGTATCGATAAAAAGTTTATGTTCCACAGAGAAGACATAAATTTTCGTTTGGGCACCACGATGCGGGCTGATGCACCATGCTTGTATGTGTGTGTGTGTGCTAGAACGAGCATTTTCTGCGTCGATTTTTGCTTTTTCTCTCTCTCTTTCTCTTTTTCTCCTTCTTTCTCCCTCTTTTCACAGAGTGATAAATTTCTATACGTGCCCTGCGCTCATTCTGCTCGAAAGCTGCGAGTTTTTTTTTTTTTTTTAAATCTCTCGCATAGTCCGCACTACTATGTGCATATTCTACATACTGATAACTTTCGGGAAAACGAAATCCGCTTCGAAGAGTTCGTGGATGAGTGAAAAATTAATTTGACAAAATTATTGCTGCCATCCGATAAATAATATAAAATAATTTTAAGATCTCATATTTAATGAGGATTTCTAAACAACCGATAAAATTATTATAAACTGAAGATACATTAGCAGATTTTAATATTAGATCGTGAAAAATTATAGATTTTTAATAATTATTTATTCTTGACATAGTGTTTGGACTTAAATTTATAAATTGATGTATTTAAGCAAGTAATATTTATATTATATTGCGGTGAATAATTTTATTAGAGAACATGAGCATGACCGAAACATGTCTCATGGATAGAAAAAAATTGCAGTATCGTTCATTATTCATTTCTTTGAAATGTAACATGAAAAGAACGTCTAACGTGTCGTTATGAGCTTTTTTCGTAAATCTCTCGTGTACTCTGCCCCATTTAATATTTTGTGAAAACGAAATCCGCTTCGACCGTCGACGAATAAGTGAAAATTTTATCAGAATAATAAATTGCTGCTATACGATGAACGATTTGAAATAATTTTTTAATCTCACATTTAATAAATATTTCTAAATAATTGAAAAAAAAAATTATTTCAAACACCAATATTACGTAACTTTATTACATTGGATCGTGAAAAATAGTAAATCTTGAATTATTTAAAATGATTAATTCACATATAGTAGTTTCGAGTTAAATAATTTAATATTTAATTACGAGAATAATTAGTAATATTTTTATTATTTTGCTGTACATCATTTATTATATAATTTAAACGTCAAAGTGACAGTATTCCCTGAATATACAGAGGAATTCGAATATCATCAACTAATTGTTGAAATGTCATCAACAAGATGGCCAACGTGGAGTTGAAGATATCAGGGAATTTACCGTAGAGGAAATGTCATGTAGACTTTGCCACCGGCAGCTACTCCGACTGTCACATGTCGCGAATAGCCAGCGTGTCACCCAGCGTATCCACGAAATTCACTCGTCTCGCGGTTCTCCACCGGTCGCGAACATACAACCAGCTTGAGGGGTGGATATATTTCGAGCTTTACTATTTCCCACCCCATGACGAGAGCCTGACATTTCATCTCGCAGAGCCTTCATCGTACTAGAACACGTTATACTATATATATATATATATATATATATATATATATATATATATATATATATATATATATAGATTCTCTCTCGTTTTGTGCCAAATTAAATTTCAATGGTACTCGAGATAAATATCTCGGAAAATATTGAATCGATTGCGACTATTCAACGAGGAGATTGACCGAACGATTATTCGCGTTTATCACTTCCCACCGAGCCTCCAAAAAAATTCTCCAATAGCCCCACACTTAAACTCAATTATCTCGTTTCGATATGGAAAAATTTCCATATCGTTATTCTTTCAATTCACGTTCGACGATTACATTATTTCACTCTGTGATGTAAATATTTTACCCTTTTCCCTCATCAGTATTAGCAGTGATTTTTTTTCTTACCTTATAGTAATAAAAAAAAAAAAAAAAACTATTTTAATTCTCCAGTTTTTAAATTTGCGTTTTTAAATGTTTTATCAGACCGACCGAGGAACGAATATCAATGATTTTTTAACCAATCAATAAATTGCATTTTGCAATTAACATTATTTTTTTTTTTGTTTCTTTAAGATTTTATGGTAATTTTTTGGGAACGTTTATACGATGTACTCGACGATATTTATAGAAAACGTTTAACCTCTTTTTTTTTTTTTTACGTAATAATCGCTTTACGAAGACCGGAAGATGTGGGTGGGAAGTGTTTCCGGTAAACTTTCCAAAGCTCGACGTACAGTTTGGTGAGATGAAGCTCTTGAACCATCGTGATTCTTGTACCAGCTCGATAGGTGAGAGAAACGTTTCATCGCTTAAATGCTTTCAAGAGGGTCGAATAATCCCTGCGATGTTTCGCGACATCCTCTTACAAACGTCCCTTTTACCCGGATGTTTAACCCCTACAATATACATCACCGTAAAGTCCTCGTGCTCGTAAATATCCTTACAGAATGTCACATCTGCCATTGCTCGTCGTATATCCACGGGAAAAGCCATAAATATATATATATTTATGACTTTTCACGTTTATACATATATATATATATATATATATATATATATATATATATATATATATATATATCGCGAGGCTAAAAATCCAATCACGCAAAAGCCAAGCACACACAATTCTCTCACACTCACCTCTTCCATCCCCTTTATCAAATCTGTCACGAAATTTAACGCCATGGTTGGCAGTCGCGCATTAACTGCATTTAATTAATTGAATCGTTTGATACGAATGAATTATTGAATGAGAACTCATTCAAATTTAGTATATTAATTTTTCTCGAATAATATAGGTGAATGTATCGGAAAAAAAAAATATGATCGTACTTTATGCTCTCGCTAACTCTTATATTCGGAGAACGCCTGAAAATGAAAATGCAGTTAGGGGCATAATATTACCCCCAAAAAGCACTTAAAATCCACGTGGAAACTTTGCAGTTTCTTTTTCACCCGTTTCCATCTATCCCTGCTCTATCATCGTATATCTCATCTCTCTTTCTCTTTCTCCTTTTTCAGTCTTCCATTCCAACCGTTCATGTCATATATATATGCCATTTTCTTGCTCAGACTCTTTTTTCCCATCCCTTTACTCGCGCCCTTTTTTCTTCTCGCCATTTGCAAGAGCTCCTCTCAACGCTGCCAAGGGGGAAAGAGAGGGAGAGAGAGAGAGAGTGAGAGAGAGAGAGAGACTAGGAATGCTCATTTCGTGAAATGCCATTAGGACCCGTTACGCCCCAGGTACGCCTATACGTGAGAGAATTTCGCAAAGTAAAAAATGAATACATAGTACATAATGTGAAGTACGCAATGCATATTTCGTGCGTATATGTAATACTTGCTGGTGCAAATGTCTTTTTTTTTTTTTTTACAACATACCATAAAAAATTGCTCAGACCTCACACATAAGATGGAAATATGACGAGACGATTATTCACCAGATAAGACGAGACACTGAATAAGGAGATAGAAATTTATTCGCTATAAACTCACCCGATAAAAATAAAAATCGATCAACACTTTGAGATTTGCATAAGTTCTATACGAGTTAATAACAATTATCTATTTATAAATTTACAAAAAATTAATGTCTGATCGTATGAATAAAAAAAAAAAAAAAAAATTCATCTCGTTATATTATTAGTCATCTTTTTTCGAAACATTTTTAGTACCAACAATTTAATTAAAAATAGTTTCTAGCATCAAAGAAATGAATTTTTGAGTTAACAAATTTTGAGAATTTTTCAAAAAAAAATTAAAGGATACAAACAATTTTGAAAATCAGATTTTAATTAATTGAAAAAGATCTAGTGCTTAATTTTTTTTTGATATTTTTTTGCATAAAATTTTTGGAAAATTCATTGAAAAAATACACATAATTTGAAAACGAAAAAAAAACATTCAAATTGATGCATTTTTGATAAAGTTATGACCATTAAAATAAAATATCTAAAATATTGGAAAAATTCATATCTCGTGAATGCATTGATAAAAAAATTCGAAAAAAATCATGGACCACTTTTTCACAGAGTACAAAAAGATAAAAAAAAATTAAGGCCCAATAAAAAATGTAAATTTTGATGGTAGGCTCAGTTGGCATGGAATGCCCCATATATATAGTAGACTGCATGTACGTATTCCCAATAATAAGAGGTATAGTAATATATATATATATATATATATGCTATGGCGCAGTTTGCGTCAGAGACGCTGTTTTATGAGCCGGACGAGAGCTCGGGGATTTCGATGATAAAGCTCGAGTCTGGTGTGTACGTGATCGTCCCCTGCCAGGGGATGCTGGAGGGTCTCTCTTCCAACGATCCTGATGTTATTGCTGCTGTTGGTGCTGCTTCTGCTGCACTGTTCGCCACCGATAGTATTCACATTCGCGGGATTATCTCGACGCAGCTCAGCTCTCCTCTCTCTCTCTCTCTCTCTCCAATTACACCATCGCATATCGTGTGTTCTGGGATGCTCCTCTCTCTCTCTCTCTCTCCTTCTCGTCTTATCGATCGTGTACTCTGACTTCAACCTCATCGTAAGCGCGCCTTCGGGCTCGACATCTTCGTGCATGGCATGTGTCCATATATATATATGTATACAAGTAACATCAGTGATGCCCCTAGATCGTGATAATGGGCTATGCGTCTACGTACACGCAATACCTCCCAGGGGTTACCACCATAAATACACATGCGATCAAGTACCGCATGCCTGAGCTCCTCATTCAGGCGATGATGATACTGATGGACGTATCATAGAGCGTAGATCTTCGATCATGTTACTGGAGCGGAATCTTTCAGCATCCTATCTCGTGGCTCTCCCTCTCTCTCTCTCTCTCTCCCTCTCTCTCTCTTTCATACGCCTCTGATTTTACACCAATTATCATACGATGATAACATCATCGAACAGTGCGCGTTTGAAGTTTGAACAAACGAACATCTCCAGATTCTCAGAGAGACTTTAGCCTCCCAATTTTTTTATTACACTGAATCATTTCATATTCCTCACTCAGCAACTCGATTATCAATGACATGGTAAAGTCAAATTTGACGAGGTAAACGAGAACATTTGGAAAAAAAAAAACTGTCATGTTGTCCTCTCTAATACACTAATCGTGTACACGTTTTGCAGTTTCACTAGCTCTAGACTTTACCACGTTCTATTATCCTTCCTCTTCGTCTCTCGTTGCACTCTCGCGTACTCTTCTGATTCTGTGTGTAACCGGATATTAGCTGGATATATACACACCGCACGATGGCAAGTTTTGTATCGGATGGGAACGGGAAGTGAATGAACTGCTGCGGGAGACAGTCACGTCCGGCATAGTTGCATCGTCGGGCACGATTCGATATATATATATATATATATATATATATATATATATCATATATCCTCATGCTATAAAGTTGGCGATGCTGCCGAGTCCTCTTGATACGTACACAGGCAGAGATGTATAGTATACTTGGATATCTCGTCCGTTATTCTTTGCCCTTTGGCATACGGAGGAAATCGAGCGGGAGTCCCTCAGGAAAGTAAAATGTGTCATGCGATTTCCACGCGTGAAGAACACACTTAAATATATATATATATATATATATATATATAGAGGAGTGTATTCTGTGTATCACTTAATGTGTGTACAGATAGGAGCAACACATCAATCTTTGCAAGGGTTCCGGGGTGCACAAACACATCAAGTAAAACATAAGATATATATTTTCTGTACCCGAGCATTTCATTGGGTGTCTTTGCACAAAAGCGGTGAGTTTTCGTAAATGGCTCCATAGCCGTCATTGCTCGGCTTTAGGTTTCATTTTTCTTTTTTCTTTTTTCTTTTTTTTGTTTGCGTTCGCAGCAAACGTGCTCGCACATTTTTCGCCCTGCTCAATTCTACGACAGACTATCTCTCCTTTTCTTCGTCATTCTTTTCTTTCCACCCTTATTCTTGCACTCTCGCTGCGTCGTCTGCTAGCTGAGAAAAGGTTCACCCAGCTATTTGTCATCGTTCGGAATGTCCGCGAGAAAATCCACGGTAATACCGCCAGTAATGTCCGCTCCCTCTGCTATCCCTCTATGAATTTTCCTTCCTTTCCTTTTCATCCCTTTGCCAGTCTCGCCGCGACACACCCTCTAACACGACTCCCTCGTTAACTGGCGAGCATCGATGCGAGAGGGAGAAATCCATTCGGATGGATGGAGACTGCGAGCCGTGATCGTTCGTGTCGTGTCCCATCACAAATCACTCATCGGTCATCTGACCCCTTATTATTAATGCATCTGACACGAGGTGAATACACACGCTAGAGCCTGGGGAGGGGGAGGGGGGAGTATCCAATCGATTGAATGACAATATTGCCAGGCGGATGTGTAATAAATATATGTCAGCAAGCTTTCGGCAAAGCTGCAATTTTAGCTATTTTTCTTTTTTTTTTTAACCCTCTTCCACCCACCCCCTTTTCAACCAGCGATTATTAATCGGAGCTATTCATCCTGGGTATGCCCCCGGGAATTCAGTGCTATTTTTCGAATGTCAGCGTTTCGAAAATCGGGAGGAGAGGGATTCATCAATTTTTATTAAAAAATTGTCGAATATTATAATCGTTTTAATTTAATTTTGAGATTCTGCAAAATATTTTTTGTCTCTCATCCAATTATTTAGTCCTGCTACAACATTTTTGCTCTCCACTTCCCCTGCGTATCTAGTCACCGAGGAAGATTTCTGGCATAGCTAGAATTCTAGAATGGGTTGATTTCTCTATAGTGTCTTGATTCCTCTAGAGGCCAAAGTCTCAAACTAGACAAATTCACGACCTTTTATATATATATATATATATATATATATATATATATATATATATATATATATATATATATATATATATATATAATAATATATACATATATAAAAGGTCGTGAATGTGTTTTATATATAAGGATGTATCATATCGCCATTATTAGGAGAGCCCGCATTGCCGACTCTGAGTGCGGATGAAAGAATAGTCACGTGTCAAACACTGTCTGTGTAATGACTTGGTGCATTGAACTTGGATTGTCCTATTTCACGGATCTCATATTTATTATGATCTCATATAAAATTATATAATATATACATGCGTTGTCTCATATTTATTGGTAAAATTCATTCAACCAAACTTTTTCACGTTTTATCCAGCACGTAAAATGCATCTAAGGGTTTGAAAAAAAAAAAAAATTAAATAAAAAATATGCCAATACGAGTTCAGTTACGATCTGGACCATTTTATATAGGACGCAACTTTATGTTACTATTGTTATTATATTTCATGTCATACAGCCAAACTTAGAAACAATGGTAATACTGTATTCAGATTATATGTTTCTGGAGGTTCTACAGGGTGGTTTATGCATGAATATATTAATGTTTATGATACCCCAAGTCCGCATGGTCATATAATATAACATATATATATAGCTTTATGATTTCTCTCGTACAATACGACTATATAATTATATGCATGTACAATATCTATATATATATGTGCATTGTATATGTGGATAATGTTTATGTATATCGTGCATCCGAGGTTTATGTATCGCTGTGGTCATAAGAAGAGAATCCGAGGGTTTCCCGATTGTAATACGAGCTCACTTAGACGACGAAGATATATACCTCGAACACGCAGTATTATACTCATATATTTATATGGCTCAACGTAAAGCAATATCAGAGGCATTTTTGTGATGCACAAAAGAACGTCTTGTATTACTATTATGGAAAGTGGTAAAACTCTTCATGTGTTGATCATTCGGCAGCCAAATTATATAGTTTCGTGAACTTTTTTTTATGCGTTATATATATATATATATATATAATTTTTATCTTTATTTTAACGATCATGCGAGAATTATTACTTTGCGTATAAGCTAAATATACTGCTCGGTATGTCGTTAACATGACTCATAAATGTTCATTACAACGACATAAAAATATCATTCGCTTCTGCCACTTACAGCTAAAAAACATGTTTTCGCTGTCATGGCCGGACTCGTATTCGAATTACATTGGATACGATAAAACGAAACGATAAATTGAATGGTTTATTAATCAGGAAACATATATAGCGCAATTGATTGAGTTTGATAAATGTTTTCCTTCGAAATAAATTAGTCTTTGCTGTCTTTCTGTCAATTTGGTGTTGAGTTGGCTCTTTTTTTTCCTAATTTGACGTTGAAGAGAATAAATAACGAAGTGACGTTTATATAGATGTATGTAGCAGATAGGACAATAAGAAAAAGGAAAATTGTGTATTTATATATATATATATATATATATATATATATGTATATTAATCGGTCATATTAGTGGTGTATTAATCGGAAAACATATATAGTGCAATTGATTGAGATTGCTGTCTGGGAGAAATTAATCTTTGCTCTCGTTCTGTCAATTTACTATTGAGTTGGCTGCTTTTTTTTTCAATTTCACGTTAAAAAGAATAAATAACGAACTGACGTTTATATAGAGGTATGTAACAGAGGGAAAAAGGAAAATTGTATGTTTATATATATATATATGTATATACCAGTGGAGTAAGAAATAGAGAGAATGAGAAAAGGAAAAATCGACGAACCGAAGGAAAAGCGCTAATTCATCATTCAGCCCGACTTCTCCACTTCGTCCGTTCTTTCGTATAACGTATTAACGTCGAGTTAAGCCGAGAGCCGAGTCGTCTCTCGCTCTCTTATCGGGAATTGTGGCCTCGGCTTGTCTCTCTCCCTCTTCATAGTTTTGTATCCAGAAGCATACTAGCAACGATACAACGTTGGAGCCTCTCGTTTTTCCACGAGAATCGCCTGAAAGCGAAATTAATGTTGTTCTTACTGCGCGAATAAATTCATTAAGAGGACTTTCAACGCTTCCTCTCTATATCCTTTCCTCTCCTCTTCCTTCTCGCTTTCTCTCTCTCTCTCTTTGTATCTTTCTCTGTCTCTTTCTCTCGTTGTTCTTATTGACCCATACAAAAAAAAAGATTATTTAATTATTAGTATTGCGCCCGCGATATAAATTGGAGCAATTTGGTGTGAGCGAATTTATATAAACGTCGTACAGAGAAAGAGTTTCCCCTCTTTTCTTTTAGACTGTGTGCCTGGATATTGTCGAAATTTGATTAAAATTCGTCACGCTTTAAATTGGATGTTTTTTTTTTTTGTCTCGAGAAGAGACCAGAAGCCTTCCACTATATACATATATATCTCGACTTGTCACACGAGAATCCACAGATACAGAGAACAGAGAATTCTTAAACATTATCTCCTTTCATTTATTTTTATACTTTGCAGTAAGAAACTTACATTTGCCCATGATTTTGACGAGATTCGGTGTGCGTTTTGCCCATTCTCTGCTCGTATATCCTTCGTTCCATAACTTAAATCTCACATATACATGCACATATACATATATATATATACATGTATGATACTTGATGAGAATGAATTTTCTCGTCCGTAAAGGAAAATTGAAATTATCGTGTTAAGGGGAAATGCGCAGGGGAATGGAGAACGAAGGGATGAATAAGGGAAAGTTTTTAAAAATATATGTATATGAGGAGTGCTAATAAGAGTCCCATTTGCCCATATGAGACTGTAAAGTCATTCAGTTTCGGGTGGAATCGATAATTATAAATTAAGACAGGAAAATATCGTCCTCGACTCGTTCCCTCGAGTAGACTTTGTCAAAGATATTAAAAATTAAATTAAAGTAAGTACGTCACATTTCGGGCAAGATCTTTCGTCTGACATGACACTATAGAAGTTGCCCCACTCGGGTCCTTGCCCCACTCTCGTAATTTCGAGGTGGCAAGTTTGATCAAGGGCTCGTCAGCGAGTCTCCGCCCGACACTTGACCTGTATCGAACAATCTCGATCTGTTAAAAATTGATTCGTCTTAATCCGTATTAATTGTCAAATAATTTCGTATATTTTGTTATATTTGGTGTGTGTGTGTGTATGAGAATACGTGAAACGGAAATACTGTCAGAGCGGATCCGGCTCCTCCAAGGCCTGCTATTATTGAATTATTCAAATAAAAGGAAAGCCGCTTGTAACTAAGCCATGTGAAGGACGAAATAAAAGGAATAATTTATTAATTGTCAACACAAACGTAAGTTCATTGTTCATCATTCTGGTTCTGCCAACTGGACCCATTTCTATTGCTCTTGCTAGCCGACAAGTTTTGTTAGTGTTTATTCTAGCTGGCGCCCAATAAAGTCGTAAATTGTTAAACCAGATTCCTGCCAACCATCACACCATGGCCGCGGCAGGTGTGCTGTAAATAAAAAATAAAAAAACACCGCTGTCAATATATTATATGAATATAAAGAGGGAAATTGGAAACTATATAAGGATAGAAAAATATAAAGAGGAAAATGGGAAATAGGAAATCAAGACTAATGCCAGAGCCAACAGAGAAGGGCACACCGCATGAAAACTCTCGAACTAAATGGATGTATAGTGGTAATGAGTACATATATATATATATATATATATATATTGTCTGAACAGGAAAAAATAAACGATTTCTCTCAAGGTGGGGCGTCAAGTATCCGCGAATATATATCAAGGAAGAAAGCGGAGAGAAGGGTGAAAAAGTTACGAGAAAAAGGTTTCTCTCGGCAACCCCAATCTTTACAACGCACGACTTGTTTACCGTCGAAGGGACGAGAAAGCGTGCGATAATCTTCGACGTCGACCCTCGTTTTTAGGGGTCACGACCAAGAGAACACGCCCCCCCCCTGTATACACTCTGCTGCGTTATATCACTTTGTTTTTGTCTTTTTGCTACACCATTAGCCATTTCGTACAAATATGTGAATATGTATACTATACATACTTATATGTACATAATATTAATATAATATAATAATAATATTAATGTACACTCAGAATCAGTGGGCACGCTCACCGATACTCATGGACACACATCCCGACATTCACAAAACACTGAAACAGACACCTCACGAGTAATCGTATAAAGGCTCCCGCGCACAAATACTCACTGGCAGCGACACACTCATGGGCCACTCTCACGTATTCACAAATATCCACAGAGAGACATGCTTGCTTGATCTAATCGGCGAGGGCACGAGGCGCCGAGCCCCAATAACACGATAGGGAAAAATGTATTTAAAAAAAAACAACCCCACGCGTGCAACACCGGAGTAGAGGGTTAGAGTGGCATAAGCGAGTGGTGGTGAGTATATATATACTACTCTATATATATATATACATTTATTGTAGCATATATTAAAATACATAAAAGGTTATGGGTATGTGGTATGTAAATGAAACACAGATAGGTCATACTATATACAAAGGGTAGCGAAGACCTTGCCCCAAAATGGTTGTCAGGCTGTGTGGGGGTGTTCATGAATGTTGAGTTTGCGGGACCAGCAAGGTCAGCTCTTTTCTCTCCATTCTTGACTAATCGATGCTGGCGTTTGGCAATTTTATGGTCCGATGGATAGTAGCGAATTACGTCGAGAAATTGGCGTTTTCTCTGGCTCTCCCTCTCTCTCTCTCTCTCTTTGCAGATATATATATATATATTTTTATCCTCGTCTCCGTCCCTCTCCCTCATCTTGGCATTCTCAAATTTTCGTGGGCCTCGCAAGGCGTGCGTGAGCGTGGAAGTAATTGATGAAGGAGGGATGCTTTAAGGGGTGGTTTTGCCTGGTGGTATGGTGGACACGAAATAAATGGGCAATCGACGAAGAGCTTCCCCAAGAGTCGGTTATATACTCATATATATCGAATTATACGAGGCACTCCTCTCCGTACACCGGTAACTACGAATCTCGTTCGCGAAACTCAGTTTTTTTTTTTTTTTTTACACCGTTCCAGACGCTTTTTTTTGGGTCGTTTTCAACGAAGTAAAAAAATTATCCAGCTTTTGCGAATACTAAAAAGTTATCACCGGATCTTTTTCGAGGTATATTGATCACGTACACGTACTTTTTCCAATTACTTACAAACGAGAAACTTTTCGATGCCCATCTCAAGTTTTTACGCACATATATGGAAAACATAATCTAATGGGGAATAATTGGCGATGGTTGTGATTTTAAGGAAAAAAATAAAAAAATATGGCAGCCTTGATTTATAATCATTCGAAAGTGTAATTGTATTCAGGACGTGTATTTGCTCGGTTTCATATGAAATAAGGTTACAATATTATTTAAATATTATTTTTTAATGACTCTATGCATAATTTACAGTTTTATTTTCTCGTACAATGTTGTATAATTAATTGAATAGTGTATCCCCCGTAATAATGAGAGCAACCACTCAACCATAAATCAATCAAATATTATTATTTCGTTACAAAAATTGGTCGAGTACGCCAGAGGTCAATCAATTTATCAAATGGCAGTCCTCCATTAGCAAAGAAATTTAAAAAAAAAATATCAAAGACACGACTTCGTGCATTGAATCGGGACGAGAAATATTTTTCGTCATTAAGTTATCATACACTGCAATGCCCATCTCGTCCTTTCAATTCAATATAAAATGTTGAGTAGCAGAGAAACGAGACACGAGAGGAGCAATAGAGATGAGGTAGGATCGAAACGACAAGAAATAAAAAAAACGAAGAAAAGTAAATGGGCAATCGTTGAAAAGCTCGTTTCTTTGAAAAGAGAGCGAGGACGACGTGGTGGACTGGGGGCTCTTTTCTCAATTCGCGACCCGTTGAACAGTGGAGGAGGAGGGGGGGGGGGGAGGTGAACTCAGAGCTGTATAGAAGAGAGGATTGGCGAACGAGAGACGTCGATCTATACCTTTATGTATATATATATGTATGTGTATAAACATGTACAGACGCCGAATCGTGTACTCTATGTTGAACGGGTTCTCGAATTCTCCGTGAGTTTTCCGTGAGACTCGGGCGAATATAACCAAGGGGTTTGGGTCTCTCGTCGAGAGTATTCCAGTATAAAGCCCGTAGTATAAACGCGAAGTTGAGAGAAAGAGAGCACTCGCGCGAACCGAGAGAATAGCGAGTGGCGTGCCCGCTCGATTTAGCCTGGTCTCCGAGCTCACGCGGATCGATGAGTATAAAAGAGAGAAATTCACCCTGGTAGAGAGAGAGAGAGCGTGAGAGAGAGAGAGAGAGAGAGGAAAAGGGGTTGGAAAAAGAGTAGGAAATCGAGGCTTGGGAGGTAAGCAGCGTGTGAGAATCAAGGAGGAGAAAAAACGATAGAGGAAAAGATAGCAAATGAGCGAGGGTTGAGAGGAGAAGAACGTTGGAAGAAACCGAGAGAAAGTGAGCTTGATAGGGATGGAAAGATATGGAAGAGACCGTGTAGGCGTCCGAGTATCGACTACGAGCCTTTTTAAATGCCTCCGGAAAAGTTAATTTGATTTTATATCCTCGAGGTAACTGATTGAACAACGAAAAAATATGGCAGAAGTTTTCTCGTCGTTGTGCGATATGTAACGAGATTTTTTTTTTCTTCCCACTCCTACCGAGATCCTCGATGTTTAATTTCAAGGTAATCATAACGCACTCCACGTCATTATTTATCGTGTTTTGCGGATTAAGTTGTTCTCCTCCTTCTTATTCCCCGCTCTAATAATATCGCTACAATATATTCAAAAAGATTTACGAAAAGAGAGAGATTTTTTTTAACAGATTTATTGAGAAAATGTCTAGTCGGTCCGTGTGATGATTGACTAAAAAAATTAATCGGTGTGTGGCAATGAAAGAAAAAAAAAAAAAAAAAAACTTCTTGTCTTATACTTGGAAGAAAAATAAATTAGTTTATGAGAATAGCTAGGACCCTTCATTCCTTTCTGATGAAGTTGTGGTGACTCCACTTTGTTCTAATTTTCTGCTAAATCGTTAAAACTTTGATTCGGTAGGATATATATGTATTTTTTTCCCCTAGAGATTAGTAATTGCACCAAGAATGCCTGCACTAAAGAGTTAATTAAATAATTCGCTCTTTTTTTTTTTTTTTTTTTTTAATTACACACAACAGACGTTATTATAATGAGTCGTATTTCTCTTGCACTGGTATACATGGCGTCATGTAATTTCTTCCCAGTAATATTATTCGCATCGGTAAATCGTGAGAGCAAAGTACTTATCACGTCAACAACTTGTTATGTACGCTTCTGCGGGCTCATTATAATATTTTCTTGCATTAAATGTGAGCCCGGTTGAAGGGAAATCGGTCTGTGGACGGGTTAAGTCATGAAGGACGCAGAGAGTGGGATTTTGATGGTTAAGTTTTTGCAGACGAATGAAAGAGAAAGACGGATAGCTGGAGTGTTAAAGCCCTGTCAAGGGAATAATCTCTGTAATGAATTGCGGTAATCCCTGAGCGAGTTTCTTGGTTGCGGAGGACTCGACAAGAATATCGATCCTCAACCGAGCCAACACGAGACTCATGCCCTCTTTAACAATTTATGGCAAGGATCTCTGGGAATTGAAGAAAAATTATGCACTTGGAAATGTAATTTTTTTCGATTATTTTCATCTGAGGGCAGATGCTACTCAACTGATGACAATTCCTTGAGGAATTGTCACAAAGGGGCGCACTCTCCGAATGAGAAACTATTTAAATAATTGGTTTTTATTTTTTAAAGTTTAAGTAATAATTATCGTAAGGAAATAATTAGCCCAACTCATAATGTTACAAGTCATAAAATAATTATATTTAGCACTTTAAATTAATGATTGATAAATATTCTACAACAATTATTATTCTATTTAAAAAAAAGTCTATTTAAAAAAAAATGATGCAAACCGTTAGTCTCGCAGACGTTAATCGAGTGATTTCTATTCGATAAATATTTCACGTTCATCGTGTAATCATATTCTTTTGAATGAGTCTTGAATTCTCTTGAGGGGACGATCATTGTACCGTTTATAAGCCAATATCTTTCGTGAAAAGAGATAACGATTTTGTTACCCGTTGAATCAGCTACGTGGGACGAGACACCATCGCAGTGATTGCCACTCCGACCACGTACCACGAATATCCGCCCTCAGTGTAACTTTTATAGATCCGATCGGAACTTTATACTGTGTAATTTTGATACGATGAGTTAGCAAAAACTTTTTCCTTTATGGTTCACTTTCTGGCTCGATTGTGCCATGTATCTCGATCTTACATATGGCTTAGAAAATATATTACATCGATAACACGCGTTTTTCACAAAGATTGTGTTCAATGAAACGATCGAGTTCCCCATGACTGAAATTTCAACAATCATGTGTTTCTTATTTTACCATCCGGTTTCACATATGTTATACATAGGTTCTCTGATATTTATTTTCATGCATTCCTTTATCGTAGAATTGGATCGCTTATGCGAATGTTAAGGGTGTTTCGTTTATACGAGAATGGAATAAATGAGCAGACATTTGAAGGAATTTCAAGCGTTACGTTGCTTCGCTTCGAGTGTGTGGTATATGTGGTTGGTTTGCTCAGCGTGTGTGAATAATTTTTGGGAAAAATAGCAAAGCGTTCCTGGCCGCTATGAAGCCTTTGGCGAAAGAAAAAAAAAAAAACGAATTTTTAAGGCCATTGCATTTAGCGTTTGCAGCCAAGACCGAGAGAGGAGAGGAAAAGCGTGTATATGAGCTTTAAAATTCATCGTGAACATTCTCGGTGGTGATATGTGAAATGTGGAAAAAGCAGGGTGCAAGAAAGCTTCAGTTTTACCTATGGTACACACGTGTTTTTTTCCATACATAACTATACGTAATGCTGTTTCAGCATCGTACAGTGCCCTCTGCATCTCACAGTTAGTTTTTTATTTTGTGCCCTGTGGAAGGTAGAGTCGTAATTAATCCCACGGAAACACCGAACTACCCCAAATATATTCATATATTTTCTTTGATTTGCTCGAGGGCTAATTTCTCGCAAAGTTTCGCAGCTTCTCTCTCTCTCTCTCTCGGAAGATTTATTCTTCACAGTCAAGATTTTCAATTTTCACTTGGACACAAATTATTGGCTTGGGAAATGTGCCTGGGGATGAAGCTCTGTAAGATTGTACAAGTCTGAGCTTAAACGTAGTGGCAGAGGAAGGAAAATCAGATGTATATATGTATATACTATACGAAAGATGGCAAAACTCGTGCAGCATTTTGCTCAATTGTGCTTGCTGGTAAGCACAAACTTGCCAACTTCCGTGCTCTTCCTATACTTTGCTTCTGTTCGACTGATTTGTTTCCAGTACTGACTGTGAGACTATGAGATATAAATAACTTAGCAAGTATTTTGCGAGACTATATTCATTCAGGTAGAGAAAAAGAGAGAGAGAGGATGAGCAAAAGATATAAGGAGAGGGGTTGGGTTGAGAGAGGGTGCTTTAACTTTATCGTGCAGTCGTAAGATTTCGCGGTTCAGTCATAGTTGAATCTCCAACCACGAAGAGAGTGCCCAGTATATATAGTATACGATATTTTGGCGACAGAAACTTGCAGCTATGGATACGTTTTTCGTTCTTCTGTAACCCCCTTCCCTCTCTTAAAATTGCCCCAAACGCTCTCGTAGATGGAAGAGATTCAGCCATATCCATGGAATGAAATAACCGAAACTTTCCGTGGATATACCAGCGAGAGAGTCTTCTCATTCGTTGAATTATTGACCTCTTTGGAAGCCAATTATTTCGTAGATTCCATCGAGCGCATGTTACACACAATGGTGCACAACGGTGAGTGCATCAGGCACTTTGACCTCGTATCGAGAATAAAATTGAATTCCAGTACGATATCGCTCGTATATACTATACCCTGTAGCAATACAGAGTACAAAAGTTACAACCAACGTAGAAAGTCTCCGCGTACTGTCGCCAAAAACGAGATTCTCCACATCTATATATATTGTATTCCTCTCGTTCGATTCATCGTGCTCGATGAAATGTCCTTGTACATCTCGTTTTCTCGAGACTCCGATAAACTGAATCAGGACACGTTTAAATGGGATAATTCTTGAAAAAGATTTTTCAATCATATTTCACAGTCTGCCCAGGATTTTAATTGTCAATAATAATAATTTTGTAAAAAATTTTGTTACTACTTTGAAGTGATGATTTTTATGGTATGTTTTTTGATGCATGACACTGCAAAATATTTAATGTCGTCGTTCTCTTTTATATGATTTCAGAGATTTCACCAGGGAGCGGATAGAGTGCAGACTCTAAAGTCCTAATGGCTGCGGGCATCGTGAAATCAATTCGGTCGGTGAAGGAGTCATTGCGCGTATTACGAGAGTGTCTCTCGAGTCGCCGAAGTAACGGGATGAACAGATTTCTCGTGTGACGAAAGGTGGTGAGACGTGACAGTGATAACGGGGTCGCGAGTATTCGTTGGTGAATTCATCAGTGCTGTCGCAAAGTCATCGAAGACGAGCTAAGAGAAAGATTTTTTTTTGCATAGCCGTTAAGGGCTAGAGTTGCTATAATATAATCCCTATAGAAGTTCAGCGTCGTGACGATAATATTTCGGCAAAACTACTAAAAACTGCTGGAACGATATTCAATATTGTAGCATCAATCTCGTTAAAAAGTCTTCGCGAAAAGAAAAACAAGATATTATACTGATAATTTTTGTGATACGAACGGTGCAAAAATTTATTCGACAAAACGAGTCGAATCGTTCGAATGTTAAGACAACCGAGTCGTGATGTCGTGTTCGAGCAGTTGGGCGTGGTGGTGGAGAGGAGCGGTGTTAGGCACGTTGCTCGGTTGGGTGACTCTGGTGACGTTCGTCGATGCATGCCCGGATCGTTGCTCGTGCAAGTGGAAAGGTGGCAAGGAGTGGGTAGAGTGCGCGAACCGTAGCCTCATAGGTCTTCCCCAGGGTGCACGAGAGGAGACCCAAGTTCTCGATCTGTCGAGCAATCACTTGGTACATCTGCCAGCCCAGTGTTTTCGTGCCCTTGGTCTGACCAATCTGCAGAGGCTCTATCTGAGCAAGTCTCACATAAGTCAAGTGGCACCGGAAGCTCTTGATGGTCTCTCGGGCCTCGTTGAGCTCGATCTTGCCGGTAATCTAATCAAGGACGTGCCATCGGACACCTTCAATTCCTCTCCGGGACTCATGAGGCTCATTCTCAATGGCAACCCCATACGTGAGATTCGCCGTGATGCCTTTCAACCGCTTGTTCAATTGACGAATCTTGAATTGAGCCAGTGCCAATTGGTGACCATTGAGCAGGGTGCTTTCAACGGTCTTCATTCACTCGAGTGGCTGAGACTCGATGGCAACATAATCACCTATGTACCCGCCATGACACTTCCATTAGGTGGTAATCTTCATGGTCTAACATTGCACAACAATCCGTGGCTGTGTGACTGTCGATTGCGACCCATGCAATCATGGCTTACCGAATCAGCACCGGCAGCACCCCAAGAGTCCGATCCGGTTTGCAAAGCCCCCCCGAGACTCCAGGGACGTACCATCAAGACTGTCAAGCTCAATGATCTCGCCTGTTGGCCACAAATCAGCCTCAAGGAACGCCTTGATATAGATGAGGGTGCAAACGTAACTCTCAGATGCGACGTTTATGCTGTACCAATGGCAAGAATTACATGGTGGTTCAATGGGGAATTGTGCAAGCCGCAGAATGAAAATGACTCTTTCGCCGCATCGACGACTACCAACGTCAGGTAAATTTTACGTCATTTTTTCTTTTTCAATTTGTTCTAGAAATAAATTGATTGACAGCAGCTTTATGTTTACTTTTTCGCGTTCGCGTTCAAACTTTTGTGTGCATCGAGCAAGACATTACATTTTCGCTCGACAGGGGGGCGGGGGGGGGGGGATTCCATTTTACTTCGACCATTACGTAGCATTTTATCTCCATTGAAGTAAGAAAGCGGACATCGAAATCCTGGGCCCAAGTCTATGGATTAGGCTACCCCAGTTCGTCGTTTCTTCCCTCTCGCTGTTACGACAAAGAGAAACATTAACGTTCTTTCTTTTTTTTTTTTATCGCGATGGTCCCGGGAAACCCAAACGGGGGTGTGCCACGCGCACGCTCCAGGCTCGTGGCTATATCGCGTGGGAGCGAAAAGAATGGAGGATGTTCCGCTGGCTCAGCGGGGCCACGACCGACGTCCAAGTCTCGCTGAACGCTCAGTCATTAGACGTTTTCGCTCTTGCCGCTACTTTTCCGAGCCATGCCAGAAAAAAAACTCGAAGGTTCTCTCTCGGTTCGAAGAACCTTCCAGCGCCATTCTACTTTCTTCCCTGCCTTCTGCGGGCTTCGTCGTTTTTTTTTCTCGTCTTTTCCTTCTTCTCCTTCTCCTTTTCTCTCAAGTTTACCTCCGCGTCTACAGTAAGATGGGAGAATAACACTTGGCTCGCTTTTTCTTTTATCTCCGGGATCTCTCGCTTCACGAGGAAAACTTTTCCACGAAAACTTAAACCTTGCCATTAATCATCCGTCGGGGCACGCTCGGCTGCAACAATATTTCGTTAATGTCGAAGTGGGTACCGAAAAGCTGCTGTCAATTTCTTAACGAGCTCAAATGAGCGTCCCAGCTCCTGACTTTTTAAGGGTCATTTCCGACTACTTACTGAAAAATAGATTAGACCGATTTAACGATGAAAAAGATGAATCTGTAACATAATATGCTGTGCTCGGTTTGTAAATAAAATTATTCGAATCCTTGTCAGATTATAAACTGGGACACTCTTTTTTTTTTGGTAGACGCATCTAACTATATAATTTGCATTATCTGATTGCAGATACATTCACAAAGATCGTGATCAGAAAAATACAACGAGCGTTCTCTACGTTTACGGTATCGAAAAAAGCGACGAGGGAACGTACACGTGTGTTGCAGAAAATACAGCAGGCTCGGTCGAGGCTAATTTATCGTTGAGAGTGCATTTTCAAGAGAAAAGTACACCGGAGCCACCATTCGATCATCCAGGAACTGGTTATGTAGCGGCTGTTGCCGCTGGTGCTCTGGTCGGTACTCTGTTGGCTCTCGGTTGTGTCATCGGTAGTGTACTTTTTTGCACAAAGCGACGAAGGGATCAGAAGAGAAATGCCAAGTCTTTGGTATCGCAAAGTAAAGTCGTGTCACCGATATCGAAGAACGTTTGTGCAACATTGCCGAGAAAGAGTGGTAACAATAGCGGTGGCAATGGTGTTGGTATGAATGTCACCGGCATAGTTGGTATAGGCGGTGGTGTTGTTGGTGGCGGTGGAAGTTTGAGTTTCGATCATCAGCAGCAAGTCATGTATAACGAGCGTGATATAATAGGAAGAACGGCGTCATTGGAACGACGAGTAACAATGGAACGTTCCTATGCTGTGCCGAAATATCTTACGGAACCGGATTTGATAAATGAGGTAACCGAGAGCGGTATCAATGGAGCAACTGGCCCAAGTGATTCTTATGGTCTTTATCATCAGCATCAGTTAGGCATCTCCATGGGTGGTGTGGGGGAACAGCAACAGCGTCCACCACATCAACAGCAGCAGCAGCAGCAGCAGCAACAGCAACAGCAACAACCTTCCTCCCAGGTTTTGGAATATGATCCTGCAAGGTACCAAATGCAGCCTGATCCCCGTCCGAGTCTCTCGCAATTGAGCTATCTCGATCAGGATGGTTATCCGTTGAACTTTGGTCTTCCTAAGATACCATTCAACAGTTCGAGCACCTTGCCACGTCTAAGACAGCGCATTCCCGAGGGTTCGGCAGCTGCGCCACCTGCTCGTTATACCCGAGAGGCTGAGTTTCTCGCTCGTACGGCCACTTATGAGCCCGTGTTGTCGCGCACTGACACGAGATACACCGCCGAGGGTTATCCGTATCCGGTTCATCAGTCTGTCGTCAAGCCACCGGCTACGGTACAACCAATTCAATTGCCGGTCTCGCCTGTCTCACCAGCTGCATTGCCCGATGTTCCCTTCATCCCTTCACCACCGGCTGCTTACCGAGGTGAGCCAACACCCCTGTCGCCAAGATCCCTCATGAGCAAGACAGCACGTGAAGCTGCGGCTGCCGTGGCCGCGAGAGCCGAGGGTGCACGACCCCCCGATCATCCAGAAAGTCCTGACGAGGGTTACGTCGGTGATGCCATGGATGTCTGAGACGACAAGGCAACTCGTCCGAAGAATCACTAAAGAGCCTCGTTTTTTTCTCCTCCGCCATGAAAAAAAGTAGGCTATACTTTTATCTACGAAACAATTTAATCACGATCGTGTCACGTGTTATATCTCTCGGGCAGGTTAAGCATTTAGACTTGGTATGGAACTTGCGAACTGGCAGGAACATCCAATACGACGTACTCCCCCGTGCAGCGTGTAGTGCACACAACCAATGGAATTGTATTTATAGTAATGAAAAACTTTCACACCCTGGGGAAGAAGATGAGAAGAATGAGAAAATAAGAGTGAAACTTAGCCGACTTATGATTTACGGTGGTTCATCGTGTTAGTTGCACAGAATGGGGAGGAAACAAGGGAAGAAGAAGAAGAAGAAGAAGAACACACTCATGGGCTGATGATAATCTTGTAGACGTGCATGGCATGGTGTTAACCTGCAGTCTTATATAGCTCACAAGGGGAACATTTTTTCGTCGCCCTGACTAAGAAACGGGGGTTAACTCATTAATGAGCACATGCGATATTGACCTCCTCACGTTCCAAAAGAATCATGCGTACTGAAAGCGCGAGGTAGGAGAAGGAGAGAGAGAGAGAGGGAGGAGGAATTTCTCTGCATGTACGACTGTTGCTATGCTACTACATTGTTTCACTGGGGGAACAATAACGATCATGTGCATGGAACGAGGGAGAGGATGAGCTCGTCTCGTCTGGTACTGAAATGTTACGTGTGATCATTCAACGAGAGCTTTGCCGTTGATAAGGGAATGTGTAAAGCCATGCAACGTCGCGAGCCAGAAAGCCTCGAGCAGGCGGAAGCGGAAACGCGGGGATGTAGCGGCTTGTCGCACTTGGGCGAGAGAATTGAAGGAGGAGGGGAGAGGAAGGGCAGAGCTGCTTTATCTACGTATGTTCCGTGTGTACGTCTGAGGGAAAGCGAAGCTTCCATGGTTGTTCGAGCCTCGCTCGTTTTCGACGAACATAACGGATACGTAGGAATGCAAGGTATGGAGAGGAGAGAAGACAAGTGGAACAGCAACCCCACATCATCGATCCGGCCCAACGCCATTTCAAACGTACCGCAGTCAACACATGGGAAACCCCCCTTACGAGCGAACGAATTCTCGCTTGCTCTCCCTCTGACGTTCTTGCACTGAACCGAATAACGATAGAGTTAGGGTGAGACAGCGAGAGAAGGGCGAGGGGGACTGATCGAACCCAGCGTAACAAACCTACCAGTCAGCCAGAACAGGACGACACTGCCCGGAGGGCGACGATCCCCCCTTGGATGCTTGATTGACCTTTGGCCGATGACGACGATATACTACCGCCTTGCCCGGGGCACTATCGAATCAACCAATTCCACGCCCCTTTCGAGCAACGTTTACCCTTCTACAGGGTTGACGCTCAACCCAACAGTGCTCAAAAATCAATGTCATAAGTCTCTTTCTCCTGCTATATAATATCTATTCATCTATCTATCTCTGTCTCTCTACTTTTCGAGTTTGGAGATGTGTGTTGTCTTTTACTAGCAATCACGAACAAATATACGATACCAACAAAATTGGTAAAGAATTCAAAGGCCGGCTGTGCAAATAACGAGATTACTGACTTGTTGAGTTCGCGATTAAAATGAGAGAGAGATTAGGATAATCTTGTAATATAATGAATTTCGAAAGCTCAAAGTGTAAATGTCTTTTAAAAAATGGCGTACAGAGCTTGCAGGAAAGGAGCTTGTCGTCTGTCTGAGTATGTGACTTTGAGCGAAGAACAAGTGACTCAAATTGAATGGGTACGTAATGTTTACTGCGACTGATGAATCCTATAATGGCGCACCGTTTATCACCATTATTAAATGAGTTTATTTGATTCAACGGAAACTTATATAGAATTGTTGAAATATTTTGCAAATATTTCAAGCAAGCTTTTTCGGCATTCGTTCTCATTTGACACTCACATTCCCTAGAGAAATTCATTGAAAGTGGAGTCAATTTTATTATATATTTCTGTACAGATCAATGAAAAAATCAGGCAAAAAAAAGCTTTTATTCTAAGCCATTGTAGGATTCTATATCTTAAATTATTAATCACGAAGAATTATTCTATATATTCAATTGAACGATAAATCGTATCGTTTTTGAAACACTGTGTATCATCGAAAACCGGTTTTAGTTAGTCATGTAAGTGTATGTTATTTGTAATTTCGCGAATGAACTCGCGAGCTTTTACTCCGAGAGTACGTGAAACTTCGAGCCTGAAAAATTGTATACAATGATATGTAGAATGAACGCTTGAGAGCACATGAAAAAATTAAGAGTGATAATCGTGTTCTTCTTTATTTCTCAACACAAAAACACAGTTTTTAGGTAAAAGCGATTACTGACGATTTCAGCGAAAAACGTGGTGCTCATTACAATTACGTTGATCGCGAAAGGTAGAGAGAGAGAGAGAGGGAGAGAATAAACAGCGTTACGAATCACGACAAAGTGATGAAAGTGAAATACAATTTTATTCGCAATTGACCGGATAAAAAATCGCCTAATCAACACAAAGTTTTTATCAATCGATGGACAAAAGTGAACGAACTTTGAAAAACATTAATTCTCAAAATAATAAAATAAACACGAGATTTAAGAAAGTGTTTTTTTTTTTACCCAAGTCTCGTAAAACCTAGCGAATCGCGACTAAAAATCAAGTTGAATGGATCCTTAGAGCATTCCAAGAATTATTGTACGAAAATAAATTGAGAACAAAAAGGACAAAGAGATAAAAGAAAAAGATGTGTGTCACTGGGTTAAGAGTGGATAAAATATATAACGTCACAATCTCGGGGTCGAGGGAGGGAAAAGGTGAAAAAAATAGTAGGAGGGATGTATGATAATAATGTTTGTAGATTTTATCTAGACATAAGTTTCACCGTGTTTTACAGGGTATAAGGGGCGTCTGGTACGATGACAGCATCAGTTAACGTGTGAGACTCGACGAAGGTGCCGCGCGTGTAATAATCTCCACTATATAACCCACAAACGCCCTCATTGTGACGACGACCTCCATTTGGCGTTGCGCCAAGTGGATAACAAAATGGCGCTCGGCGTCTCGTTTACCGCGGACCGGGCATCATCGTTCTCCGCCTCGTTTCATCTCTCTCTCTCTCTCTCGTATCTACACACATTCTTTTTTACGCGTTCGTTTTATATCCACGTACACAATTCCATTGGGCCTTCAGTATAACTTGAAGAAAAACGAAAAAATAAAATACCATCGAGCATTCATTGATGATTGAAGATAACAACGAAATTGAGTAGCACGTCACGAAAATCCTTTGTGTTCGATACACCATTATTGTGTTCTGACCTAACAGTTATCGATGTCTCGTCCAGAAAAATATCCAAAAAAATCTTGAAAAACAAAAATGGCGCAAGGCAGCTTGAACGAGTACTCCAGTTTTTTTTAACCGATAAATTCAACTTTAATCCATACTATGTATCTGTGTGTATATATAGATGCATATGTATACATCATTCTGTTTGGTATACACAGTATGATACAAACTATCAAAAAGTCTGAGCACGTTTTATCTTCGAGTATGACACTCGGGTTTCGCGCGATAGGAATTCCGAAAATTTTGTGGAATATTGAACGAGGGAGTAAGAAGGTTGAGGTGGGAAGAGAACGCTAAATCCCGTGTAAAACTTTGCGCGCACAGAGTCGAATCCGACCACTTATTCTGGATGCACAGACTCTTCCACTCTCCCGACCAGGGTCGGCTGTCTCTTTCTCTCTTTCTCTTGGTCTCTCTGCGTTTTCCATGCCAAATTCATCGTTTCGATCTCTTCTTCTTCCATTTTCGCACCACTCTCTCTTCCTCTCTGTTCTTCATTCCACGTGCACTTCCGGTCTCGACGTCCCACACACTATATACGATCACTATATTCGCGAGAATTGTTCGTCCAAGTTTTCGGATTGAACTGGCGATAAGTCCGCAAAAGTTGCCGCTTTGCTATCAGTCGGTGGCACATACACACAGATATACACATAATATTCCAATTTTGGATCTTCCCCCTTTCTCCCTGGCATTTATTCGTTCGCTTTACCTCTCTATTCCACATTTTCCTCATTCACATGTACATATATCGTGCTCTCCGACGATTTCACCGAATTGCGTGGATTTCGTAGGTCTGAACCATCCTTCCTTGTTCATATCAACTCTGGAAATTCCTTCAAGTCTTTCACTTCGAGACGTCACGCGCTAACTTTTTGACGATTACGGGCTTTTCTTCAAAATCCTCGCTCGATGCGCTTACGAGTAAAACGGATAAGCAGAGAGAGAAAGAGAGAGAGAGAGAGAGCGCGAGAAGGACCAGGAAGTGCATAACATCTCGATTTCAAAGTTATCTCGTAACGGGCCAATGGAATTTGTCGTCAGATCTATGTATTTTTTTTTGAGTACTTTTGCCATCAATGCTTTAAGATTTGATGATTTTTTTTCTTCAATTTCACGAGATGAGTTTTATTTTTCGTTTTACATTTTTCTGACGCATAAATTTCAGCTACCAATCGCTCAAATTTTAATATTACTCAAATATATTTTACGCGTTTTGTAAATATGCAAGCACGAAAGTGCACTGAAAACCTTTGAAAATTATGAGAGCACAAATTCGTACGTTATTAAAGTTTTTTCTTAAAAATCCAGTTAAATTCAAACGCAATAATATTTCTTATTTTTAGTATTATGATTATTATTAATATTCGTATTTCGAACTTGTATCTCATTTACAGACATTTCTCTCGATAAGCTACACTTGCCGATCGACTGACTTAAACGAGATTCGAGCTACTGCAATTCCACCTTTCATACATAGATATGCATATATATATTTTATAGCTCTCTTGACGTCAAATTTGAAGTGTACGCAACCACAGTTATATCTGCATTAGCGTAAAATGAGTTTCTGAACTATCGAAACTTCGAGAAGTACGATTGCATATATGATTGAACTCCGTAGCGTTGCTGAATCGAATTCATATCTCGTCTCGATGATTACATTTTCTCCGTGGGATGGCGTTGATGGGGTGAGAAAGCTTTGCCATTGGGTGTCGAACCACCAGCCAGCTGGAAGAGTCTGGGTCACTTTTATCAACACTCAACGGACACCTTTAGGCTGTCCGATCGCACAGTGTCCTCTGATGACGAGTACATGACCTTCAATTCATTTCCCCTTCTAATACACCCTTCTGATACATCCATGTATATAATAATAAATCGAAGAACACACCAACTCATATTTATTATCTGTATATAACGATAAGACGAGATAAACATTTTTGCGGGGCGTTTTTCAAACCTTTACGAGTACGAGGAGGAGGAGGAGGAGCTCGAGTGAGGCAAAAATACTATGCGAAGAGACTATCTCAGGACGTTTATCGACTGCTTGTATCGAACGACCGAAACGATTCCCATAACGCTCTATACTACACAGAGTATATGACGCGAAACTCAATAAAAAGAACTTGCGATGGCGATTGACAGCGAGATTTTCTCGGTTAACTTGCTCTCTCACTTCGCTGGAGTAAAATAAATCGATTTACCACTCGACCACCCGTATAAAAAAAAATACAATAAATCAAATACAGTCTGACAGGACATTCGAATACATTACGGATTAATAAAGAAAATTACGCATTCATTTGATATAATTTCAAGTATTTCGCTTATTTAAAAAAATTATTTATTCATGAGCTCTCAATTATTCTTCGGGCCTTTCTTATATAATTAACAACTTTGATGGCCATTATCATCTAAACAGTATGGAAAATCTCGTTTTTTGTGCTCGTTCGACGAGGCGAAATCACCTCGCAATATACGGAAAAAAATTTATCATCGAGTTTACAACGATTTAGTTAATGGGCTACTTTAAAATCCTTTTCTTCTTCATTATTTTGCATACAATTTGAATTATTTATGGGTACGTTTTCGAGTTCAAAGCTTACCCTGTACAACTTTATGGGTAAAGCGTAAAATATATATATATATATATATATATATATATATATATATATATATATATATATAGAGGCTAGAAGCAACAATTTGAAGCCTCGAAGGCTTCGTCTGGGCTATAACACTGTTACTTTCACGCCTGGGATAACTTTGATCCGCTGAAGTTTGTACGTCGAACGAAAACTGCCCGCACGAGGTTGAGAGAGACTTTGAGCATCGAAATTGTGGTCACGCGATGCGCTTCTTTGCCCAACCACGACCAAAAGAGTTACAAGAACCGCTTTTTTTCATTATCAACTTGCCAGCCCTCTCTTTTGGTCTCGTTGGATCACTATATCGCACATCGTCGTCACACACATACACGCAAACTCGAACAGATGTGTTGCTTTTTTTTCAGTGAGAGTTCATTGGGATGTTTTTTTCCTCGGTATGAACTTGAAGCGAGTGAAATTAAAGTTTCGGGAAAATGCTCCTTCGTGGGCTGGTATTGCTCTCCACAGAAGGGCAAAATTGGCAAATTGGCAATCGACGAGAAACCCTAGAAGAGCTTCTCGCAGTGAGAGAAACCACCGTGATAGCTTGCTCGGTTCTGTCTTTGACTTTCGTATAGACCACAAACTGAGCACTGAAACTTTATTACTTTATATTTATATACCCAGCTATGTATATTTATTAACATCAAAATGCTCATATTATGTACGTAAAAAAGTCAAATAGTCCATTTCTCTGCTCGCAAAGGGCGCAAAGCCTTTGACGTGATGTAATTCCAAAGTGTTCTTTTTCTGCTAGTCACCGCGTCATTTGTTTTAAGTATCTTTTCCTCTCGAGTTTCATGCGATGGAGAAGGCAATTTTTTATTTGACCTCGTGGCTTACAGGGTAAGGGAGATTTGCTTTTGCATTGAATTTAATGTAGTTACGGATTTTTACAATTTTTTTATATTTCGCCACAGAGCTTTAACCGAATTTATCGGTCATACAGAGCTTGGGAATTTTTAATTAATTATATCAATCAAGAGTCATTTCAGACTGAGAAATTCTCTCTTTTTTTTTCGTGAATTTTTGTATATACTAATAATAATATAAAACAACAAAGATACACAGGCGTCGTGCTGCTCAATTATCTTATTTGCATAATGCGGATGAATAAAAAATCATCCACGTAAAGCAATGAGAAACAAAAAAATCCTGAAGGGTCAGTCACCGATTCGTAGCAATATTAGCTCGTACTTAATAACGGTCTTAATTCTATAATCTAAACGAGAGCCGATATTGCGCTTGAGAGAATAAAAAAAGAGAGAGAGAGAGAGAGAAATAAAACTTATTTACACGGTATGTGAGGTTTTTTTTATGAAAATTCTCGAGGGTGAATAATACGAGGAAGAGATTATCTTCGCAACGACCGAAAAAATGAAAAACATAGGAATAACGAAAGAATCGATTGTAACAATTATTTGATTTGTTCGTTGCGAAATAATATACAAATAGGGAAAAAAATGAAAAATAAACGTCATCCACACGCGTCCGCGCACACACATACACACACACACACACACACACACACTTGAACAACACTAAGAAAACATTGTAATATCAGAGGTTAATAGTGAACGCAGTTTAATGGATAATTTAATCGTAAGCATAAGCGAGTATATTCTTTTTTAAGGATGTAGATATAAAGGGTGAAATATTATATTGTATCACGCAAGTAAATGAAATACATTGTTAGAAGATAAAAACAAAAGAGAATGGTGTTATCCAATTTCATTGCTTCGTCTTGTTTGTTTTTTTTCTCCTCAACCATGTCCGACCAATTTTTTTCCCCTCACGAAAACCTTATGCGCGTGTCCAAGGGTGAAGAATGGATAGAGAATGAATAAAAGATAGTGGAGCTTGCAATCCACTATCACGGCTGAGATATCGTGTGCACTTACAAGAATTAAGAGTGCACTATATATATATATATCAAAGCGGGTGAAACTGATTCTTATGCCTCGCAGAGCTCCGGCAATTTTCGCTACAAAATACTCATGCCGGAAATGAAAATTTAATCCAACCGTTACGTTATTAATTTTCCAGCTACGTAATTTTAGAGGACCCTCTGCTCGTCTCATTCTACATACTTTACCTCATTAAATCTTAATCAATTCCGTTTTGCCCAGATTTATACTTTTTCAACCTACGATTTGCTTTCTCGACAAGACTGAAACACGAATTAATGAAGAAATCCCGATGTAATATTAACCCCTTGTGGGGTATGAGAGAGACGCGGGGAATTTGCGACGTAAATTCCGGGAAAACAATGTTTCATAACGAAGCGCAATCAGTGATGGTATATTCTATAAATTCTTAAAGTGCCTTCACGTAAATTAAGGAATGTCAATGAGCAATATTCATGGCAAATAAACTCACAAATGCTCAACATTATTCAAATATATCGAAGTCCTGTAACTTTTTTATACGCATAATTCAATCTATATATATTTTTTTAATTAATTGCATTTTCTCTCATATCCATTTATATTTATATTTTTCATTTCTTACAATCGCATATGACTGCTTAAAATATTTTTCGAGTTTAAAAAATCAAGAAGTCACATCGAATTCTGCGATTACCCGAGAAATTCCTTCCCGATAATTATCGATCATGATTCATCGATTAATATTCGGCGAACTTTCATTACACAACTCCTGACTGATGCGGGGTTTGTCTGTCAATGTTCTCTGCATAATTCTCTGATACGCTGTAATACGTCGAACGATGTTGACAGGCTTCTAAAGTATGGAAAGTAAAATCGTCGTAGGCCTTTGGGGCGAATGCCAAAGCGAAGGTAGAGTATCGTCGAGCTTTTCCGGAATGATGGTAACGAGATTTCTTGGTAGTTCAACCGGCGAGGCAAAGGAGATTCGGCGAGAAAGCATATCCGGCAAGAAGAGGAGGAGAGAGAGCGAGAGAGAGAGAGAGAGAGACGTATTGATCGTTCAAGTGCGCGAGGGATTCAGTCTGCGAGCGTCACATGGGTGAGTGTCTATCCCAAAGACCACTGCCAGACTCTACAGAAATGGCGGGAAACGGTGTGAAAAGGGATAGGGATGGGGGTAGTTTCGTGGCAAAAGGGATGTTAAGCGTTGAGCCGGATCGGTGTGAGAACTTACCGCGAGCAAGGCGACATCTACGACAAGAATGAGGAGTGGAAGATGGAAGTTCACTTCAAGACCCCCCTTTCAAGGGGACGAGAGCGAAATGCGAAGTGATGGAAGTTATTGAGGCAACTGGCGAGGGGCCCCCCGCGGTGGGTTACGAATCCGGAAATTAGTCTGCATCCACCGAGGATCCGGAAAATCGACGAGGGGGAGGGTGGGGACTCAATAATGAAAGAGAAGGGAAAGAGGGATGTCGCACAGGGTAAAATGCTTGGGATGAAAATGAAACGAGAGGGGGAATCTTGAGGCAACCACGAGACTATCCGGCAGAGAGGATAAATAAGGGAGGGGGAAAGGGGTTACGAGAAAACCGTGTCGCACGATTCTACAGGAGTGCTCTGGTCTGAGGGATGGGAGGGCCCCGGAAACGTCGGGTATCCGTGAAAGGGAGTGAGGCTTTTGGATGGAAAACGACTGTAAGGGGGTAGTAAATGCCTATTGGGCTCTCTCCTCTTTCGAGAGTGATGCTGGGAAATGGGCTGAGTGACTGATGCTGAACGTGCTTCTCGTGTGTTGGTGAGCGAAACGCAAAAGAGAACTCTTTTCGGTGAGGAGGTTCAGAGAAATGGTGAAGTAAATGGCGAGGGAGAAGTATGGAGAAAGCGAAAGAGGAACGACAGATGGAGGTTTGTGGAGGCGTACAGACATTCCGCAGAAATAGGTGAGTGAGTGCGAGTTGATCGTTTTGTGTGTGTATGTGTGTGTGTGTTTGTGGATGTGTGCCTGGGTGAATATGAACGATGCTAGAAAAAGAGGAACGAGGTAAAGGCAAATTCCAAAAGCATTGCGAGTACCGACACCCGGTTTACCTCCATATATTTATACGTATATTGCGTTGAAGCTCCTCTCTTTTTCATCTTATTCTGTACACTTTGGTCCTTCCCCCCCCCCACTCTCGTTGCATTTATTTTTATATATACTACGATCAACATTTTTCGTTCTATATATTACATGTATATTATTATATTATTATATTACGGAATATATTTGGCGTTGGAGTACTCATCGAATATGTCACTTGCATTCGCAAAAGACATTTCATCGGATATGAGACAGAAAAGGAGAATTACCAATTTTACAACGAGACAGCCACCTCACAGAGTAAGAACGACGAGCAAGACCTCCATGTAGACAGATGCACGAATATTGCGAGACAAATGTATATCTGTGAACGATAGACAATGAAATATGATAAAGGCAATGTGTATCGAGCTTACATTTTTTCTCAGAGTGTCGAGGGAATGTCAATGAATCAATTTTTTTTTTTTTTTCAATTAAAAATAAATGCTTTCTGTTTGGTGGATTTATAACCCTATAAATTTCATACAGATGCATTTTAGGGATGAATCGTTAATATTCAAGTATTATTTCGTACGGCAACGACCCCGTTAAAATGCAAAGGATGCGTATGAGATTTTCCTTTTACCTTTTGCAAAATTTTATTCTTCTCAAATAAAACTTGATCCCCAATGAATTCACTCGTCTTAGAAAATGAGCTGAAATAGTTTTTTCATAGCACGAATCAGTGCGATAAAAATAAACGTGTATATAATTGTATACTTATTTGTTTGGCAAGTTTCATCTTTGATGTAATGTCGTGACTTGGTTGTTAAAGAAACTTTTACCTGCCTTGTTTCCCAAGCAAATACCTGCAAGTTAATTCTACCAAGGTACATAAATAATAATAATGTATAAAGTACAAACTTCGAGGAGATGACATGACATTCGTTTATATATACTTATACATATACATATGTATACAAGACGCATGAACGGCAGAGTCAAGAGTCCATCAAACTTACAGCGCTGCGCCAAAGTCTTTGAGGAGAGACTCGGTCTGTTTAACTTCTCGATTAGCTTCTTACGCCTCTGTGAGTTATCCCCAGAGCTTCGTGGTGAGAGGGTGAGCTTTGGTAAGAGAAGGTGTCGGTATTTAAGGGGTGTCAGCGTTTCCACCTACACTTCTCACCCCTTTCCCCTGCACCCCTTAATTTCCGCGAGGTTCTCTCTCTCTCTCGGCGTACCGAATGCCCTTACCCTCCCTCGCCCCTTTGCCTTTGCACGGAGGAAAGCGCAGGCTTTCATTTCACGTGTTAGTTTTACGAACAACACTCGAATTAACATTCCCTTTGTCTCCTCACGACTCTCTATGTGGCATTCTTGCCCGACTCCTGTCGCCTTCAAGCTCCACTCTTTGTCTTTTCCTCTTTGTTTCACGCATCCTACGACATCCTTTCATTCCCTTAATCACGCACTCCATCCTTCCTCTCCCTCCCTCTCGCTGTTTGTTTTATAGTATTTTTTTTTATTGCTTGCTTTGAATTTTTCGTAGTTCAATTGCTATTTTTTCTTATAATTGTGGGGGGAAAGGGGTAATATGGCCCCAATTTTAACGTAAATAATTGTACCCTTTATACCTTTGATCGTTCGCGCCATTCAACAAATTTACGGCTCGTAAATTTAGCAATTTAATTGTCCCATGTCTAGCAATCCAAATCGATAAGTATGTCGTTTTTGGAGTCTCAAATATGGCGAGGTCATTTACAGAATTTAGGTGGAAGACGATTTTTTTTGCATCATGCCTCTTCCTCTTTTGCATAAAGTTATAATCAATGGGGGCACATTTTGCAAGACCAGGAATTTGTGACGTCATAGTGACGTCATGAAAAACGGAATTCGTGACGTCATAGTGACGTCATCAAGAACAGGAATTTTGTGACTTCATAGTGACGTCATCAAGGAGAAGAATTTCACAAAATGTCACAAAATTCCTGCTCTTGATGACGTCACTATAACGTCACGGAATTCCTGTTCTTGATAACGTCACGATGACGTCACCAGATCCCTGTTCTTGACGACGTCACGATGACGTCACAAAATTCTTGTTCTTGATGACGTCACTATGACGTCACAAAATTCCTGTTCTTGATGACGTCACTATGACGTCAAAAAATTCCTGTTCGTGATGACGTCACAAAATTCCTGTTCTTGATGACGTCACTATGACGTCACAAATTTCCTGTTCTGGATGACGTCACAAATATCCTGTTCTTGATGACGTCACTATGACGTCACAAAATTCTTGTTCTTGATGACGTCACTATCACGTCACAAAATTCTTGTTCTTGATGACATCACTATGACGTCACCAAATTCTTGTTCTTGATGACGTCACTATGACGTCACAAAATTCTTGTTCTTGATGACGTCATCACTTCCTGATTTTGCTGATGTCCAAGTCTTGCTGACTTGTTCAAGTCAAGGATAGAGAATATGCTCTATAGGCGTCTGAATTCGTTGCCCATAAGAGAGCTCTCGTGGCACTCTCTGCACAATTGCCGGGTACAATATGTAATTGTTTTATCTCGTGCAATGAATGATTCTCATCTACCCATTCTGATTAGATCATTAATCATCGGCACATAGGTATTATCTAATTGATACGGGATAGAATAAAATTTGCTGAGAAAATAGGACATTTGTCCAGCTGTTAATTTCAGATTATATAAGTAACTGATCGACGCCTGCACCTATCCGTTTTTTTGTATGTTTTCCATTATGGGAGGCCGATTATGAAGTATCATACGTTAATTGCACAAACCTTAAGTAAACGGTCGGCTTGAAGATATTATTGAACCTCTGGGAAAAGAAAGAAGAAAATTGTTGCTGCTTTCGTCCACCGGATCTTTTTTAACTCTTCCTATCTCTCTTGCCTTTCATTTTCGCTTACCACTCATCTCTCTCTCCCTCTCACTCTCTCTCTCTTGCCCTCTCTTTCTTAATCTCTGGCGGATTTTATTTTAAGAGGATGTGAAAGCTCTTTTTTACCATCGTAGCAGACCTAAATTTTCGTGCAAATAACATTGCAAAACTATCAAACCAAATAAATGGAAATTTTAGTATATAATCCAGTTAGTAGTATCCTATAAGGTGACATTCTTAGAATTTTGGAATTCCAAAAAAAAAATTACAGTTTGCATTGCCACCAGTTATCTGTAAAATAAAAATGGATTTACTGACCTTCAAAGCTAGTTATGCAAAAAATCCTTTATGTCGCCCTATGCAGTAATCAAAAACTTACACACTGAGTACTTGTACATTTTTTTCGGTGCAAAACTTCGGCAATACTATTTGCACGAAAATTTTTGTGGTAAGATTACCTGCATACAAGCCGTGGCCGATCAGTTTAGCCCAAATTTGGTTCGCGAACATTCCGGTAACGAATCATATATACTTGAACGCTAGCGGCGTCTTCTTCGTACTGTAATATATAGTAATAGTGGGAAGAGCCAAGTGTTTCTGTCTCCCGGGCGTATTACCACGGAGCGAAAGAGAGAGAGAGCGAGAGAAACAGTGAGAGGGAGAGAGAGAAAGCGAGACCGCTGCAGTAGGCCATGTCTTTAGTCATTTTCATTTGATATGAAAAGTCAAGGTGTTTTAGGTATCCAAGATAATGCAGGGTCAGACTTTCTTTGTGCTTTACATGAATTGCGAAAATCGCAAGATAATTGAATAACTATCGTCGATCAAATATTTTGCAATGATAGGTTAATTATTTATTGTACAAAGATGATAATGATTAAAAATAATATGAATTAAATATAGCAGATTCTCTTATTTCTAAGAATAATGACAATACTTTTAATTAATTTAGATTTCAGGGGTTATGATGCAATAGTGGCTAAAATAATATATATTTTAAATTATAGAAACTTTGTTCAAATTGAATAATACGAATTTTCAAGCTGCGATATCTTGGCAATCGTTATCCCTATTGAGATTTGATGGGGGGTTTTGGAAAGGTCTCGAGTAGACTTAAACAATGGCGCTAGTTTCATCCAAATATGCCAATTATTTCTATTCCTTGAGGCACTTTGAAAATCCGCGAAACCAGAAGCCAAGGGAAAAAAATCGCTCGTTCAATTTGAAAAATCTTGAAAAATATTCAAAAAAATTGCAGCTCAACCGGGCCGGTTGACAGATACCACAAGAGTGCCGGTCGAAAAATCTACCTTACGAGGGCCGGTTGAAAATCTACTTTACGAGGGCCGGTTGAAAAATTCACCTTACGAGTGCCGGTTGAAAAATTTAACTTACGAGGGCCGGTTGAAAAATCTACCTTACGAGGGCCGGTCGAAAAATGTACCTTACGAGGACCGGTTGAAAAATCTACCTTACGAGGGGTGGTTGAAAAATCTACCTTACGAGGGCCGGTTGAAAAATTGACTTTACGAGGGCCGGTTTAAAAGTTGACTTTACGAGGGCCAGTTGAAAAATCTATCTTACGAGGGCCGGTTGAAAATCTAACTTACGAGGGCCGGTTGAAAAATTTACCTTACGAGGGCCGGTAGAAAAATTTACCTTACGAGGGCCGGTTGAAAAATTGACTTTACGAGGGCCGGTTGAAAATTTGACTTTACGAGGGCCGGTTGAAAAATTGATTTTACGAGGGCCGGCTAAAAAATCTACCTTACGAGGGCCGGTTGAAAAATTTACTTCACGAGGGCCGGTTGAAAAATTGACTTTACGAGGGCCGGTTGAAAATCTACCTTACGAGGGCCGGTTGAAAAATCTACCTTACGAGGGTTGGTTGAAAAATCTACCTTACGAGGGCCGGTTGAAAAATCTACCTTGCGAGGGCCGGTTGAAAATCTACCTTGCGAGGGCCGGTTGAAAATCTACCTTACGAGGGCCGGTGGAAAAATCTACTTTACGAGGGCTGGTTGAAAAATCTACTTTACGAGGGCCGGTTGAAAAATCTATCTTACGAGGGCCGGTTGAAAAATCTACCTTACGAGGGCCGGTTGAAAAAATGACTTAACGAGGGCCGGTTGAAAAATCTACCTCACGAGGGACGGTTGAAAAATTTACTTTACGAGGGCCGGTTGAAAAATTGACTTTACGAGGGCCGGTTGAAAAATTAACTTTACGAGGGCTGGTTGAAAAATCTAACTTACGAGGGTTGGTTGAAAATCCACGTTACGAGGGCCGGTTGAAAAATTGACTTTACGAGGGCCGGTTGAAAAATTGACTTTACGAGGACCGGTTGAAAATCTACCTTACGAGGGCCGGTGGAAATATCTACTTTACAAAGGCCCGTTGAAAAATCTATCTCACGAGGGCCGGTTGAAAAATCTACGTTACGAGGGTTGGTTGAAAAATCTATTTTGCAAGGGCCGGTTGAAAAATCTACCTTACGAGGACCGGTTGAAAATCTACCTTAGAGGATCGGTTGAAAAATCTACCTTACGAGGGGCGGTTGAAAAATCTACCTTACGAGGGCCGGTTAAAAAATTTACCTTACGAGGGCCGGTTGAAAAATTTACCTTACGAGGGCCGGTTGAAAATCTACCTTACGAGGGCCGGTTGAAAAATCTACTTGACGAGGGCCGGTTGAAAAATCTATCTTACGAGGGCCGGTTGAAAAATCTACCTTACGAGGGCCGGTTGAAAAAATGACTTAACGAGGGCCGGTTGAAAAATTGACTTTACGAGGGCCGGTTAAAAAATCTACCTTACGAGGGCCACTGTAAAAATCTACCTTGCTAGGGCCGGTTGAACAATCTAACTTACGAGGGCCGGTTGAAAAATTTACTTTACGAGGGCCGGTTGAAAAATTGACTTTACGAGGGCCGGTTGAAAAATTGACTTTACGAGGGCCGGTTGAAAAATTGACTTTACGAGGGCCGGTTGAAAAATTGACTTGACGAGGGCCGGTTGAAAAATCTACGTTACGAGGGCCGGTTGAAAATCTACCTTACCAGGGCCGGTGGAAAAATCTTCTTTATGAGGGCCGGTTGAAAAATCTATCGTACGAGGGCCGGTAGAAAAATCTACCTTACAAGGGTTGGTTGAAAAATCTACCTTGCAAGGGCCGGTTGAAAAATCTACCTTACGAGGGCTGGTTGAAAAATTGACTTTACGAGGGCCGGTTTAAAAGTTGACTTCACGAGGGCCGGTTGAAAAATCTATCTTACGAGGGCCGGTTGAAAATCTAACTTACGAGGGCCGGTTGAAAAATTTACCTTACGAGGGCCGGTAGAAAAATTTATTTTACGAGGGCCGGCTGAGAAATCTACCTTACGAGGGCCGGTTGAAAAATTTACTTCACGAGGGCCGGTTGAAAAATTGACTTTACGAGGGCCGGTTGAAAATCTACCATACGAAGACCGGTTGAAAAATCTACCTTACGAGGGTTGGTTGAAAAATCAACCTTGCAAGGGCCGGTTGAAAAATCTACCTTCCGAGGGCCGGTTGAAAATCTACCTTACGAGGGCCGGTGGAAAAATCTACTTTACGAGGGCCGGTTGAAAAATCTACCTTGCAAGGGCCGGTTGAAAAATCTACCTTACGAGGGCCGGTTGAAAATCTACCTTACGAGGGCCGGTGTAAAAAACGACCTTACGAGGGTCGGTTGAAAAATCTACCTCACGCGGGACGGTTGAAAAATCTACCTTACGAGGGCCGGTTGAAAAATTGACTTTACGAGGGACGGCTGAAAAATCTACCTTACGAGGGCCGGTTGAAAAATAGACTTTTCGAGGGCCGGTTGAAAAATTTACCTTACGAGGGCCGGTTGAAAAATTAACATTACGAGGGACGGTTGAAAAACTGGCTGTACGAGGGCCGGCTGAAAAATCTACCTTACGAGGGCCGGTTGAAAAATTGACTTTACGAGGGCCGGTTGAAAAGTTGACTTCACGAGGGCCGGTTGAAAAATCTATCTTACGAGGGCCGGTGGAAAAATCTACTTTACGAGGGCCGGTTGAAAAATCTATCTTACGAGGGCCGGTTGAAAAATCTACCTTACGAGGGCCGGTTGAAAAAATGACTTAACGAGGGCCGGTTGAAAAATTGACTTTACGAGGGCCGGTTGAAAAATTGACTTTACGAGGGCCGGTTGAAAAATTGACTTTACGAGGGCCGGTTTAAAAATTGACTTTACGAGGGCCGATTAAAAAATCTACCTTACGAGGGCCACTGTAAAAATCTACCTTGCGAGGGCCGGTTGAAAAATCTAACTTACGAGGGCCGGTTGAAAAATTTACTTTACGAGGGCCGGTTGAAAAATTGACTTTACGAGGGCCGGTTGAAAAATTGACTTTACGAGGGGTGGTTGAAAAATCTAACTTACGAGGGTTGGTTGAAAATCCACGTTACGAGGGCCGGTTTAAAAGTTGACTTTACGAGGGCCGGTTGAAAAATCTATCTTACGAGGGCCGGTTGAAAAATTGACTTTACGAGGGCCGGTTGAAAATTTGACTTTACGAGGGCCGGTTGAAAAATTGATTTTACGAGGGCCGGCTGAAAAATCTACCTGACGAGGGCCGGTTGAAAAATTTACTTCACGAGGGCCGGTTGAAAAATTGACTTTACGAGGGCCGGTTGAAAATCTACCATACGAGGGCCGGTTGAAAAATCTACCTTACGAGGGTTGGTTGAAAAATCTACCTTGCAAGGGCCGGTTGAAAAATCTACCTTACGAGGGCCGGTTGAAAATCTACCTTACGAGGGCCAGTGGAAAAATCTACCTTACGAGGGCCAGTGGAAAAATCTACTTTACGAGGGCCGGTTGAAAAATCTACCTTGCAAGGGCCGGTTGAAAAATCTACCTTACGAGGGGTGGTTGAAAATCTACCTTACGAGGGCCGGTGTAAAAAACTACCTTACGAGGGTCGGTTGAAAAATCTACCTCACGAGGGACGGTTGAAAAATCTACCTTACGAGGGCCGGTTGAAAAATTGACTTTACGAGGGCCGGTTGAAAAGTTGACTTCACGAGGGCCGGTTGAAAAATCTATCTTACGAGGGCCGGTTGAAAAATCTACCTTACGAGGGCCGGTTGAAAAAATGACTCAACGAGGGCCGGTTGAAAAATTGACTTCACGAGGGCCGGTTGAAAAATCTATCTTACGAGGGCCGGTGGAAAAATCTACTTTACGAGGGCCGGTTGAAAAATCTATCTTACGAGGGCCGGTTGAAAAATCTACCTTACGAGGGCCGGTTGAAAAAATGACTCAACGAGGGCCGGTTGAAAAATTGACTTTACGAGGGCCGGTTGAAAAATTTACCTTACGAGGGCCGGTTGAAAAATTAACTTTACGAGGGCCGGTTGAAAAACTGGCTTTACGAGGGCCGGCTGGAAAATCTATCTTACGAGGGCCGGTTGAAAAATTGACTTTACGAGGGCCGGTTGAAAAGTTGACTTCACGAGGGCCGGTTGAAAAATCTATCTTACGAGGGCCGGTGGAAAAATCTACTTTACGAGGGCCGGTTGAAAAATCTATCTTACGAGGGCCGGTTGAAAAATCTACCTTACGAGGGCCGGTTGAAAAAATGACTTAACGAGGGCCGGTTGAAAAATTGACTTTACGAGGGCCGGTTTAAAAATTGACTTTACGAGGGCCGATTAAAAAATCTACCTTACGAGGGCCACTGTAAAAATCTACCTTGCGAGGGCCGGTTGAAAAATCTAACTTACGAGGGCCGGTAGAAAAATTTACTTTACGAGGGCCGATTGAAAAATTGACTTTACGAGGGCCGGTTGAAAATTTGACTTTACGAGGGCCGGTTGAAAAATTAATTTTACGAGGGCCGGCTGAAAAATCTACCTGACGAGGGCCGGTTGAAAAATTTACTTCACGAGGGCCGGTTGAAAAATTGACTTTACGAGGGCCGGTTGAAAATCTACCATACGAGGGCCGGTTGAAAAATCTACCTTACGAGGGTTGGTTGAAAAATCTACCTTGCAAGGGCCGGTTGAAAAATCTACCTTACAAGGGCCGGTTGAAAATCTACCTTACGAGGGCCAGTGGAAAAATCTACTTTACGAGGGCCGGTTGAAAAATCTACCTTGCAAGGGCCGGTTGAAAAATCTACCTTACGAGGGCCGGTTGAAAATCTACCTTACGAGGGCCGGTGTAAAAAACTACCTTACGAGGGTCGGTTGAAAAATCTACCTCACGAGGGACGGTTGAAAAATCTACCTTACGAGGGCCGGTTGAAAAATTGACTTTACGAGGGCCGGTTGAAAAGTTGACTTCACGAGGGCCGGTTGAAAAATCTATCTTACGAGGCCCGGTGGAAAAATCTACTTTACGAGGGCCGGTTGAAAAATCTATCTTACGAGGGCCGGTTGAAAAATCTACCTTACGAGGGCCGGTTGAAAAAATGACTCAACGAGGGCCGGTTGAAAAATTGACTTTACGAGGGCCGGTTGAAAAATTTACCTTACGAGGGCCAGTTGAAAAATTAACTTTACGAGGGCCGGTTGAAAAACTGGCTTTACGAGGGCCGGCTGGAAAATCTATCTTACGAGGGCCGGTTGAAAAATTGACTTTACGAGGGCCGGTTGAAAAGTTGACTTCACGAGGGCCGGTTGAAAAATCTATCTTACGAGGGCCGGTGGAAAAATCTACTTTACGAGGGCCGGTTGAAAAATCTATCTTTCGAGGGCCGGTTGAAAAATCTACCTTACGAGGGCCGGTTGAAAAAATGACTTAACGAGGGCCGGTTGAAAAATTGACTTTACGAGGGCCGGTTGAAAAATTGACTTTACGAGGGCCGGTTGAAAAATTGACTTTACGAGGGCCGGTTTAAAAATTGACTTTACGAGGGCCGATTAAAAAATCTACCTTACGAGGGCCACTGTAAAAATCTACCTTGCGAGGGCCGGTTGAAAAATCTAACTTACGAGGGCCGGTAGAAAAATTTACTTTACGAGGGCCGGTTGAAAAATTGACTTTACGAGGGCCGGTTGAAAATTTGACTTTACGAGGGCCGGTTGAAAAATTGATTTTACGAGGGCCGGCTGAAAAATCTACCTGACGAGGGCCGGTTGAAAAATTTACTTCACGAGGGCCGGTTGAAAAATTGACTTTACGAGGGCCGGTTGAAAATCTACCATACGAGGGCCGGTTGAAAAATCTACCTTACGAGGGTTGGTTGAAAAATCTACCTTGCAAGGACCGGTTGAAAAATCTACCTTACGAGGGCCGGTTGAAAATCTACCTTACGAGGGCCGGTGGAAAAATCTACTTCACGAGGGCCGGTTGAAAAAATTACTTTACGAGGGCCGGTTGAAAAATTGACTTCACGAGGGCCGGTTGAAAAGTTGACTTTACGAGGGTCGGTTGAAAAATCTACCTTACGAGGGCCGGTTGAAAAATTTATCTTACGAGGGCCGGTTGAAAAATCTACCTTACGAGGGTTGGTTGAAAAATCTACCTTACGAGGGTTGGTTGAAAAATCTACCTTACGAGGGCCGGTCGAAAAATCTACCTTACGAGGGCCGGTTGAAAAAATGACTTAACGAGGGCCGGTTGAAAAATTGACTTTACGAGGGCCGGTTGAAAAATTGACTTTACGAGGGCCGGTTGAAAAATTGACTTTACGAGGGCCGGTTAAAAAATTGACTTGACGAGGGCCGGTTGAAAAATCTACGTTACGAGGGCCGGTTGAAAATCTACCTTACGAGGGCCGGTGGAAAAATCTTCATTACAAGGGCCGGTTGAAAAATCTATCTTACGAGGGCCGGTAGAAAAATCTACCTTACAAGGGTTGGTTGAAAAATCTACCTTGCAAGCTCCGGTTGAAAAATCTACCTTACAAGGGCCGGTTGAAAATCTACCTCACGAGGGCCGGTTGAAAAATCTACCTTACGAGGGCCGGTTGAAAAATTGACTTTACGAGGGCTGGTTGAAAAATCTACCTTACGAGGGCCGGTTGAAAAATCTACCGTACGAGGGCCGGTTAAAAAATTGACTTTACGAGGGCCGGTTGAAAAGTTGACTTTACGAGGGCCGGTTGAAAAATTTACCTTACGAGGGCCGGTTGAAAAATCTACCTTACGAGGGTTGGTTGAAAAATCTACCTTACGAGGGTTGGTTGAAAAATCTACCTTGCAAGGGCCGGTTGAAAAATCTACCGTACGAGGGCCGGTTAAAAAATTGACTTTACGAGGGCCGGTTGAAAAGTTGACTTTACGAGGGCCGGTTGAAAAATTTACCTTACGAGGGCCGGTTGAAAATCTACCTCACGAGGGCCGGTTGAACAATCTACCGTACGAGGGCCGGTTAAAAAATTGACTTTACGAGGGCCGGTTGAAAAGTTGACTTTACGAGGGCCGGTTGAAAAATTTACCTTACGAGGGCCGGTTGAAAAATCTACCTTACGAGGGCCGGTTGAAAATCTACCTTACGAGGGCCGGTTGAAAAATTTACCTTACGAGGGCCGGTTGAAAAAATGACTTAACGAGGGCCGGTTGAAAAATTGACTTTACGCGGGCCGGTTGAAAAATTGACTTTACGAGGGCCGGTTTAAAAATTGACTTTACGAGGGCCGATTAAAAAATCTACCTTACGAGGGCCACTGTAAAAATCTACCTTGCGAGGGCCGGTTGAAAAATCTAACTTACGAGGGCCGGTTGAAAAATTTACTTTACGAGGGCCGGTTGAAAAATTGACTTTACGAGGGCCGGTTGAAAAATTGACTTTACGAGGGCTGGTTGAAAAATCTAACTTACGAGGGTTTGTTGAAAATCCACGTTACGAGGGCCGGTTGAAAAATTGACTTTACGAGGGCTGGTTTAAAAGTTGACTTTACGAGGGCCGGTTGAAAAATTGACTTTACGAGGGCCGGTTGAAAAATTGACTTTACGAGGGCCGGTTAAAAAATTGACTTGACGAGGGCCGGTTGAAAAATCCACGTTACTAGGGCCGGTTGAAAATCAACCTTACGAGGGCCGGTTGAAAAATCTATCTTACGAGGGCCGGTAGAAAAATCTACCTTACAAGGGTTGGTCGAAAAATCTACCTTGCAAGGGCCGGTTGAAAAATCTACCTTACGAGGGCCGGTTGAAAATCTACCTCACGAGGGCCGGTTGAAAAATCTACCTTACGAGGGCCGGTTGAAAAATTGACTTTACGAGGGCTGGTTGAAAAATCTACCTTGCGAGGGCCGGTTGAAAAATCTAACTTACGAGGGCCGGTTGAAAAAATTACTTTACGAGGGCTGGTTGAAAAGTTGACTTTACTAGGGCCGGTAGAAAAATCTACCTTACGAGGGCCGGTTGAAAAATTTACCTTACGAGGGCCGGTTGAAAAATCTACCTTACGAGGGTTGGTTGAAAAATCTACCTTACGAAGGTTGGTTGAAAAATCTACCTTGCAAGGGCCGGTTGAAAAATCTACCGTACGAGGGCCGGTTAAAAAATTGACTTTACGAGGGCCGGTTGAAAAGTTGACTTTACGAGGGCCGGTTGAAAAATCTACCTTACGAGGGCCGGTTGAAAAATTTACCTTATGAGGGTCGGTTGAAAAATTGACTTCACGAGGGCCGGTTGAAAAATTGACTTTACGAGGGCCGGTTGAAAAATTGACTTTACGAGGGCCGGTTTAAAAATTGACTTTACGAGGGCCGGTTAAAAAATCTACCTTACGAGGGCCACTGTAAAAATCTACCTTGCGAGGGCCGGTTGAAAAATCTAACTTACGAGGGCCGGTTGAAAAAATTACTTTACGAGGGCTGGTTGAATCATTGACTTTACGAGGGCCGGTGTAAAAAACTACCTTACGAGGACCGGTTGAAAAATCTACCTTACGAGGGCCGGTTGAAAATCTACCTTACGAGGGCTGGTGGAAAAATCTACTTCACGAGGGCCGGTTGAAAAAATTACCTCACGAGGGCCGGTTGAAAAATCTACCGTACGAGGGCCGGTTAAAAAATTGACTTTACGAGGGCCGGTTGAAAAGTTGACTTTACGAGGGCCGGTTGAAAAATTTACCTTACGAGGGCCGGTTGAAAAATCTACCTTACGAGGGCCGGTTGAAAATCTACCTTACGAGGGCCGGTTGAAAAATTTACCTTACGAGGGCCGGTTGAAAAAATGACTTAACGAGGGCCGGTTGAAAAATTGACTTTACGCGGGCCGGTTGAAAAATTGACTTTACGAGGGCCGGTTTAAAAATTGACTTTACGAGGGCCGATTAAAAAATCTACCTTACGAGGGCCGGTTGAAAAATCTAACTTACGAGGGCCGGTTGAAAAATTTACTTTACGAGGGCCGGTTGAAAAATTGACTTTACGAGGGCCGGTTGAAAAATTGACTTTACGAGGGCTGGTTGAAAAATTGACTTTACGAGGGCCGGTTAAAAAATTGACTTGACGAGGGCCGGTTGAAAAATCCACGTTACTAGGGCCGGTTGAAAATCAACCTTACGAGGGCCGGTTGAAAAATCTATCTTACGAGGGCCGGTAGAAAAATCTACCTTACAAGGGTTGGTCGAAAAATCTACCTTGCAAGGGCCGGTTGGAAAATCTACCTTACGAGGGCCGGTTGAAAATCTACCTCACGAGGGCCGGTTGAAAAATCTACCTTACGAGGGCCGGTTGAAAAATTGACTTTACGAGGGCTGGTTGAAAAATCTACCTTGCGAGGGCCGGTTGAAAAATCTAACTTACGAGGGCCGGTTGAAAAAATTACTTTACGAGGGCTGGTTGAAAAGTTGACTTTACTAGGGCCGGTAGAAAAATCTACCTTACGAGGGCCGGTTGAAAAATTTACCTTACGAGGGCCGGTTCAAAAATCTACCTTACGAGGGTTGGTTGAAAAATCTACCTTACGAGGGTTGGTTGAAAAATCTACCTTGCGAGGGCCGGTTGAAAAATCTACCGTACGAGGGCCGGTTAAAAAATTGACTTTACGAGGGCCGGTTGAAAAGTTGACTTTACGAGGGCCGGTTGAAAAATTGACTTTACGAGGGCTGGTTGAAAAATCTAACTTACGAGGGTTTGTTGAAAATCCACGTTACGAGGGCCGGTTGAAAAATCTACCTTACAAGGGTTGGTTGAAAAATCTACCTTGCAAGCTCCGGTTGAAAAATCTACCTTACAAGGGCCGGTTGAAAATCTACCTCACGAGGGCCGGTTGAAAAATCTACCTTACGAGGGCCGGTTGAAAAATTGACTTTACGAGGGCTGGTTGAAAAATCTACCTTACGAGGGCCGGTTGAAAAATCTACCGTACGAGGGCCGGTTAAAAAATTGACTTTACGAGGGCCGGTTGAAAAGTTGACTTTACGAGGGCCGGTTGAAAAATTTACCTTACGAGGGCCGGTTGAAAAATCTACCTTACGAGGGTTGGTTGAAAAATCTACCTTACGAGGGTTGGTTGAAAAATCTACCTTGCAAGGGCCGGTTGAAAAATCTACCGTACGAGGGCCGGTTAAAAAATTGACTTTACGAGGGCCGGTTGAAAAGTTGACTTTACGAGGGCCGGTTGAAAAATTTACCTTACGAGGGCCGGTTGAAAATCTACCTCACGAGGGCCGGTTGAACAATCTACCGTACGAGGGCCGGTTAAAAAATTGACTTTACGAGGGCCGGTTGAAAAGTTGACTTTACGAGGGCCGGTTGAAAAATTTACCTTACGAGGGCCGGTTGAAAAATCTACCTTACGAGGGCCGGTTGAAAATCTACCTTACGAGGGCCGGTTGAAAAATTTACCTTACGAGGGCCGGTTGAAAAAATGACTTAACGAGGGCCGGTTGAAAAATTGACTTTACGCGGGCCGGTTGAAAAATTGACTTTACGAGGGCCGGTTTAAAAATTGACTTTACGAGGGCCGATTAAAAAATCTACCTTACGAGGGCCACTGTAAAAATCTACCTTGCGAGGGCCGGTTGAAAAATCTAACTTACGAGGGCCGGTTGAAAAATTTACTTTACGAGGGCCGGTTGAAAAATTGACTTTACGAGGGCCGGTTGAAAAATTGACTTTACGAGGGCTGGTTGAAAAATCTAACTTACGAGGGTTTGTTGAAAATCCACGTTACGAGGGCCGGTTGAAAAATTGACTTTACGAGGGCTGGTTTAAAAGTTGACTTTACGAGGGCCGGTTGAAAAATTGACTTTACGAGGGCCGGTTGAAAAATTGACTTTACGAGGGCCGGTTAAAAAATTGACTTGACGAGGGCCGGTTGAAAAATCCACGTTACTAGGGCCGGTTGAAAATCAACCTTACGAGGGCCGGTTGAAAAATCTATCTTACGAGGGCCGGTAGAAAAATCTACCTTACAAGGGTTGGTCGAAAAATCTACCTTGCAAGGGCCGGTTGAAAAATCTACCTTACGAGGGCCGGTTGAAAATCTACCTCACGAGGGCCGGTTGAAAAATCTACCTTACGAGGGCCGGTTGAAAAATTGACTTTACGAGGGCTGGTTGAAAAATCTACCTTGCGAGGGCCGGTTGAAAAATCTAACTTACGAGGGCCGGTTGAAAAAATTACTTTACGAGGGCTGGTTGAAAAGTTGACTTTACTAGGGCCGGTAGAAAAATCTACCTTACGAGGGCCGGTTGAAAAATTTACCTTACGAGGGCCGGTTGAAAAATCTACCTTACGAGGGTTGGTTGAAAAATCTACCTTACGAAGGTTGGTTGAAAAATCTACCTTGCAAGGGCCGGTTGAAAAATCTACCGTACGAGGGCCGGTTAAAAAATTGACTTTACGAGGGCCGGTTGAAAAGTTGACTTTACGAGGGCCGGTTGAAAAATCTACCTTACGAGGGCCGGTTGAAAAATTTACCTTATGAGGGTCGGTTGAAAAATTGACTTCACGAGGGCCGGTTGAAAAATTGACTTTACGAGGGCCGGTTGAAAAATTGACTTTACGAGGGCCGGTTTAAAAATTGACTTTACGAGGGCCGGTTAAAAAATCTACCTTACGAGGGCCACTGTAAAAATCTACCTTGCGAGGGCCGGTTGAAAAATCTAACTTACGAGGGCCGGTTGAAAAAATTACTTTACGAGGGCTGGTTGAATCATTGACTTTACGAGGGCCGGTGTAAAAAACTACCTTACGAGGACCGGTTGAAAAATCTACCTTACGAGGGCCGGTTGAAAATCTACCTTACGAGGGCTGGTGGAAAAATCTACTTCACGAGGGCCGGTTGAAAAAATTACTTTACGAGGGCCGGTTGAAAAATTGACTTCACGAGGGCCGGTTGAAAAGTTGACTTTACGAGGGCCGGTTGAAAAATCTACCTTACGAGGGCCGGTTGAAAAATCTAACTTACGAGGGCCGGTTGAAAAAATTACTTTACGAGGGCTGGTTGAAAAGTTGACTTTACTAGGGCCGGTAGAAAAATCTACCTTACGAGGGCCGGTTGAAAAATTTACCTTACGAGGGCCGGTTGAAAAATCTACCTTACGAGGGTTGGTTGAAAAATCTACCTTACGAGGGTTGGTTGAAAAATCTACCTTGCAAGGGCCGGTTGAAAAATCTACCGTACGAGGGCCGGTTAAAAAATTGACTTCACGAGGGCCGGTTGAAAAGTTGACTTTACGAGGGCCGGTTGAAAAATCTACCTTACGAGGGCCGGTTGAAAAATTTACCTTATGAGGGTCGGTTGAAAAATTGACTTCACGAGGGCCGGTTGAAAAATTGACTTTACGAGGGCCGGTTGAAAAATTGACTTTACGAGGGCCGGTTTAAAAATTGACTTTACGAGGGCCGGTTAAAAAATCTACCTTACGAGGGCCACTGTAAAAATCTACCTTGCGAGGGCCGGTTGAAAAATCTAACTTACGAGGGCCGGTTGAAAAAATTACTTTACGAGGGCTGGTTGAAAATCTACCTTACGAGGGCTGGTGGAAAAATCTACTTCACGAGGGCCGGTTGAAAAAATTACTTTACGAGGGCCGGTTGAAAAATTGACTTCACGAGGGCCGGTTGAAAAGTTGACTTTACGAGGGCCGGTTGAAAAATCTACCTTACGAGGGCCGGTTGAAAAATTTATCTTACGAGGGCCGGTTGAAAAATCTACCTTACGAGGGTTGGTTGAAAAATCTACCTTACGAGGGGTGGTTGAAAAATCTACCTTACGAGGGCCGGTCGAAAAATCTACCTTACGAGGGCCGGTTGAAAAAATGACTTAACGAGGGCCGGTTGAAAAATTGACTTTACGAGGGCCGGTTGAAAAATTGACTTCACGAGGGCCGGTTGAAAAATTGACTTTACGAGGGCCGGTTAAAAAATCTACCTTACGAGGGCCACTGTAAAAATCTACCTTGCGAGGGTCGGTTGAAAAATCTAACTTACGAGGGCCGGTTGAAAAAATTACTTTACGAGGGCTGGTTGAATCATTGACTTTACGAGGGCCGGTGTAAAAAACTACCTTACGAGGACCGGTTGAAAAATCTACCTTACGAGGGCCGGTTGAAAATCTACCTTACGAGGGCTGGTGGAAAAATCTACTTCACGAGGGCCGGTTGAAAAAATTACTTTACGAGGGCCGGTTGAAAAATTGACTTCACGAGGGCCGGTTGAAAAGTTGACTTTACGAGGGCCGGTTGAAAAATCTACCTTACGAGGGCCGGTTGAAAAATTTATCTTACGAGGGCCGGTTGAAAAATCTACCTTACGAGGGTTGGTTGAAAAATCTACCTTACGAGGGGTGGTTGAAAAATCTACCTTACGAGGGCCGGTCGAAAAATCTACCTTACGAGGGCCGGTTGAAAAAATGACTTAACGAGGGCCGGTTGAAAAATTGACTTTACGAGGGCCGGTTGAAAAATTGACTTTACGAGGGCCGGTTGAAAAATTGACTTTACGAGGGCCGGTTAAAAAATTGACTTGACGAGGGCCGGTTGAAAAATCTACGTTACGAGGGCCGGTTGAAAATCTACCTTACGAGGGCCGGTGGAAAAATCTTCATTACAAGGGCCGGTTGAAAAATCTATCTTACGAGGGCCGGTAGAAAAATCTACCTTACAAGGGTTGGTTGAAAAATCTACCTTGCAAGCTCCGGTTGAAAAATCTACCTTACAAGGGCCGGTTGAAAATCTACCTCACGAGGGCCGGTTGAAAAATCTACCTTACGGGGGCCGGTTGAAAAATTGACTTTACGAGGGCTGGTTGAAAAATCTACCTTACGAGGGCCGGTTGAAAAATCTACCGTACGAGGGCCGGTTAAAAAATTGACTTTACGAGGGCCGGTTGAAAAGTTGACTTTACGAGGGCCGGTTGAAAAATCTACCTTACGAGGGCCGGTTGAAAAATTTACCTTACGAGGGCCGGTTGAAAAATCTACCTTACGAGGGTTGGTTGAAAAATCTACCTTACGAGGGTTGGTTGAAAAATCTACCTTGCAAGGGCCGGTTGAAAAATCTACCGTACGAGGGCCGGTTAAAAAACTGACTTTACGAGGGCCGGTTGAAAAGTTGACTTTACGAGGGCCGGTTAAAAAATTTACCTTACGAGGGCCGGTTGAAAATCTACCTCACGAGGGCCGGTTGAAAAATCTACCGTACGAGGGCCGGTTAAAAAATTGACTTTACGAGGGCCGGTTGAAAAGTTGACTTTACGAGGGCCGGTTGAAAAATTTACCTTACGAGGGCTGGTTGAAAAATCTACCTTACGAGGGCCGGTTGAAAATCTACCTTACGAGGGCCGGTTGAAAAATTTACCTTACGAGGGCCGGTTGAAAAAATGACTTAACGAGGGCCGGTTGAAAAATTGACTTTACGCGGGCCGGTTGAAAAATTGACTTTACGAGGGCCGGTTTAAAAATTGACTTTACGAGGGCCGATTAAAAAATCTACCTTACGAGGGCCGGTTGAAAAATCTAACTTACGAGGGCCGGTTGAAAAATTTACTTTACGAGGGCCGGTTGAAAAATTGACTTTACGAGGGCCGGTTGAAAAATTGACTTTACGAGGGCTGGTTGAAAAATCTAACTTACGAGGGTTTGTTGAAAATCCACGTTACGAGGGCCGGTTGAAAAATTGACTTTACGAGGGCCGGTTAAAAAATTGACTTGACGAGGGCCGGTTGAAAAATCCACGTTACTAGGGCCGGTTGAAAATCAACCTTACGAGGGCCGGTTGAAAAATCTATCTTACGAGGGCCGGTAGAAAAATCTACCTTACAAGGGTTGGTCGAAAAATCTACCTTGCAAGGGCCGGTTGGAAAATCTACCTTACGAGGGCCGGTTGAAAATCTACCTCACGAGGGCCGGTTGAAAAATCTACCTTACGAGGGCCGGTTGAAAAATTGACTTTACGAGGGCTGGTTGAAAAATCTACCTTGCGAGGGCCGGTTGAAAAATCTAACTTACGAGGGCCGGTTGAAAAAATTACTTTACGAGGGCTGGTTGAAAAGTTGACTTTACTAGGGCCGGTAGAAAAATCTACCTTACGAGGGCCGGTTGAAAAATTTACCTTACGAGGGCCGGTTGAAAAATCTACCTTACGAGGGTTGGTTGAAAAATCTACCTTACGAGGGTTGGTTGAAAAATCTACCTTACGAGGGCCGGTTAAAAAATTGACTTGACGAGGGCCGGTTGAAAAATCTACGTTACGAGGGACGGTTGAAAATCAACCTTACGAGGGCCGGTTGAAAAATCTATCTTACGAGGGCCGGTAGAAAAATCTACCTTACAAGGGTTGGTCGAAAAATCTACCTTGCAAGGGCCGGTTGAAAAATCTACCTTACGAGGGCCGGTTGAAAATCTACCTCACGAGGGCCGGTTGAAAAATCTACCTTACGAGGGCCGGTTGAAAAATTGACTTTACGAGGGCTGGTTGAAAAATCTACCTTGCGAGGGCCGGTTGAAAAATCTAGCTTACGAGGGCCGGTTGAAAAAATTACTTTACGAGGGCTGGTTGAAAAGTTGTTTTTACTAGGGCCGGTAGAAAAATCTACCTTACGAGGGCCGGTTGAAAAATTTACCTTACGAGGGCCGGTTGAAAAATCTACCTTACGAGGGTCGGTTGAAAAATCTACCTTACGAGGGTTGGTTGAAAAATCTACCTTGCAAGGGCCGGTTGGAAAATCTACCGTACGAGGGCCGGTTAAAAAGTTGACTTTACGAGGGCCGGTTGAAAAGTTGACTTTACGAGGGCCGGTTGAAAAATCTACCTTACGAGGGCCGGTTGAAAAATTTACCTGATGAGGGTCGGTTGAAAAATTGACTTCACGAGGGCCGGTTGAAAAATTGACTTTACGAGGGCCGGTTGAAAAATTGACTTTACGAGGGCCGGTTTAAAAATTGACTTTACGAAGGCCGGTTAAAAAATCTACCTTACGAGGGCCACTGTAAAAATCTACCTTGCGAGGGCCGGTTGAAAAATCTAACTTACGAGGGCCGGTTGAAAAAATTATTTTACGAGGGCCGGTTGAAAAGTTGACTTTACGAGGGCCGGTTGAAAAATTTACCTTACGAATGCCGGTTGAAAATCTACCTCACGAGGGCCGGTTGAAAAATCTACCTTACGAGGGCCGGTTGAAAAATTGACGTTACGAGGGCTGGTTGAAAAATCTACCTTACGAGGACCGGTTGAAAAATCTACCGTACGAGGGCCGGTTAAAAAATTGACTTTACGAGGGCCGGTTGAAAAGTTGACTTTACGAGGGCCGGTTGAAAAATTTACCTTACGAGGGCCGGTTGAAAAATCTACCTTACGAGGGCCGGTTGAAAATCTACCTTACGAGGGCCGGTTGAAAAATTTACCTTACGAGGGCCGGTTGAAAAATTTACCTTACGAGGGCCGGGTAAAAATCTACCTTACGAGGGCCGGTGTAAAAATCTACCTTACGAGGGCCGGTTGAAAAATCTACCGTACGAGGGCCGGTTAAAAAATTGACTTTACGAGGGCCGGTTGAAAAGTTGACTTTACGAGGGCCGGTTGAAAAATTTACCTTACGAGGGCCGGTTGAAAAATCTACCTTACGAGGGCCGGTTGAAAATCTACCTTACGAGGGCCGGTTGAAAAATTTACCTTACGAGGGCCGGTTGAAAAATTTACCTTACGAGGGCCGGTTGAAAAGTTGACTTCACGAGGGCCGGTTGAAAAATCTATCTTACGAGGGCCGGTGGAAAAATCTACTTTACGAGGGCCGGTTGAAAAATCTATCTTACGAGGGCCGGTTGAAAAATCTACCTTACGAGGGCCGGTTGAAAAAATGACTCAACGAGGGCCGGTTGAAAAATTGACTTTACGAGGGCCGGTTGAAAAATTGACTTTACGAGGGCCGTTTTAAAAATTGACTTTACGAGGGCCGGTTAAAAAATCTACCTTACGAGGGCCACTGTAAAAATCTACCTTGCGAGGGCCGGTTGAAAAATCTAACTTACGAGGGCCGGTTGAAAAGTTGACTTTACGAGGGCCGGTTGAAAAATCTACCTTACGAGGGTTGGTCGAAAAATCTACCTTACGAGGGTTGGTTGAAAAATCTACCTTACGAGGGCCGGTCGAAAAATCTACCTTACGAGGGCCGGTTGAAAAAATGACTTAACGAGGGCCGGTTGAAAAATTGACTTTACGAGGGCCGGTTGAAAAATTGACTTTACGAGGGCCGGTTGAAAAATTGACTTTACGAGGGCCGGTTAAAAAATTGACTTGACGAGGGCCGGTTGAAAAATCTACGTTACGAGGGCCGGTTGAAAATCTACCTTACGAGGGCTGGTGGAAAAATCTTCATTACAAGGGCCGGTTGAAAAATCTACCTTACGAGGGCCGGTAGAAAAATCTACCTTACAAGGGTTGGTTGAAAAATCTACCTTGCAAGGGCCGGTTGAAAAATCTACCTTACGAGGGCCGGTTGAAAATCTACCTCACGAGGGCCGGTTGAAAAATCTACCTTACGAGGGCCGGTTGAAAAATTGACTTTACGAGGGCTGGTTGAAAAATCTACCTTACGAGGGCCGGTTGAAAAATCTACTGTACGAGGGCCGGTTAAAAAATTGACTTTACGAGGGCCGGTTGAAAAGTTGACTTTACGAGGGCCGGTTGAAAAATCTACCTTACGAGGGCCGGTTGAAAAATTTACCTTACGAGGGCCGGTTGAAAAAATTACTTTACGAGGGCCGGTTGAAAAATTGACTTTACGAGGGCCGGTTGAAAAATTGACTTTACGAGGGCTGGTTGAAAAATCTAACTTACGAGGGTTGGTTGAAAATCCACGTTACGAGGGCCGGTTGAAAAATTAACTTTACGAGGGCCGGTTGAAAAGTTGACTTTACGAGGGCCGGTTGAAAAATCTACCTTACGAGGACCGGTTGAAAATCTACCTTACGAGGGCCGGTTGAAAAATTTACCTTACGAGGGCCGGTTGAAAAATTGACTTTACGAGGGCCGGTTGAAAATCTACCTTACGAGGGTCGGTTGAAAAATTGACTTTTCGAGGGCCGGTTGAAAAATTGACTTTACGAGGGCTGGTTGAAAATTTGTCTTTACGAGGGCCGGTTGAAAAATCTACCTTACGAGGGCCGGTTGAAAAATCTACCTTACGAGGGTTGGTTGAAAAATCTACCTTGCAAGGGCCGGTTGAAAAAACTACCTTACGAGGGCCGGTTGAAAATCTACCTTACGAGGGCCGGTTGAAAATCTACCTTACGAGGGCCGGTGTAAAAATTTACGTTACGAGGGCCGGTTGAAAAATCTACCTTACGAGGGACGGTTGAAAAATCTACTTTACGAGGGCCGGTTGAAAAATTCACCTTACGAGTGGTGGTTGAAAAATTTACTTTACGAGGGCCGGTTTAAAAATTGACTTTACGAGGGCCGGTTAAAAAATTGACTTCACGAGGGCCGGTTGAAAAATTGACTTTACGAGGGCCGGTTAAAAAATTGACTTGACGAGGGCCGGTTGAAAAATCTACGTTACGAGGGCCGGTTGAAAATCTACCTTACGAGGGCCGGTGGAAAAATCTTCTTTACGAGGGCCGGTTGAAAAATCTATCTTACGAGGGCCGGTAGAAAAATCTACCTTACAAGGGTTGGTTGAAAAATCTACCTTGCAAGGGCCGGTTGAAAAATCTACCTTACGAGGGATGGTTGAAAATCTACCTCACGAGGGCCGGTTGAAAAATCTACCTTACGGGGGCCGGTTGAAAAATTGACTTTACGAGGGCTGGTTGAAAAATCTACCTTACGAGGGCCGGTTGAAAAATCTACCGTACGAGGGCCGGTTGAAAAATTTACCTTACGAGGGCCGGTTGAAAAATTTACCTTACGAGGGCCGGTTGAAAAGTTGACTTCACGAGGGCCGGTTGAAAAATCTATCTTACGAGGGCCGGTGGAAAAATCTACTTTACGAGGGCCGGTTGAAAAATCTATCTTACGAGGGCCGGTTGAAAAATCTACCTTACGAGGGCCGGTTGAAAAAATGACTCAACGAGGGCCGGTTGAAAAATTGACTTTACGAGGGCCGGTTGAAAAATTGACTTTACGAGGGCCGTTTTAAAAATTGACTTTACGAGGGCCGGTTAAAAAATCTACCTTACGAGGGCCACTGTAAAAATCTACCTTGCGAGGGCCGGTTGAAAAATCTAACTTACGAGGGCCGGTTGAAAAAATTACTTTACGAGGGCCGGTTGAAAAATTGACTTTACGAGGGCCGGTTGAAAAATTGACTTTACGAGGGCTGGTTGAAAAATCTAACTTACGAGGGTTGGTTGAAAATCCACGTTACGAGTGCCGGTTGAAAAATTAACTTTACGAGGGCCGTTTGAAAAGTTGACTTTACGAGGGCCGGTTGAAAAATCTACCTTACGAGGGTTGGTCGAAAAATCTACCTTACGAGGGTTGGTTGAAAAATCTACCTTACGAGGGCCGGTCGAAAAATCTACCTTACGAGGGCCGGTTGAAAAAATGACTTAACGAGGGCCGGTTGAAAAATTGACTTTACGAGGGCCGGTTGAAAAATTGACTTTACGAGGGCCGGTTGAAAAATTGACTTTACGAGGGCCGGTTAAAAAATTGACTTGACGAGGGCCGGTTGAAAAATCTACGTTACGAGGGCCGGTTGAAAATCTACCTTACGAGGGCTGGTGGAAAAATCTTCATTACAAGGGCCGGTTGAAAAATCTACCTTACGAGGGCCGGTAGAAAAATCTACCTTACAAGGGTTGGTTGAAAAATCTACCTTGCAAGGGCCGGTTGAAAAATCTACCTTACGAGGGCCGGTTGAAAATCTACCTCACGAGGGCCGGTTGAAAAATCTACCTTACGAGGGCCGGTTGAAAAATTGACTTTACGAGAACTGGTTGAAAAATCTACCTTACGAGGGCCGGTTGAAAAATCTACCGTACGAGGGCCGGTTAAAAAATTGACTTTACGAGGGCCGGTTGAAAAGTTGACTTTACGAGGGCCGGTTGAAAAATCTACCTTACGAGGGCCGGTTGAAAAATTTACCTTACGAGGGCCGGTTGAAAAAATTACTTTACGAGGGCCGGTTGAAAAATTGACTTTACGAGGGCCGGTTGAAAAATTGACTTTACGAGGGCTGGTTGAAAAATCTAACTTACGAGGGTTGGTTGAAAATCCACGTTACGAGGGCCGGTTGAAAAATTAACTTTACGAGGGCCGGTTGAAAAGTTGACTTTACGAGGGCCGGTTGAAAAATCTACCTTACGAGGACCGGTTGAAAATCTACCTTAGAGGGTCGGTTGAAAAATCTACCTTACGAGGGCCGGTTGAAAAATTTACCTTACGAGGGCCGGTTGAAAAATTGACTTTACGAGGGCCGGTTGAAAAATCTACGTTACGAGGGCCGGTTGAAAATCTACCTTACGAGGGCCGGTTGAAAAATTGACTTTTCGAGGGCCGGTTGAAAAATTGACTTTACGAGGGCTGGTTGAAAATTTGTCTTTACGAGGGCCGGTTGAAAAATCTACCTTACGAGGGCCGGTTGAAAAATCTACCTTACGAGGGTTGGTTGAAAAATCTACCTTGCAAGGGCCGGTTGAAAAAACTACCTTACGAGGGCCGGTTGAAAATCTACCTTACGAGGGCCAGTTGAAAATCTACCTTACGAGGGCCGGTGTAAAAATTTACGTTACGAGGGCCGGTTGAAAAATCTACCTTACGAGGGACGGTTGAAAAATCTACTTTACGAGGGCCGGTTGAAAAATTCACCTTACGAGTGGTGGTTGAAAAATTTACTTTACGAGGGCCGGTTTAAAAATTGACTTTACGAGGGCCGGTTAAAAAATTGACTTCACGAGGGCCGGTTGAAAAATTGACTTTACGAGGGCCGGTTAAAAAATTGACTTGACGAGGGCCGGTTGAAAAATCTACGTTACGAGGGCCGGTTGAAAATCTACCTTACGAGGGCCGGTGGAAAAATCTTCTTTACGAGGGCCGGTTGAAAAATCTATCTTACGAGGGCCGGTAGAAAAATCTACCTTACAAGGGTTGGTTGAAAAATCTACCTTGCAAGGGCCGGTTGAAAAATCTACCTTACGAGGGATGGTTGAAAATCTACCTCACGAGGGCCGGTTGAAAAATCTACCTTACGGGGGCCGGTTGAAAAATTGACTTTACGAGGGCTGGTTGAAAAATCTACCTTACGAGGGCCGGTTGAAAAATCTACCGTACGAGGGCCGGTTAAAAAATTGACTTTACGAGGGCCGGTTGAAAAGTTGACTTTACGAGGGCCGGTTGAAAAATTTACCTTACGAGGGCCGGTTGAAAATGTACCTCACGAGGGCCGGTTGAAAAATCTACCTTACGAGGGCCGGTTGAAAAATTGACTTTACGAGGGCTGGTTGAAAAATCTACCTTACGAGGGCCGGTTGAAAAATCTACCGTACGAGGGCCGGTTAAAAAATTGACTTTACGAGGGCCGGTTGAAAAGTTGACTTTACGGGGGCCGGTTGAAAAATTTACCTTACGAGGGCCGGTTGGAAAATCTACCTTACGAGGGCCGGTTGAAAATCTACCTTACGAGGGCCGGTTGAAAAATTTACCTTACGAGGGCCGGTTGAAAAATTTACCTTACGAGGGCCGGTTGAAAAGTTGACTTCACGAGGGCCGGTTGAAAAATCCATCTTACGAGGGCCGGTGGAAAAATCTACTTTACGAGGGCCGGTTGAAAAATCTATCTTACGAGGGCCGGTTGAAAAATCTACCTTACGAGGGCCGGTTGAAAAAATGACTCAACGAGGGCCGGTTGAAAAATTGACTTTACGAGGGCCGGTTGAAAAATTGACTTTACGAGGGCCGTTTTAAAAATTGACTTTACGAGGGCCGGTTAAAAAATCTACCTTACGAGTGTCACTGTAAAAATCTACCTTGCGAGGGCCGGTTGAAAAATCTAACTTACGAGGGCCGGTTGAAAAAATTACTTTACGAGGGCCGGTTGAAAAATTGACTTTACGAGGGCCGGTTGAAAAATTGACTTTACGAGGGCTGGTTGAAAAATCTAACTTACGAGGGTTGGTTGAAAATCCACGTTACGAGTGCCGGTTGAAAAATTAACTTTACGAGGGCCGGTTGAAAAGTTGACTTTACGAGGGCCGGTTGAAAAATCTACCTTACGAGGGCCGGTTGAAAAATTTACCTCACGAGGGCCGGTTGAAAAATCTACCTTACGAGGGTTGGTTGAAAAATCTACCTTACGAGGGTTGGTTGAAAAATCTACCTTACGAGGGCCGGTCGAAAAATCTACCTTACGAGGGCCGGTTGAAAAAATGACTTAACGAGGGCCGGTCGAAAAATTGACTTTACGAGGGCCGGTTGAAAAATTGACTCTACGAGGGCCGGTTGAAAAATTGACTTTACGAGGGCCGGTTAAAAAATTGACTTGACGAGGGCCGGTTGAAAAATCTACGTTACGAGGGCCGGTTGAAAAATTTACTTTACGAGGGCCGGTTGAAAAATTGACTTTACGAGCGCCGGTTGAAAAATTGACTTTACGAGGGCTGGTTGAAAAATCTAACTTACGAGGGTTGGTTGAAAATCCACGTTACGAGGGCCGGTTGAAAAATTGACTTTACGAGGGCCGGTTTAAAAGTTGACTTTACGAGGGCCGGTTGAAAAATTGACTTTACGAGGGCCGGTTGAAAAATTGACTTTACGAGGGCCGGTTAAAAAATTGACTTGACGAGGGCCGGTTGAAAAATCTACGTTACGAGGGCCGGTTGAAAATCAACCTTACGAGGGCCGGTTGAAAAATCTATCTTACGAGGGCCGGTAGACAAATCTACCTTACAAGGGTTGGTCGAAAAATCTACCTTGCAAGGGCCGGTTGAAAAATCAACCTTACGAGGGCCGGTTGAAAATCTACCTCACGAGGGCCGGTTGAAAAATCTACCTTACGAGGGCCGGTTGAAAAATTGACTTTACGAGGGCTGGTTGAAAAATCTACCTTGCGAGGGCCGGTTGAAAAATCTAACTTACGAGGGATGGTTAAAAAATTGACTTTACGAGGGTCGGTTGAAAAGTTGACTTTACGAGGGCCGGTTGAAAAATTTATCTTACGAAAGCCGGTTGAAAATCTACCTCACGAGGGCCGGTTGAAAATCTACCTTACGAGTGCCGGTTGAAAATCTACCTTACGAGGGCCGGTTGAAAATCTACCTTACGAGGGCCGGTTGAAAAATTTACCTTACGAGGGCCGGTTGAAAAATTTACCTTATGAGGGCCGGTTGAAAATCTACCTTACGAGGGCCGGTGTAAAAATCTACCTTACGAGGGCCGGTGTAAAAATCTACCTTACGAGGGCCGGTTGAAAAATCTACCTTACGAGGGTTGGTTGGAAAATCTACCTTACGAGGGCCGGTCGAAAAATCTACCTTACGAGGGCCGGTTGAAAAAATGACTTAACGAGGGCCGGTCGAAAAATTGACTTTACGAGGGCCGGTTGAAAAATTGACTCTACGAGGGCCGGTTGAAAAATTGACTTTACGAGGGCCGGTTAAAAAATTGACTTGACGAGGGCCGGTTGAAAAATCTACGTTACGAGGGCCGGTTGAAAAATTTACTTTACGAGGGCCGGTTGAAAAATTGACTTTACGAGCGCCGGTTGAAAAATTGACTTTACGAGGGCTGGTTGAAAAATCTAACTTACGAGGGTTGGTTGAAAATCCACGTTACGAGGGCCGGTTGAAAAATTGACTTTACGAGGGCCGGTTGAAAAATTGACTTTACGAGGGCCGGTTAAAAAATTGACTTGACGAGGGTCGGTTGAAAAATCTACGTTACGAGGGCCGGTTGAAAATCAACCTTACGAGGGCCGGTTGAAAAATCTATCTTACGAGGGCCGGTAGAAAAATCTACCTTACAAGGGTTGGTCGAAAAATCTACCTTGCAAGGGCCGGTTGAAAAATCTACCTTACGAGGGCCGGTTGAAAATCTACCTCACGAGGGCCGGTTGAAAAATCTACCTTACGAGGGCCGGTTGAAAAATTGACTTTACGAGGGCTGGTTGAAAAATCTACCTTGCGAGGGCCGGTTGAAAAATCTAACTTACGAGGGATGGTTAAAAAATTGACTTTACGAGGGCCGGTTGAAAAGTTGACTTTACGAGGGCCGGTTGAAAAATTTATCTTACGAAAGCCGGTTGAAAATCTACCTCACGAGGGCCGGTTGAAAATCTACCTTATGAGTGCCGGTTGAAAATCTACCTTACGAGGGCCGGTTGAAAATCTACCTTACGAGGGCCGGTTGAAAAATTTACCTTACGAGGGCCGGTTGAAAAATTTACCTTATGAGGGCCGGTTGAAAATCTACCTTACGAGGGCCGGTGTAAAAATCTACCTTACGAGGGCCGGTGTAAAAATCTACCTTACGAGGGCCGGTTGAAAAATTTACCTTACGAGGGCCGGTTGAAAAATTTACCTTATGAGGGTCGGTTGGAAAATTGACTTCACGAGGGCCGGTTGAAAAGTTGACTTGACGAGGGCCGGTTGAAAAATCTACGTTACGAGGGCCGGTTGAAAATCTACCTTACGAGGGCCGGTGGAAAAATCTTCTTTACGAGGGCCGGTTGAAAAATCTATCTTACGAGGGCCGGTAGAAAAATCTACCTTACAAGGGTTGGTTGAAAAATCTTACTTGCAAGGGCCGGTTGAAAAATCTATCTTACGAGGGCCGGTAGAAAAATCTACCTTACAAGGGATGGTTGAAAAATCTACCTTGCAAGGGCCGGTTGAAAAATCTACCTTACGAGGGCCGGTTGAAAATCTACCTCACGAGGGCCGGTTGAAAAATCTACCTTACGAGGGCCGGTTGAAAAATTGACTTTACGAGGGCTGGTTGAAAAATCTAACTTACGAGGGCTGGTTGAAAATCCACGTTACGAGGGCCGGTTGAAAAATTAACTTTACGAGGGCCGGTTGAAAAGTTGACTTTACGAGGGCCGGTTGAAAAATCTACCCTACGAGGGCCGGTTGAAAAATTTACCTTACGAGGGCCGAATGAAAAATCTACCTTACGAGGGTTGGTTGAAAAATCTACCTTACGAGGGTTGGTTGAAAAATCTACCTTACGAGGGCCGGTCGAAAAATCTACCTTACGAGGGCCGGTTGAAAAAATGACTTAACGAGGGCCGGTTGAAAAATCGACTTTACGAGGGCCGGTTGAAAAATTGACTTTACGAGGGCCGGTTGAAAAATTGACTTTACGAGGGCCGGTTGAAAAGTTGACTTTACGAGGGCCGGTTGAAAAATCTACCTTACGAGGACCGGTTGAAAAATTTACCTTACGAGGGCCGGTTGAAAAATCTACCTTACGAGGGTTGGTTGAAAAATCTACCTTACGAGGGTTGGTTGAAAAATCTACATTGCAAGGGCCGGTTGGAAAATCTACCGTACGCGGGCCGGTTAAAAAATTGACTTTACGAGGGCCGGTTGAAAAGTTGACTTTACGAGGGCCGGTTGAAAAATCTACCTTACGAGGGCCGGTTGAAAAATTTACCTTATGAGGGTCGGTTGAAAAATTGACTTCACGAGGGCCGGTTGAAAAATTGACTTTACGAGGGCCGGTTGAAAAATTGACTTTACGAGGGCCGGTTTAAAAATTGACTTTACGAGGGCCGGTTAAAAAATCTACCTTACGAGGGTCTCTGTAAAAATCTACCTTGCGAGGGCCGGTTGAAAAATCTAACTTACGAGGGCCGGTTGAAAAAATTACTTTACGAGGGCTGGTTGAAAAATTGACTTTACGAGGGCCGGTGTAAAAAACTACCTTACGAGGGTCGGTTGGAAAATCTACCTCACGAGGGACGGCTGAAAAATCTACCTTACGAGGGCCGGTTGAAAAATTGACTTTACGAGGGCCGGTTGAAAAATTTACCTTACGAGGGCCGGTTGAAAAATTAACTTTACGAGGGCCGGTTGAAAAACTGGCTTTACGAGGGCCGGTTGAAAAATCTACCTTACGAGGGCCGGTTGAAAAATCTACCGTACGAGGGCCGGTTAAAAAATTGACTTTACGAGGGCCGGTTGAAAAGTTGACTTTACGAGGGCCGGTTGAAAAATTTACCTTACGAGGGCCGGTTGAAAATCTACCTTACGAGGGTTGGTTGAAAAATCTACATTGCAAGGGCCGGTTGGAAAATCTACCGTACGCGGGCCGGTTAAAAAATTGACTTTACGAGGGCCGGTTGAAAAGTTGACTTTACGAGGGCCGGTTGAAAAATCTACCTTACGAGGGACGGTTGAAAAATTTACCTTATGAGGGTCGGTTGAAAAATTGACTTCACGAGGGCCGGTTGAAAAATTGACTTTACGAGGGCCGGTTGAAAAATTGACTTTACGAGGGCCGGTTTAAAAATTGACTTTACGAGGGCCGGTTAAAAAATCTACCTTACGAGGGTCTCTGTAAAAATCTACCTTGCGAGGGCCGGTTGAAAAATCTAACTTACGAGGGCCGGTTGAAAAAATTACTTTACGAGGGCTGGTTGAAAAATTGACTTTACGAGGGCCGGTGTAAAAAACTACCTTACGAGGGTCGGTTGGAAAATCTACCTCACGAGGGACGGTTGAAAAATCTACCTTACGAGGGCCGGTTGAAAAATTGACTTTACGAGGGCCGGTTGAAAAATTTACCTTACGAGGGCCGGTTGAAAAATTAACTTTACGAGGGCCGGTTGAAAAACTGGCTTTACGAGGGCCGGTTGAAAAATCTACCTTACGAGGGCCGGTTGAAAAATCTACCGTACGAGGGCCGGTTAAAAAATTGACTTTACGAGGGCCGGTTGAAAAGTTGACTTTACGAGGGCCGGTCGAAAAATTTACCTTACGAGGGCCGGTTGAAAATCTACCTCACGAGGGCCGGTTGAAAAATCTACCTTACGAGGGCCGGTTGAAAAATTGACTTTACGAGGGCTGGTTGAAAAATCTACCTTACGAGGGCCGGTTGAAAAATCTACCGTACGAGGGCCGGTTAAAAAATTGACTTTACGAGGGCCGGTTGAAAAGTTGACTTTACGAGGGCCGGTTGAAAAATTTACCTTACGAGGGCTGGTTGAAAAATCTACCTTACGAGGGCCGGTTGAAAAATCTACCGTACGAGGGCCGGTTAAAAAATTGACTTTACGAGGGCCGGTTGAAAAGTTGACTTTACGAGGGCCGGTTGAAAAATTTACCTTACGAGGGCCGGTTGAAAAATCTACCTTACGAGGGCCGGTTGAAAATCTACCTTACGAGGGCCGGTTGAAAAATTTACCTTACGAGGGCCGGTTGAAAAATTTACCTTACGAGGGCCGGTTGAAAAGTTGACTTCACGAGGGCCGGTTGAAAAATCTATCTTACGAGGGCCGGTGGAAAAATCTACTTTACGAGGGCCGGTTGAAAAATTGACTTTACGAGGGCCGGTTTAAAAATTGACTTTACGAGGGCCGGTTAAAAAATCTACCTTACGAAGGTCTCTGTAAAAATCTACCTTGCGAGGGCCGGTTGAAAAATCTAACTTACGAGGGCCGGTTGAAAAAATTACTTTACGAGGGCTGGTTGAAAAATTGACTTTACGAGGGCCGGTGTAAAAAACTACCTTACGAGGGTCGGTTGAAAAATCTACCTCACGAGGGACGGTTGAAAAATCTACCTTACGAGGGCCGGTTGAAAAATTGACTTTACGAGGGCCGGTTGAAAAATTTACCTTACGAGGGCCGGTTGAAAAATTAACTTTACGAGGGCCGGTTGAAAAACTGGCTTTACGAGGGCCGGTTGAAAAATCTACCTTACGAGGGCCGGTTGAAAAATCTACCGTACGAGGGCCGGTTAAAAAATTGACTTTACGAGGGCCGGTTGAAAAGTTGACTTTACGAGGGCCGGTTGAAAAATTTACCTTACGAGGGCCGGTTGAAAATCTACCTCACGAGGGCCGGTTGAAAAATCTACCTTACGAGGGCCGGTTGAAAAATTGACTTTACGAGGGCTGGTTGAAAAATCTACCTTACGAGGGCCGGTTGAAAAATCTACCGTACGAGGGCCGGTTAAAAAATTGACTTTACGAGGGCCGGTTGAAAAGTTGACTTTACGAGGGCCGGTTGAAAAATTTACCTTACGAGGGCTGGTTGAAAAATCTACCTTACGAGGGCCGGTTGAAAAATCTACCGTACGAGGGCCGGTTAAAAAATTGACTTTACGAGGGCCGGTTGAAAAGTTGACTTTACGAGGGCCGGTTGAAAAATTTACCTTACGAGGGCCGGTTGAAAAATCTACCTTACGAGGGCCGGTTGAAAATCTACCTTACGAGGGCCGGTTGAAAAATTTACCTTACGAGGGCCGGTTGAAAAATTTACCTTACGAGGGCCGGTTGAAAAGTTGACTTCACGAGGGCCGGTTGAAAAATTGACTTTACGAGGGCCGGTTGAAAAATTGACTTTACGAGGGCCGTTTTAAAAATTGACTTTACGAGGGCCGGTTAAAAAATCTACCTTACGAGGGCCACTGTAAAAATCTACCTTGCGAGGGCCGGTTGAAAAATCTAACTTACGAGGGCCGGTTGAAAAAATTACTTTACGAGGGCCGGTTGAAAAGTTGACTTTACGAGGGCCGGTTGAAAAATTGACTTTACGAGGGCTGGTTGAAAAATCTAACTTACGAGGGTTGGTTGAAAATCCACGTTACGAGTGCCGGTTGAAAAATTAACTTTACGAGGGCCGGTTGAAAAGTTGACTTTACGAGGGCCGGTTGAAAAATCTACCTTACGATGGCCGGTTGAAAAATTTACCTCACGAGGGCCGGTTGAAAAATCTACCTTACGAGGGTTGGTTGAAAAATCTACCTTACGAGGGTTGGTTGAAAAATCTACCTTACGAGGGCCGGTCGAAAAATCTACCTTACGAGGGCCGGTTGAAAAAATGACTTAACGAGGGCCGGTTGAAAAATTGACTTTACGAGGGCCGGTTGAAAAATTGACTTTACGAGGGCCGGTTGAAAAATTGACTTTACGAGGGCCGGTTAAAAAATTGACTTGACGAGGGCCGGTTGAAAAATCTACGTTACGACGGCCGGTTGAAAATCTACCTTACGAGGGCTGGTGGAAAAATCTTCATTACAAGGGCCGGTTGAAAAATCTATCTTACGAGGGCCGGTAGAAAAATCTACCTTACAAGGGTTGGTTGAAAAATCTACCTTGCAAGGGCCGGTTGAAAAATCTACCTTACGAGGGCCGGTTGAAAATCTACCTCGCGAGGGCCGGTTGAAAAATCTACCTTACGAGGGCCGGTTGAAAAATTGACTTTACGAGGGCTGGTTGAAAAATCTACCTTACGAGGGCCGGTTGAAAAATCTACCGTACGAGGGCCGGTTAAAAAATTGACTTTACGAGGGCCGGTTGAAAAGTTGACTTTACGAGGGCCGGTTGAAAAATCTACCTTACGAGGGCCGGTTCAAAAATTTACCTTACGAGGGCCGGTTGAAAAAATTACTTTACGAGGGCCGGTTGAAAAATTGACTTTACGAGGGCCGGTTGAAAAATTGACTTTACGAGGGTTGGTTGAAAATCCACGTTACGAGGGCCGGTTGAAAAATTAACTTTACGAGGGCCGGTTGAAAAGTTGACTTTACGAGGGCCGGTTGAGAAATCTACCTTACGAGGACCGGTTGAAAATCTACCTTAGAGGGTCGGTTGAAAAATCTACCTTACGAGGGCCGGTTGAAAAATTTACCTTACGAGGGCCGGTTGAAAAATTGACTTTACGAGGGTTGGTTGAAAAATCTACGTTACGAGGGCCGGTTGAAAATCTACCTTACGAGGGCCGGTTGAAAAATTGACTTTTCGAGGGCCGGTTGAAAAATTGACTTTACGAGGGCTGGTTGAAAATTTGTCTTTACGAGGGCCGGTTGAAAAATCTACCTTACGAGGGCCGGTTGAAAAATCTACCTTGCAAAGGCCGGTTGAAAAATCTACCTTACGAGGGCCGGTTGAAAATCTACCTCACGAGGGCCGGTGTAAAAATTTACGTTACGAGGGCCGGTTGAAAAATCTACCTTACGAGGGCCGGTAGAAAAATCTACCTTACAAGGGTTGGTTGAAAAATCTACCTTGCAAGGGCCGGCTGAAAAATCTACTTGAAACCCGGTTGAAAATCTACCTTATGAGGGCCGGTGTAAAAATCTACCTTACGAGGGTTGGTTGAAAAATCTTACTTACGAGGGCCGGTTGAAATATCTACCTTACGAGGGCCGGTTTAAAAATTGACTTCACGAGGGCCGGCCAAAGAATCTACCTTACGAGGGCCGGTTGAACAATTGACTTCACGAGGGCTGGTTGAAAAACTGACTTTACGAGGGCCGGCTGAAAAATCTACCTTACGAGGGCCGGTTGAAAAATTTACTTTACGAGGGCCGGTTGAAAAATTGACTTTACGAGGGCCGGTTGAAAAATCTAACTTACGAGGGCCGTTGGAAAATCTACCTTACGAGGGCCGGTGGAAAAATCTGCTTTACGAGGGCCGGTTGAAAATCTTCCTTACGAGGGCCGGTTGAAAAATCTACCTTACGAGGGTTGGTTGAAAAATCTACCTTGCAAGGGCCTGTTGAAAAATCTACCTTACGAGGGCCGGTTGAAAATCTACCTTACGAGGGCTGGTGGAAAAATCTACCTTACGAGGGCCGATTGAAAAATCTTTCTTACGAGGGCCGGTTGAAAAATTTACTTCACAAGGGCCGGTTGAAAAATTGACTTTACGAGGGCCGGTTGAAAAATCTACCTTACGAGGGCCGATTGAAAAATCTACCTTACGAGGGTTGGTTGAAAAATCTACCTCGCAAAGGCCGGTTGAAAAATCTACCTTACGAGGGCCGGTTGAAAATCTACCTTACGAGGGCCGGTGTAAAAATTTACGTTACGAGGGTCGGTTGAAAAATCTACCTGGCAAGGGCCGGTCGAAAAATCTACCTTACGAAGGCCGGTTGAAAAATTTACTTCACGAGGGCCGGTAGAAAAATTTACCTTACGAGGGCCGGTTGAAAAATTGACTTTACGAGGGCCGGTTGAAAAATTGATTTTACGAGCGCCGGCTGAAAAATCTACCTTACGAGGGCCGGTTGAAAAATTTACTTCACGAGGCCCGGTTGAAAAATTGACTTTACGAGGGCCGGTTGAAAATCTACTTTACGAGGGCCGGTTGAAAAATCCACCTTACGAGGGTTGGTTGAAAAATCTACCTTGCAAGGGCCGGTTGAAAAATCTACCTTACGAGGCCTGGTTGAAAATCTACCTTACGAGGGCCACTGGAAAAATCTATTTCACGAGGGCCGGTTGAAAAATCTACCTTGCAAGGGCCGTTTAAAAAATCTACCTTACGAGGGCCGGTTGAAAATCTACCTTACGAGGGCCTGTGTAAAAATCTACCTTACGAGGGTTGGTTGAAAAATTGACTTTACGAGGGCCGGCTGAAAAATTTACCTTACGAGGGCCGGTTGAAAAATTGACTTTACGAGGGCCGGTTGAAAATTTGAGTTTACGAGGGCCTGTTGAAAAATCTACCTTACGAAGGCTGGTTGAAAAATTTACTTCACGAGGGCCGGTAGAAAAATTTACCTTACGAGGGCCGGTTGAAAAATTGAGTTTACGAGGGCCGGTTGAAAAATCTACCGTGCAAGGGCCGGTTGAAAAATCTACCTTACGAGGGCCGGTTGAAAATCTACCTTACGAGTGCCGGTGTAAAAATCTACCTCACGAGGGATGGTTGAAAAATCTACCTTACGAGGGCCGGTTGAAAAATTGACTTTACGAGGGCCGGTTGAAAATTTGAGTTTACGAGGGCCTGTTGAAAAATCTACCTTACGAAGGCTGGTTGAAAAATTTACTTCACGAGGGCCGGTAGAAAAATTTACCTTACGAGGGCCGGTTGAAAAATTGAATTTACGAGGGCCGGTTGAAAAATCTACCGTGCAAGGGCCGGTTGAAAAATCTACCGTGCAAGGGCCGGTTGAAAAATCTACCTTACGAGGGCCGGTTGAAAATCTACCTTACGAGTGCCGGTGTAAAAATCTACCTCACGAGGGATGGTTGAAAAATCTACCTTACGAGGGCCGGTTGAAAAATTGACTTTACGAGGGACGGCTGAAAAATCTACTTTACGAGGGCCGGTTGAAAAATTGACTCTACGAGGGCCGGTTGAAAAATTGACTTTACGAGGGCCGGTTGAAAAATTGACTTTACGAGGGCCGGTTGAAAAATGTACCTTACGAGGACCGGTTGGAAATCTACCTTAGAGGGTCGGTTGAAAAATCTACCTTACGAGGGGCGGTGGAAAATCTACCTTACGAGGGCCGGTGGAAAAATCTACTTTACGAGGGCCGGTTGAAAATCTTCCTTACGAGGGCCGGTTGAAAAATCTACCTTACGAGAGGCGGTTGAAAATCTACCTTAGAGGGTCGGTTGAAAACCTACCTTACGAGGGCCGGTTGAAAAATCCACCTTACGATGGTTGGTTGAAAAATCTACCTTGCAAGGGCCGGTTGAAAAATCTACCTTACGAGGGCCGGTTGAAAATCTACCTTACGAGTGCCGGTGTAAAAATCTACCTTACGAGGGTCGGTTGAAAAATCTACCTTACGAGGGCCGGTTGAAAAATTGACTTTACGAGGGCCGGTTGAAAAATTGACTTTACGAGGACTGGTTGAAAAATCTAACTTACGAGGGTTGGTTGAAAATTCACGTCACGAGGGCCGGTTGAAAAATTGACTTTACGAGGGCCGGTTGAAAAATTGACTTTACGAGGGCCGGTTGAAAAATTGACTTTACAAGGATCGGTTGAAAATCTACCTTAGAGGGTCGGTTGAAAAATCTACCTTACGAGGGGCGGTTGAAAAATCTACCTTACGAGGGCCGGTTGAAAAATTTACCTTACGAGGGCCGGTTGAAAAATTGACTTTACGAGGGCCGGTTGAAAAATCTACGTTACGAGGGCCGGTTGAAAATCTACCTTACGAGGGCCGGTTGAAAAATTGACTTTTCGAGGGCCGGTTGAAAAATTGACTTTACGAGGGCTGGTTGAAAATTTGTCTTTACGAGGGCCGGTTGAAAAATCTACCTTACGAGGGCCGGTTGAAAAATCTACCTTACGAGGGTTGGTTGAAAAATCTACCTTGCAAGGGCCGGTTGAAAAAACTACCTTACGAGGGCCGGTTGAAAATCTACCTTACGAGGGCCGGTTGAAAATCTACCTTACGAGGGCCGGTGTAAAAATTTACGTTACGAGGGCCGGTTGAAAAATCTACCTTACGAGGGACGGTTGAAAAATCTACTTTACGAGGGCCGGTTGAAAAATTCACCTTACGAGTGGTGGTTGAAAAATTTACCTTACGAGGGATGGTTGAAAAATCTACCTTACGAGGGCCGGTCGAAAAATGTACCTTACGAGGACCGGTTGAAAAATCTACCTTACGAGGGGTGGTTGAAAAATCTACCTTACGACGGCCGGTTGAAAAATTGACTACGAGGGTCGGTTGAAAAATCTACCTTACGAGGGCCGGTTGAAAAATCCACCTTACGAGGGTTGGTTGAAAAATCTACCTTGCAAGGGCCGGTTGAAAAATCTACCTTACGAGGGCCGGTTGAAAATCTACCTTACGAGTGCCGGTGTAAAAATCTACCTTACGAGGGTCGGTTGAAAAATCTACCTTACGAGGGCCGGTTGAAAAATTGACTTTACGAGGGCCGGTTGAAAAATTGACTTTACGAGGACTGGTTGAAAAATCTAACTTACGAGGGTTGGTTGAAAATTCACGTCACGAGGGCCGGTTGAAAAATTGACTTTACGAGGGCCGGTTGAAAAATTGACTTTACGAGGGCCGGTTGAAAAATCTACCTTACGAGGACCGGTTGAAAATCTACCTTAGAGGGTCGGTTGAAAAATCTACCTTACGAGGGGCGGTTGAAAAATCTACCTTACGAGGGCCGGTTGAAAAATTTACCTTACGAGGGCCGGTTGAAAAATTGACTTTACGAGGGCCGGTTGAAAAATCTACGTTACGAGGGCCGGTTGAAAATCTACCTTACGAGGGCCGGTTGAAAAATTGACTTTTCGAGGGCCGGTTGAAAAATTGACTTTACGAGGGCTGGTTGAAAATTTGTCTTTACGAGGGCCGGTTGAAAAATCTACCTTACGAGGGCCGGTTGAAAAATCTACCTTACGAGGGTTGGTTGAAAAATCTACCTTGCAAGGGCCGGTTGAAAAAACTACCTTACGAGGGCCGGTTGAAAATCTACCTTACGAGGGCCGGTTGAAAATCTACCTTACGAGGGCCGGTGTAAAAATTTACGTTACGAGGGCCGGTTGAAAAATCTACCTTACGAGGGACGGTTGAAAAATCTACTTTACGAGGGCCGGTTGAAAAATTGACCTTACGAGTGGTGGTTGAAAAATTTACCTTACGAGGGATGGTTGAAAAATCTACCTTACGAGGGCCGGTCGAAAAATGTACCTTACGAGGACCGGTTGAAAAATCTACCTTACGAGGGGTGGTTGAAAAATCTACCTTACGACGGCCGGTTGAAAAATTGACTACGAGGGTCGGTTGAAAAATCTACCTTACGAGGGCCGGTTGAAAAATTGACTTTACGAGGGCCGGTTTAAAAGTTGACTTTACGAGGGCCGGCTGAAAAATCTACCTTACGAGGGCCGGTTGAAAACTTGACTTTGCGAGGGCCGGTTGAAAAATTGACTTTACGACGGCCGGCTGGAAAATCTACCTTACGAGGGCTGGTTGAAAAATTTACTTTACGAGGGCAGATTGGAAAAATACTACACGAGAGCCGAAAAATTTGCCAAAGTCGCTCGCCCAATTCGAAAAATCTTGAAAAAATATTTTTAAAAATGCCAGCTTAACGCATCCAGCGGCATTTTAAAGCTTGAACTCTTGGGATTAAAAAAAAAAAGAAAAAATCCGCTATCTCTTAAGGGGGCATATTCCCCCTTCATATATATATTTATTTCTGGGAAGTAAGAAACATAGTAAAGAAAGACAAAAGTCGAACATCGCTAATGGTTTGTCTGTCAAATTGCCGATTTATAAATATATATCTTATATTGTATTTCGCGCCTCTTCCTCGAGATCAGAATGTAGTGCCCCTGCTATGCACCGATGTCGCCACAATCTTTATAGTTCAAGTGTTTTGTTCCGGTCTATTTCATGTATATTCCGGTACGCAACTCATTCTTCTTCTTTGTGCCGATCACGTCACACGTTTACTCAGAAATTGGAAAAGAAAAAAGAAAGAGAAATGGGAAAAAGGAAACACAGACATCGCTCGTCGGACGACGTGGATCGAGAGAAACTACAAGTTCGAGTCGAATGGCTGGAGAAACAAATTCAAAAGCAAATAGACAAAAAACACGAAGACAAGCGCAGTAAGTATCGGAGGTTAGGAAAGGCACCTAACCTGGCTTGTGTTTTTTCTTCGTGGGACTCGATATTGTACGAAAGGGAAAAAATGTGTTTTTTGGTCCAACCATAAACCATAAATGTGTCACAACGATGTCTGCAACATCGTATGTGTACATAACCCTGTACATTATGCCATGCGGATTCTGTCTCGCGATCGTCCAACGGTCGCGAGTGTAAGATCCGCCGGCCATATGCAATATTTCACGTAGCGGTATGCAACCGAGTCGTGAAAACGAATAACCCTTGATTATAAACAAGAGAAAAATATAAACAAGGTCTATTTTTCGTTAATTTTTATTCGCTTTAACAGGCAATCGAAGACGGTATTTGACACGGAGTCGATCAGGGAGTCGATCTCATAGAAGGGATCGCGACGATTACGACTCAACGAGATCGCATCGACGCCATGACCGCGGAGATTATCGCAGTGGCGATGAAAGTTACGACGATTATGCAAATCGTCGTGACAAAGATCGACGCTCTAGGCGCAGTCGTTCCTATCGACGAGACTGAAGTCATTCGTACATAGATCCTGCGAATGGTCGCGACCGCGATAGACGTTGTCTCTGGATCACGTAAGAAACTCGAGGAACAAGTCACCGAGAGAATATTTTGATTCACAGGCACGAGCGCACTCGGTATCTCCCTCGCTCGACCCACCGGAGGAGCGTGAGGAAGACTCCGGCGACAAAACAAACGTTACTCAATCGAACACTCAAGAGATCGCGGGTACCCCAGTCATTACGACTGGCGCGATTCCTGTCAATGGGAAGCCAGATACGGGAGAGGTGTCAGCCGAGACAAAAGAGACCGAATTGGAAGCAGACGTTTTGGAAGTGTTCGGAGAACGTCTCAGACCGGAACGAGCTCTAGCACCGGCGGTGCACAGTCATCTCGCGACGCTTTGGCTGGAAATTATCGAGAAGGGTCTCCCGGCGGAGGAACGGAAAGGGTTTTTGAAAAAGATTTCGCCTCCGCAGAATTGTGTCTTCATCGATCCTCCCAAATTGAATTTGGAGGTTAAGGCAGCCTTAGATAGTACAGTCGTAAAAAGAGACGAAAGAATTGTTGAAAAACAAGAAAAGGTCGCTGCTTCGCTCGCCGGCGTGGGGAAGATCTGCTGATCAAATCGAATCCTGCGGATAAAAAGCAATATTTAGAACCACTCAACGGCGTTGCGAAACTTCTGGCGGACCTGCAGCACGACGAAACATCGATCCGGAAGAGTCTAATTCTGAAAAACATCAAGGCACCGTTCAAAGACACGCTGAAAGATTCGTCATCGGGCGACTGGCTGTTTGGGAAAGAACTTAGCGAAAAAATAAAAGCCGCTAAAGTTTTACAGCAATCATCGAAGGATTTAAAACAGCCCGCCAAGCAATTGTCGGATCAAGGAAAGAATTCAAAAAATTCGAGGGGCCCGCCTCAACAATACCAGTATCAGCCGAATACTTATTCGAGGGGGGGCGGGTACAAATAAACTTACAACAATTACAGTCGCAACGGCCGAGGCAACAAGTTCACGTCACGGGGGAGGAGTTATCAGCAGAAAGACCGTCCGCCTCTGAAGAAAAACAATTAAACGTACGTAAATTTGCCGGTCGGTTAGCTCTTTTTAAACGAAGCTGGCTCGAAATAACCTCGGACGAAACCATCCTGAGCTAGATCACAGGCTACAGAATACCTTTTACATCAAAGGTAAACCAACACACACCGCCTGCCGAGCCTCGGTGGTCGGATCAAGAAAGAAACTGTATCAATTTACGTGTATGCCCTTCGGGCCGAACAGTGCTCCGTACACATTTACAAAACTATTTAAGCCGGCAGTCTTGCATCTCAGAGAGCGTGGATTACTATCGGTAATATACATAGACGATCTGTTGATGCTGGGGGACTCATATGAGGAATGTTTGAGAAATACTCATATAACGAGACGGTAATTCGAAAAGTTAGGCTTTGTTATTAATGAAAAAAAGAGTCACACAATTCCCTCGACGAGACGTAAATTTCTCGGGTTTATTTACGTTTCCGAAAGAATGGAGATCAGGCTTCCGGAAGAAAAAGTTGTTAAGATTGCACAAAATATTGAAAAATTTAGTAAGACGAGCCGCTGTACAATCCGAGAATTTGCGGGATTAATCGGAACACTAGGTTCGTGTTGCTCAGCATTGAAGTACGGCTGGATCCATATGAAAAATTTTGAGCGAGCAGAATTCTTGGCTCTCGGGGCGAATCACGGAAATTTCGAGGCGCACATGTATCTCTCAGACGATTTACAGGCAGATTTTGAGTGGTGGAAAATTCACATTCGCAAAGCGGTGCGTTCGATAACGCCGTTTAGAGCAGCCCTCGAAATTTCCTCTGACGCGTCGCGCTCTGGTTGGGGGGCGTGTTGTGAAGGTAACCGAACGCACGGTCACTGGAGCCAAGAAGAGCAAACTCACCACATTAATTATTTAGAATTATTGGCGGCCATGTTTGCCCTAAAATGTTTTGCAAAGAACCTAAAAGACAGCGATATATTATTGAGAATCGATAATACTACCGCGATTGCATATATCAATAAGATGGGCAGCATTCAATTTCTCATTTTGAGTAGGCTGGCAAAAACAATTTGGAAATGGTGCGAGAGAAGAAATATTTACATTTTCACATCTTATATTTCGTCTCGGGACAATTATGAAGCTGACTTCGAATCGAAACGACTTGAGCCAGAAACAGAATATGCCTTATCGTATTCGGCTTTCCGCGAGATTCAAGATAGATAGGGGGAGCCAGAAATAGATTTATTTGCAACAGGAACAAATGCGAAATGTAGGCTATATATTTCTTCGTCGCGAGACCCAGGCTCAGTTGCGGTGGATGCATTCACGGTAGATTGGAGCCGATGGTTTTTTTAATGCATTTCCGCCGTTCGCAATAATTTTACGCGTTTTAAGAAAACTTAAAGACGACCGGGCTAGAGGTATCGTAATTGTACCATATTGGCGAGCTCAGGTTTGGTTCCCCGTCTTCACTGCCATGTTGGATTGCGAACCAATTTATTTTAAACCAAACGTCAACCTTTTGCGCTCTCTTAATAGACAACCACACCCGATCTGGAAGAAGATTACCCTGGTTGCAGGACGGCTGTCCGGGAAGCGCTGAAGAGGAGAAGCGTGCCGGAGGAAGCACTTTCTATTATGCTCTCCTCGTTGTCGGATTCATCACTCAAACAATATGACAGCTGTTTAAAAAAGTGGTGGTCATTTTGCCATGGAGAGGGCATAGATCCGTACAAATGCGACACATCACAAATAATAAGATTTTTGTCTGCCGAATTTGAGAAGGGCGCTTCTTACGGCACACTGAACAGCTGCCGATCCGCGATCGCGCTGTTGCGGGGGCCCGAGTTGGGAGAGGACGCCAGAGTACGGAGACTTTTCAAGGGCATCGCGAATCTCAGACCGACGAAGCCCAAATACGAATCAACGTGGGACCCACAACTTGTTTTAAACCACGTTGCGCAATGGGGACCGAACGAAGAAATGTCCTTAGAAAGACTTACCCTCAAGCTGGTTACATTGTTGGCGTTAGTCACAGCGCAGCGTATGCGGACACTCGCGTCAATCGATATTCGGAATATAGAAAAATCGACGGGGTTGATCGGAATTAAAATTCCGGCGCGGTTAAAGACTTCGAAAATAAATAAAGCACAGCCAGTTTTGAGCATCCCTTTTTATATCGAGAATAAAAGTATTTGCGCAGCATCGGTGCTGGAAACGTACTTAAATGAGACGAAAAATTTACAAGGAAAGGAAACTCAACTATTTGTAGCTCTGAAAAAACCGCACAAGGGGGTATCGACCCAGACCTTGAGCAGATGGATAAAAAAGACCCTTATGGAAAGCGGGGTAGATACAGACGCATTTGACGCTTACAGCACTCGTCATGCATCGACTTCGTCCGCGAAAAAGAGTGGGGTCAATATAGACGCTATTAGAAAAGCCGCAGTCTGGACAGAACGTTCTGGGACCTTCGCTAGATTCTACGACCGTCGTGTTGTAACGAGTAAAGGCATGTTTGCGAAAGCGATTTTGGATAGAAGCATTGGATAACACGTTTGAAAAGATTTTATAAATATATAAGGATATCAAATTTCTGAGTCATGGAATATCTGCCGTAACGAACTTTAAATAACTACATTCTGATCTCGAGGAAGAGGCGCGAAATACAATTATAAGATCAAACGAACTTACCTGTAAGTGAAGTTCGATCTTGATTGTATGTAGCGCCTCTTCCGAAGAGATCAGTCCCACCCAACAGGTTTTCCCCTTTTTTTCTAATTATATATATATATATATATATATATATTAGAAACCCTGAGGGTTACGGCAGCACTTTGAATAAATGAGTTGCGTACCGGAATATACATGGAATAGACCGGAACAAAACACTTGAACTATAAAGATTGTGGCGACATCGGTGCATAGTAGGGGCACTACATTCTGATCTCTTCGGAAGAGGCGCTACATACAATCAAGATCGAACTTCACTTACAGGTAAGTTCGTTTGATCTTATAATTTTTATTTACAATATATATTTCTGGGAAGTCAGAAACATCGTAAAGAAAGATAAAAGTCGAAGATCGCTAATGGTTTGTCTGTCGCATCGCCGATGCCGTATAGTGCCATCTAACGGTGCCGCGCGCCGCCCGGATGGTAATTCGTTGCGCGTACCCCGTTCACTACTATACCGACGCCATCGGAGTTCGCCAAAACCTTTCACATCCTCTTAAATGCGAACAATCAGCTCACAAACGATGTGCCATTATGGGAACTGCAGACGTTACCTTGCTCTCTTTTCCTTCTTTTCTTTCATTTCCTCATTTACTTTTCTTTTGCGTACCCCTCCTTCATTCTGATTCTTTTAGTCTTCGGCCCGGCAACACCCCCCTAGGCGACCGAGGTCTCCCGAGCATGGTCCAACGTCGAGTCAACGGGCCAGACAATGATAAAGAAGAATGGGCCTGGGTAAGCATAAGAACATCGAGACTCTCAGCACAGGACACACTCTGTGTTACATACTACATGTATACACATTTTACACGCTACACACATACACACCCACACACACACACACATATATATATACATAAATGTACAAGAACATATCCCTAAGGGTCTTTTTACTATGCCATACATTTTACAAGCTCCGCAGCTTTCTTTATTTTTCCTCTCCTCTTTTGCTTTTCGTCCTTGTTCTCCAGCTTTCTTTTCTCATTCTCTGCCCAGCTTGTCTGAGCCTTTTCCTTGTCGCAATACGTTATTCTCCTCACTCTGTATCTCTTTCCTTCGCCTTGAGCATTTGTGACAGATACTGATCATGCGATATTGTGATATTGTTACCAGAATACCGATTGTACACTTCGAGAGAAAACCATGAGGCAGAGGCAGTTGTACAGTCTCCTTTTGCCTTGTATATATTCAATCTTTTCTTCGTTCCACATACGTTTTTCTCGTCGTTGAAAAATTTTATATTTCATCTTTTTGTCAATCCTCACTACGGTTCTGTCTCTTTTTCTCTTGAATGTGTGCATACATATATATGCATATGCATACGAGAAACAGCCTTCTCTTCCTAGCAAAATGTTTTCTACTGCATCACATATATACAATATGTAACAAAAAATATATGTAACATTTATAATTCTTCCATATATTGATCGTATTTTTTATCGAGTAATGATGCTCGCTACTGCTCTTACCTCGTTATAAATTTTTATATCAACTATCCCTCCAATACACAAGAATTTTAATTTTACAATTCGATATGATTAAAATTACGAAGAAAAAGATCGTCATTATTATTTAGGAATATAACATACATATATGTATTCGTTATATGCTTGTATTGAATGTTTGTATTATTATTATTATGGAAGAGGCCCCCTGTTGAGGATATATTTCTACTTGTTTTATATGGTTTCATGGATTTGATGGGTTATACTCATGTAATATATGTATATAGACCCAGTGTACTTATACATAACACACGTATGCAATGTAAATTATAACAGCTTTTTTGGTGTATATTCGTGATAAAAATATCCTTTTGATAGTCGAAACGATTTTTGCCCTGGAAATACTATTAAGCACGTTAGCACTTCACCAAGCATAAAACCAATTTTTTAAAAGTGGTAGATAGAGAGAGAGAGAGAGAGAGAGAAGTCGAGATTGAACGCAGTGAGAGAGGGAAAATGGGCGACGAGAGTTTGGTAGCTTCCCCATTTAATTAAAGCAATTCATTTTACTCACTTTTTTTATTTGTCCACGTACAAGCCGGTCCCACGAGTGGGAGAAAAAAGAGGAATGGGGATGCTGGACGAGAGAAAGAGAAAGCGAAAAACAGAGTGTGTCGCGAAAGTGAGATGGGAAAAAACGCACACGCATACATATATTGAAAGACCTCGATATCCACAGCGAACAGAGATAAAAAAACAAAAGTGGTGGGAGAGAGAAAATCCGAGAGCCGGCTGAAAGCCAATTTCCGCGATCCGATTTTAATTATTGTTTTCAGCAACAGCTCTTGTGTTTTTTTCCATTGGAACCCCAAATGGATACTTACTGTGTATATGAATATACCTATAACTCTGTGTCGATACTACTACGACGATCCCTGTGCACTAAAAAATCGAACAGAGTTACAACACAGCAAGTTTGTTCTTTTCAAACTACACATGATCAAATAATCACAATAATATTGTACACAATTGTCTCTCGAATACAATTTTTTTCAAATCTCTTAACTAAAATGGTACTAAAAAAGTGTATTTCTCAAATGATGATGAAATCTCTACCACCCTATTTTTCGTCGAGTCCAAGAAGTTTTAAAAAAGAATCTTTGATAAAAAGTTGATTTTATAAAAAAAAATATCTTGATAATTTGCACTACATCCCTTGAAATCGTCGCCTATGTCACAAGGGGTGAATCGTGTAGGGATAATAAAATGCTCGACAAGATCACGAAGAGTTTCGACGATCTTCGTCGACGTTTCTGAGACGTTGTCGAAATCTTTAGGATCACTTTGACTCCCTCTCACCGTCTTATCCTTTAATCCTCGAAGAAAAGGAGAGACTTCACTCGAGTATAAGAGCTGTGAATTAAGTGATTCTGCGTTAAATACTTCCGACCCCACATTCGTCCCTCTCACCTTCCGCTTCTACCTCGACTGGTGGTGAAAACTGTTGGCGTTTGGTGCGAGTGAATGGCAACGAGAGGTTAGTGAGATTGCGAAGCAAAAGAGATAGAAAGGGGACGGGAGGGGGGGGGGGGGTGGGAGGGGCGAGATAGAAAAAAAAATGGCAATGAAACGAGCGAGTGAATGGAAGACGCGAGAGAAGTGAGAAAGAGGAATATTTAGGGATCAGAGCAGTAGAAAAAAAATGCACACTGCTCGAGAACACGAAGGGTAAAAACGTCAAAAGAAATGGAAATGGAAAATGTATAAAATAAAGAAAAAGGAGAGAATAATAATAATAATTCATGTATAGAGAAAAAAAACGTATTCATTGATTTCAATGAGTAAATTCATTCAAATTTAACACAATTATTTCGAGACACGACAAATTCGTTTGGACCTTTTTCAAAATGCACAATAACGATGAAAGGTACATATGTGTTCATTTTTTTTTAATTTAAGATAATTTATAAGAATCATTTTCGACAATAATGTTCTATTGGTTAAAAATCAAAAGACTTTTGTTACGATATAAAATAAAAGTATATTGGGCGATGGAAATGTGGAGAATGAGGGAATTGAGAGTGAGCGCGTTGCGAGCATATAAATCGTCGAAATGTCAAAATGTGGTGCGGTCTGCCTACATATATATATATATATATATATATATATATATATATATACATACACACGATAAAACGACAGATTTCAATCCATTAATCACACGAACCGAATCTTGACGTTGCGAACGAGGAGAGCTCGTGCAAGCTCTCGCTTTTCTCCTTGGCATTGATATATTGAGGCTCTTGGGCAGAAGGCCCGCTGGCAGAGTTATATTCCCCTCTCTCTCTCTCTCTCTCTCTCTCTCTCTCTCTCTCCCTCTCTCTCTTCTTTTGCTGTACTGTTTGTACAATATAGAGTAAAGCATTCAGCCAGACCGTGTGAGGAAGAAGGACCTTATCGAGTCTCCGTTCTATCGTGGCCTTTCCCTCTCCTATGAAAGGAGTTGAGAGAACCTCGACGTCAAGCGTTCGTAATCGTTCCGGTCAATCTTGCGGCGAACAATGTGACGTTTATTACTTCAATTGGCTGTTCGGAATGTATATCTACAGACTTCCTGAAGTTCATAGAGTTTCAGCAAACAAAGTTTACGCCCCTCCATCCCCCCCTCCTTTGCAACCCCCTCTGCCCCTCTTTTACGCACACACATATGTGCACTATGATTTTCCCTTTTGTCTCTCCCTGTTTGACCGAATGCCAATTCCAGCTGGACCACGGGACGAAAACGACCGTGTGCCTCTCCCGTGGGAATTCCGGAGATAAAAAAAAATATACCCTTCTCTTTCGATGGCCATTTTCTACTGTGGTGGGGGGAGAGAGAGAGAGAGAAAAAAAGAGAACGAGAGAGAAAAAGAGAGAGAGAGGGAGAGAAATACATGCGTATCAATGAGCCGTCCGTATCACAAAGACCCTTGAAACGCTGGACAATGTGCGTCGTGTTTTTTCCAACTCTCTGAAAGAATTCCCATTTTCTGAGAGAGTCCCTGTATTTGTTATTACTAGTATCTAGTAGTAACAGATATATGAGGACTCGATCTTACGAAAATCACTCCCGTGCCTCCTCCTCTTTCCGCTATATATCGGCGTTGCCTTTTCTCCTCTCCCACACAGAGCTCTCAGAGGGTCGAGGGACAAAGTTTGGTCGAATAATGTGAAGGAACGGGAAAGAAAAGAAATGAGAAAGAAAAAGAAGAAAATATCCTCAGGCGAGGCTGAGACGGGGAATATTTTTCAAATGATTGGCCTTTCGGGAAATACACCCTCGTGCCTTTTCGCTTGAACCCGGAAGTCGATACACGGTCACAAAAATTCTCTCTTTCTCTCTCTGCATCCCTTTTCATGCATTTACTTTATTCCTGTTGCATTATTATTATTGAAATTCAATGTTGTTGGTATATTGAATGCGATTGTTTTTTTTTATGTTTGTACCTATCGCGAAGTCTTCAAAATTTCCATCGAATTAATTTTTTGGTTGGAAATGAAGTGATAAAGCATTTTTCATGGCTATTAAATTGGATAAAATAAAACGAATTTCACAGTACACATATATTGTATAATTTATTATATAAAATAATATCTGTCCATAGACAGTGGAATGGTTGGGGTTAAATGTTCGGTTAAACTTTCACGTACGCTGGTACATTTAGGGAGGATTCACAGGGAGTAAATGAGCTTGCGAGTGTTGGAACGAGATCCGAAGGTTAAAGGTGGGCGCGTTTATCGTACAAAACTGTGTGGGATCTCGAGAGGTCCACGATCAGTTACATACACACATATTATATACAAAAACACATACGTTGACTAACATCCTGGACATGGAAGAATGGGGTAAAAGGACGAAAAGTCAGATATCCTGAAAAAGGGATTGGATCAAGTTGTGGGATGAGATGGTCGAGAGGAATGGTCGGTAAAGCGGTAAAGTAGAGGTTTTCCCGAGAGAGTGAGGTTACTCGCGTGGGGACCATAAAAAATTGCCATTCGACACTGCGTGACGAATGGGACTATGGGACGTGGAGGCGCTTGGGGGGATACCACGAGAGAGGTGGGCGAGAACGCGAAAGCTATTTTTTTCACACCCACACACACACACACCCACACACAGACACTAAATCTATACATAGTAATACGCTAGAGTACAAAGCTCTGTATCTATATGTGTATGTAGTAAAAGCTGATGGGAGGGAGATCGTGAATGACAACGAGAGAAGAATAAGACGGGAGGGTTTTGTTCGATTCAGCTGAATTCGACGTGATCTCTCGCTGTGTGTTGTCTCTCTCTCTCTGTCTCTCGCGTAAGTGACAAGTGACATGAGGAGTGGTGGTGTATATGAGACCGTGAGCTGGATAGACATCGAGGATCAATATAAAACACGTTTGTCGTCGATTCAAATTTTTTTTGTCAAATATCTTTTTCTCGATCTCATATCCGAAAGTCTGTATAGAACTGAACTTTCCAAAAATCTGAATGTCTCATTTTAAATGTAAATAAAAAATATTCATTCAAAATTAAAAGGGAAAAATACTCACGTCCGACAAACAGATTCTGCAACTGAAAATTTAATAATTCAGGCTTTTTCGTTTCAAAACAAATGAATTTTGGGGCCTCAAGTTGTTTTTTTAATATGGAGTTAAAGTCGTCGAGTAAAGGAATTCTCTTTCTCGACGATTTAATTTTATTTGTAGCGCAGACGTTGCGCGAAATATCTGGGTAGAGGATATTCTGAACAGGTAAAGGACCTTCGAGAGAAACGGGAAAATTTTAGAAAAAACGAAAACGTCGAGTAGGATACCTTAAATTGCCACTTAAAAAATAATAAGTATCGGAGCATAAGGGATTCTGTTCGGTTACCTTACAAAATTACTACAGAATAGATATATCTATATATATATATATATATAGTTGCTTCGTCTATCGTACTGCAGCGCTATTTACTACCCAAAATACTCGAGGTTCGCCCTTAAAATCTCCCGAATTTCGTTGTTTTCCCGAGAGGAAGATACAGATTCAAGAATATTCCATGCATAGCGAAATTTACACTAACCCAGCCATGGAATAATAATATAAAATATAATAGTAAAATTAGTAAAGTGTATAGTAAAACATTCGAAATTTTTCTTTTTTTTTTAGCTCCCGCCCTTTTAAAAGTAAAAGTTTTCACCTCTGAGAACACTTCGTGAATTTGGACCGTTTGGAAATAATCCTATGAGGTTACACCTTCCAGTGTTTTACCTAAAAACGTAAAATCCATCTATGTCTCATTTGCCAACGATCCCCTTTTGCGAGATACTTTTCGAGGACGAAAAAATATATTTACAGAGAGGATTATAAACTTTTGTCGGTGGAACGATCAAAGACGAAGGTCGTCTCCATTTGATTGAAGGCAAAACGCTGATATCGTGGACAAAAATTTGAATCGAATCGAAAACGAATTTAAGGTGAAAAAAACTGCCTCTAGCCCTTAAACATCGAAGCTGCAACACTTTGAAAGATTTTTTGCCAGCCCTTTCACGAATTCTATTCTGAGAGATCGAAGTCTATACTTTTGGAGAGTGGAAGTCCAAATGAAAAAAATACAACTTTCAAATAAACTACTCTGACGTATTCAAATAAACTACTCTGACGTATTAGTATGTGTAATGGCAAAAGTACACAAATTTCGAGTCCATTTGCACAAATCGACATGCACAAATATCAGTACACCTAAGAATCGCGAGTATATGGCCGGGATATATCTGTACACATGTATTATGTTCTATAGTGGCAGTAGACTCGAAGTAGGTAGAGAGCACCGCGTGTGCGAGCCCAGAGGCTGCAAGAACAATCTCATTAATTTTCTCCCATGGAGCACCCGGAATACCGGAATTAATGAGATTGGCAAAGTGTACGGTTCTCTCTCTCTCCCTCTCTTGTTCTATCTCTATTTTCCTCTCTATCTCCGTAACGCCACCCCCGCTTCTCTCTCTCTCGCTCTCTCTCTCTCTCTCTCTCTCTCTCTCTTGTTCTATCTCTATTTTCCTCTCTATCTCCGTATCGCCACCCCCGTTTCTCTCTCTCTCTCTCTCTCCATTGTTCTCGCGGAAGGCAAGTCGAGTTTCGAGAATCGTTTGAATTTTTTTCCACCCTTCTCTTATTTGGCTATAGCTCTCCACCGACGATTTTTTTCTTGCTTCTCATTTTTCGTCCCTATTACATTTCTCCTGTTTTATTTTTCAACACCATCGCTACTCGCGACCGTGCCGTTTATATATATATATATATATATATATATCGGTTTTGCACGACTACACTCTCGAGCGCTCCGCACGCGCTTCTCGTTGCACCAGAGCTATACTGTGATACATTTATATTATTTTATCTCGTGAATTATTTGTAATATTTTTTCAAACTCGACAGAATGAATTATTCATAGGCTGTTAAGTGTTAAGATATAATTTTCTTCGTCATGTTTTTTTGTCTGGTTACGAATTTAAAAAAAAAGTCTCTCGTGTGATAATCAAGAGAAAAATTCTCGTACATGGAGAGAAAAAAACAATGATGTTCGCTTTCACATAAAATATCGATTTTCGTTCATAATGGACATTTTTTTTCAGTTGTGTATGCAATATACGATAAAATCGATTTCGGACGTATTCACAGGAGGAAACGAATCACGAATTATATTGGCGTTGGCGAACGTTTGGTCCAATATGCGCGAACATTCGAGATCAATTGGTGATCCTCGTGGGGATAACTGATAGAGAGAGATAGAGAGATAGAGAGAAAGAGAGAGAGAGAGAGAGAGAGAGAGAGAGAGAGAGAGAGAGAGAGAGAGAGAGAGAGAGAAGAGAAGACAACGAGCACGTTTGTCGTGGATACGTTGAATCGCACAACCCGAGCATACAACCTGGTGATCCTCGCACATCGTTCGTTTTGACAATACGTCGTCAAAGCCGTCATTCGACGCGAAGAGCTTTTGTTCGGTTGTAAATCGATCCTCAATATCTCGAGCTGTGTGTAGATATTCGTGTAGAGTGTTGGGATCTGAGTGTGACGCGCAATTTAATTTTCAATATTATCAAAGATTAATAGATCCTCAAGTATGAACAACGCGAAACCGAACCAATCCCATGGGCGTACAGGGGTCAATCCGCATTTCCAAATTTTATGGTTTATTTACATATACGTGTATAGAGTACAAAATACATATATGGGCTAAAAATCGGGAAAAATATTCCGAATCGATTTTCATCGACTGGTCAACCCTTTCGCTCTCTATATAATCATCAAATTTAATTAACGATCAATAATCTAAGTATAATAATCAAAGTACTACTATAGTTTTATGTTATATATCTTTATGGCTGTATATCGTCTTGATGGTCTTGATGGTGTTTATGGTCTTGATGGTGTTTATGGTGTTTATGGTGTTTATGGTGTTTATGGTCTTAGAGGTCTTTATGGTCTTTATAGTATGGCTTTGGTATCCTTTGACTCTGTGCTCACCAATCACTCCACAAATGGCGATTAAGTGAGTCGTTTGTCCACCTTGATTTACTTGAACCATTTACCTGTCCTAAAATGTGAAAAATTGATCCTTCATGATTGATCACACTGTCTTCGAACCCTTCAAATCCTCAGGAGCCAATATCAAGGGTTGCCAATATCAGCAATACACAAAGCAAATATCAAACGATGGAGCATCAGAAAATTATGTAAAAAAATATTTAAAAAAAATCCATTTTAGTATTCTTATAGATCATTATTTTTTGATAAAATTCCTCACCTAAAAAATGCAATTCGTACACTTATGGTGGGTGATATACCAGAATATTTTGACGTGTCACATTTTTGTTCATAAGATATGATAAGTTGCACGTTTATATTGTTCGTATGTATATTTTATTTTACAACATGCCTATATTTTATCGGTTGATAATATTATATGACTGATGTCTACATAGAGATCTATATATATATGTATATATTAATAAATATAGGTACACATTGGAAGGACAAGAGGTAAAAGTCTAGAGCGCGCAGCATCCACGACCTCCGGCGGTTATATTACCGAAAGTATAAATTTATCGACAGTGAAAAGTGAATTGACAAAGTTTTCCTGGTGATCGTCGATCATTCAGTCCAGAAACTTTGTCAACGCTTCTCAGGTGGAGCACACAAATACACACTGCTCTGTTTGCATCTATGTGTGTTTGCGTAGAAGTGCAGCTCTATAGAGTGCTCTATAAACGTTCCAAAGTTTAACACTTAAAAAAAAAAAAGCCTCGCGAAGCTCTCCGGCCATGATACAATTCTCCATGTTGTATAAAGTAAAACTATCTGTTCCTACAGAGAGTATGCATGTGTATAGGAAGTTACAGGCAAAATTACATTAAAGTACTGAAACCCACACTGTGTGTGTGTGTTTGTGTGTGTAAAATATTCAATTTACTAAAGTGAACTGTTAATTTTATCTTTCAATTATTCGATTATCCATCAAACATTTTTCACCATACCAAATTTATATTTTATAATTAAATTATGAAGGAATAATCTCGAAAATGAAAAATATTTTTACATATTATCGAGGATAAGATTATTCCTTATATTTCCCAGCCGATTCCAGTCGATAAATAATTGAGAATACATAGAAAGTTTGATAAGGGAGGGGTGCATAGGTACAATAGAGAAATGAGAAATAGAATATATAGCTTTTGGGTGGAATTTCATGAGCATATCCTACAGGATGACTGAGATATAAACGATCACTATAGTAGTGAGTTTATGTATCTGATATACATATTTATTATATATTTTGCAAATGTGAGGCCACACACACTTCCAACATTTGCTTGCCAATATAGGTTGAAGGCTGAGAGGGTGAGAAGCTGCGACAGAGGCAGAGAGAAAGAGATAGGGATAGAGAGAGAGAGAGAGAGAGAGAATTTGAGCTCGGTGGCACTTGAAGTTTGTTTCGCCAAAGCGCAACTTCACTTCGCGCGAGTTCGTGGGAAAGATAGAGATGAGAGAGAAATCTATGTGTATTATGCATGGTATAACGTCGTAAGGGAGGAAAACACCCGGCGAGAGATTGTGAGTGAGAGCAGAGTACAGAGAGAGAGAGAGAGAGAGAGAGAGAGAGAGAGAGAGAAAGAGAGAGAAAGAAAGAGAGAGAGATAAAGAGAGAGAGAGAGAGAGAGAGAAAGCTTGCACAGTCACCCGGGGCAACATATATCGCCTATATCTATAAATATATAGGGTCTTATGCCAGGCTGGCTGTGAAACTCTGTGTTCTTCTTGGCCGAGCTCCAGGCCGCCAGGCCCCTCGTACTTATCGATTATAATATCAGGCTTACTTGTTTTAGTGCCTAGTTAGGTATGGAATATAACATGCGCCCAACATAGGCGCAAAGTAGCGAGAAGGGCCAGACTTACAGCCACTAAGCTACGAGATATAATCGCGAATGACAGCGCGAGATCTCGAGCGTGGAAACGATAATTGTACATAAGTACAATTATCAGAGACAACGAGTCAAAGTTGTGATAACACAACTTTGACTCGTTGTCTCTTTAACGAAAATAATACAAAGTCTCAAAACATTATTATTAAATTCATGGTGATATCGATATTATTCCCGATTACTGATAATGTCTCATGATGCTGATCGAGCCTGAGATTACGTTGTTACTTGGTTACAGCCAAGTAACCAAGTACAAGTTGTGTTATCACAACTTTGACTCCGTTGTCTCTTTAACGAAAATAATACAAAGTCTCAAAACATTATTATTAAATTCATGGTGATATCGATATTATTCCCGATTACTGATAATGTCTCATGATGCTGATCGAGCCCGAGATTACATTGTTACTTGGGAGATCGTTCGAGTTTATGGCGTCTCAAGGGAGGAGATTCGCGGGACACTCCATGCATTCTGCCGTTCTAAGTGGACGCAAGGAGATAACGTTATCATCAGCATTCACCGCTGGTGGCTGATGTTGCTGCTGCATAATACACGACGCCCAGCTATATATACAGAGAGGAAGAGCGGGAGAGAGAGAGAGGGAGGGAGAGAGAGAGAGAGAGAGAGAGAGAGAGAGAGAGAGAGAGGGGGGGGGGAGAAAGAGAGGGAGAGAGCGAGAGAGGGGGGGGGGGTTCAAGCAAATCTGTAGAACATACGGTGTTCACACACATCCGTCGCCTAATTACTCTCGGCACATAGTATTATAGGCCTATCCAACAAGGTTTACAATTCATTACGCAGTACGCACCCGTAGCTAATCTCCATACTATAGACCCAAGACGTCTCTCACGAGATTGTCTCTTGAGCTTTGATTCACAATGACAATGTCCAAGAGTACAACAACGGCGCGTACCTGACAATATCAGTATATATTATTTGTGCGGAAAGACACGAAATAATATGACAATTCTCTTATCGTCCAATTATATTAGTTTAATAACTAATTACGTTTGTTTAAATTGTATGTAATTGGCTATTTTTTTTCACTTTTCGTGAGAAAAAAGTGTAATATTCCGAATTTTAGATGTTTGCTAATAGCACAAACGGTGAAATAGATGAGGTCGATTTTTTTGGCTCTCGGCAGGATTAATACAATAGAAAGTCTACATAGAATTAGTGCAGATAGTAAGGGAGAGCGAGAGAGAGAGAGAGAGAGACCTCGAAAAAGAATAAGGTTAAACACAAAAAATGACCTACTTCACGTGAATAGACTTGGCTGGGTGAACATTCGCGAGGCCCGAGAGACAGGGAAGGACAGAGAGGAGGAAAAGGAGGAGAAGAGGGATAGAGAGAGCACTCTTGAGAGCTTCTCACCGGCCTGCTGGATATAGGGAAAACAAGGGGAAAAAGATAGGAGTTGTTCGAGGAGACACTGCTCGGGAGGCTTGAAACGTAGCCAATTCACGCGACCCGAATACCTCTATTCTCGTTAAATAAGACTCCATCTGGGTGTTTGAGAAGAGAAAAGTAAGTACGTGGCAGAGAGAGAAAAGCAAAAAAAAAAAATAAGAAGACGATGAAGCCTACGTGAAGAATAAGAAGAAGAAAAAGAAGAAAAAGAAGGCACCCTGAGCTCTATTGCGCAGCTTATGCCTCGTGTGCACAAGACGTGCTGCTGAGTTGTGCGAAAGAGAATGAGAAAAGAGTGAGACGCGCACTCTTTTGCCCTAGCCACTACCCTTGCCACTTCTTGAAAATTTCTCCGACAGATATTGCCTCCGAATGTTCTTGATGGCCTAAAAGGGGGGGGGGGGGGGGGGTCGAAGAGCGCGCCAAAGATATATAGTACAGAGCGGGTAACAGCGGATATATATAATGTCTACGTTTATCTCGACGCCATAGCTTTCTTTCGTGGGGTTGATCTCACTGGAGCTGCAGCATCCGGCTTTTGCTAGGTCCACCGTCATATTTATACATTTATCTTGTATATATTTTTTTAAACCTTCTTAGTCACGGATTTTGTTTTTTTTTTTTTAATTCACAGGTCCTCTCATTCCATAAGGAATTCGTGCGAGCTGGAGATCTCCAGTGAGAGGCTGAAATTAAGATATAAATAATTTATATTTATCACAACTAGTGAATACCTAGATGTGCTCATAGTTCTCGATATAATTATCAAAAAATTCAATAGACTCAGCATGTTGCTTGTACAGTCCTTTCAATTCACGAAATGGTGATTTAAAAATGATATTTCCAATCTTGCCCAAACGATCCAGATGCTCATGGAGAAAAAAGATTAGTTGGAATAACCAAAAATTGCTTTGGTCGACCAATTAAATAGTTGAAAACATTATTTTTCATTATTTAATTAATTGGCCCAAGTTGTCAACGTAACGATTAGTGACGCTGGTCAATGAGTATGGTGGGTTGGTAGGAGTCCGTTCGGTGGGAGGGAACGAGAGGTAAAGTAGCTGTGTTAGGAGAACGGGATGAGTGACAGGGAGTATGTAGGAATACTGTCAGGGTAGCGTTAGTAGGTGGGTTCGCCGCTGAGGGCTGGAAGGTGGTGGAATGTCGTCCACGGGGCAGGACTGTCCAGCCGCCGAGTGTGGGGCAGGATGACCAGCCGCCGAGTGTGGGGCAGGGTTGACCAGCCGCCGAGTGTGGGGCAGGATGTCCAGCCACCGAGTGTGGGGCAGGTTGACCCAGCCGCCGTGTGTGGGGCAGGTTGATCCAGCCGCCGTGTGTGGGGCAGGTTGACCCAGCCGCCGTGTGTGGGGCAGGTTTGACCAGCCGCCGAGTGTGGGGCAGGATGACCAGCCACCGTGTTGGTGCAGTGTGCAAAAAAATAACAGAGACAGGTATAGGCCTCGTGTTTTATTCCTCGTCGACCGAAGCCGAGAGTGTACTACTTTTACATGGAATATTTGCTTATAGTTATTCATAAGATATTGGTAAGCTACAAACGCGAAGGTCCCAGGACGAACGCTGCCCTGCGGCCAGTGAGGATACTTCGGGCGTGGAAATCGCCCGCAACGGCCCAAAACCGATCAATAGTGTAAATACCTACGGGTAATATGGGTCAGATCGATATTGTACGGTGTAATGCCTAGTAGTTGGCGCAAAACAAGTACCCAGTACGGAATATAATATAAAGGTGGATTAATAGTTAGGATGATTATTAACATTATGGAATAGATAAGCGGGCATTATTGCGAGCAGGGGGAAAATTACGTGAAATAGAAACTCGCGTACAACAAGCCCCCCCCCCCCTGCTAAGATAATGACCGCGAATATATGAATTGTAGTTTTAACTTTGGTAATGGAAGTAACATAGTAATAAAGCTATCAAACGAATTGACTTCCAAGGTATGCTTGGTTCTACAAACGTAAGTGACGTCGCATCTTGTCTGAGTATTCGGGTGGCGTGGCCACTCTTCTTGACGTCCCTGGTAGTCGATCGCGAGGTCGTCCGGTTGCTACGCTGGGAAGCTGGAGAGCAGTCGTCTCCACTTCCATCTCTGCGGCTGTTGGAGCCAGCCTTGGCTCTCGATGACGTTTTTCGCTTTTAGGAGATTTGGTACCCGACGATGGGCCGGGAGGTTAGCCGTAGGGTTTGGCTACCTTCCCATTGTTGCTCGTCCTTCCGGCGGAAAAATAGTCCGTGTCACTTGTCCTCCATGAACCTTCACCCGTTTATTGTGTTTGAGGTGAGGTAGTTTTTATCTCCCAGTTGTCGCTGCACGCGGAATGGGTCTTTCCATCCGGAGAGAGCCTGCGTGAATGCCGTCGATGGCATTGGATTGAGAGTGATTTCTTACATAGATGAGATCTCTTATTCGAAATCTCGGAGGTTCGGTTCCAGCAGTGGCGTATCTTCTGTAATATCTATGATGTTCCGGATGCTTTGGGGCTGATGCGGTCGGTGAGTCTCCTGCCATGGTTTTTAGACCATGGGCGTATATTGGAGAGTTAGCCGCAGGGTTTAGCGCACTCCGGTTAGGGGTTCTTCCGTATGACTTTGAAATTTAGTGACCGACAGAGTTGGCTTAGATACAACCTTAAGGTTCAGTTGTTCCAAGATCAACGTGGACTGTAAATGCTCAGCAGCGATGCGTAAGCAAGTCGAAGTCGGTGTTCCGGGCTCACCGTAAGGTTTGGTGGAGAGATTCCAAAGGCCTCTTGAAATCCCGTGTGCCGGTGACGATCTAATTTTTAGAAGTTGCTAGTAGGGAAGAGTTTGCAATAGCTTCAGCGTCCGTGAGAGTCGTGATGGATAAACTCTTCTCGAGTATGGTGGTGAAGTGTTGTTCGGGGTGCCGAGCACTTCGGTTTGATGGTGGTTGAATTAATATCGTTGGTTGTGGTTGCATCGTCGTTTTTGCTCTGCGGCGTTATGGGAACAACCGGGAAGCAATCGGATGAACTCGTGCCAAGGTACGTTGAAATTTTGGTGGTCGCGCCCTGTGAGCGTCAGGAACGGCGGCCAAAGTAGGTATGCGCGGGCTGACGATGGTGCCGCGGCATCCCGAAAGTAGTCTGGAGTCGTTCGTGAGACATCGAGGTTGGTTGAAGGAAGGAATCTGTCCCGAGCTGTCAGATTTGACGCAGTTGCCATCATCGCGATCTGTCGTTGATTAACAACTTCTCGGGAATCCTCCTGATCCCGATGTTCCAAGTCCAGTCTGTTCATTTGATTGCCGGCTTCCGTCATATGGATGACTCCCCGGAATCGGTGGTAGGTGTTGGGCGCCACTGGGTGTTTATACACTCCCAGAAGTGCGTAGTTGGGTGCTCATCATTGTAGACGAGCAGTGATTCGAGATAGGCTGCCCTCGACTAGCCTTAATCCCGTGATGAGTAGAGCTGGGTAACGGGTTGTTGAAGCACTCATTGCTATCATGCCCCACGTTGGGCGCCAAATTGTCAACGTAACGATTAGTGACGCTGGTCAATGAGTATGGTGGGTTGGTAGGAGTCCGTTCGGTGGGAGGGAACGAGAGGTAAAGTAGCTGTGTTAGGAGAACGGGATGAGTGACAGGGAGTATGTAGGAATACTGTCAGGGTAGCGTTAGTAGGTGGGTTCGCCGCTGAGGGCTGGAAGGTGGTGGAATGTCGTCCACGGGGCAGGACTGTCCAGCCGCCGAGTGTGGGGCAGGATGACCAGCCGCCGAGTGTGGGGCAGGGTTGACCAGCCGCCGAGTGTGGGGCAGGATGACCAGCCACCGAGTGTGGGGCAGGTTGACCCAGCCGCCGTGTGTGGGGCAGGTTGATCCAGCCGCCGTGTGTGGGGCAGGTTGACCCAGCCGCCGTGTGTGGGGCAGGTTTGACCAGCCGCCGAGTGTGGGGCAGGATGACCAGCCACCGTGTTGGTGCAGTGTGCAAAAAAATAACAGAGACAGGTATAGGCCTCGTGTTTTATTCCTCGTCGACCGAAGCCGAGAGTGTACTACTTTTACATGGAATATTTGCTTATAGTTATTCATAAGATATTGGTAAGCTACAAACGCGAAGGTCCCAGGACGAACGCTGCCCTGCGGCCAGTGAGGATACTTCGGGCGTGGAAATCGCCCGCAACGGCCCAAAACCGATCAATAGTGTAAATATCTACGGGTAATATGGGTCAGATCGATATTGTACGGTGTAATGCCTAGTAGTTGGCGCAAAACAAGTACCCAGTACGGAATATAATATAAAGGTGGATTAATAGTTAGGATGATTATTAACATTATGGAATAGATAAGCGGGCATTATTGCGAGCAGGGGGAAAATTACGTGAAATAGAAACTCGCGTACAACAAAGTGTTAGTTCTCCCTACTAACCTTTTTTCCCTGATTCCTTTCCATGCAGTTAGTCCTTAACTCGTAGCAAGTCATTTGCTGAAGGTACGAAATGCATTAAAAATACTGGGATAGACCTATGATAATGACTACCATTCGCTGGCCAAGAATAGACTGGCTTACCCCAAAGGGTGCTCAATTTACTGAAACAAAATTAATGAGAATGAACGCCAGGGAGAGCGAGAGAGCGAGAGATCAGCCGGAAGCTGAAAATAGTCGTCGCGCGAAATCTCTGCGTTCTCTCTCTCTCTCTCTCTCTCTCTCTTTCTCTCTCTCTCTTTTCTCTCTCTCTTGCTCGTTAACGGAATTCAATCGTTCTCATCCGCCTGGGGACACGGTGGGGCGGATGGGATATTTAATTCACCGTCTCTCGTATCATTTGTCATGCCGTGCGCATCGGAAATGAATATATATCTATATATATATATGTATATTCATTACCGAACGATCGTTATCCATGGGCCGCTTAGCAACTGCCCCGTTAATTCAATTAGATGCGTAAATATTCGAATGGTTGGCATGCCGGTAGCATGTATCTCCATGCCCAGAGGAAGGGGTGAGTGGATATGCCCAGTATATCGGACTGCTTGTATAATATATATACATAACATATATATATATATATATATATATATATATATATATATATATATATATATACTGATACTATATTTCGAGAGGAAACAAGACAACAATAAATAGAGAAATTAAACGACGAAATACGGTTTAAAAAAGAGTTATATGGTACGTCGTGCGGAATGCTCGACGACGCGAGTAATCCCCCGAGTGGTCCCACGGAAACGTGCAAAAAAATTGCCGGAATTTCGCACCCTGCTCGGAGGTGTAGAAATCTGCGTATAATGGCGGTCCACATATGCGTGCGTGCGTGCGTTTGTGTGTATGTGTGTGTGTGTGTCTGTGTTTTAGAGTATGGGTTTCTGGGATATGCTGGGAAATATATTCCTTCCATATCATCATGTAGTCCGTATATCGAGGAGTGAACGTGTCGACTCTCACACGTCTCGATCCTCCCTGTTATTAATTATTTATCGTCGCGTCTCTTTTCAATTGATATTTGCGAAGATGCAGCGAGAAAAAAGAAAAAGAAACCCTCTCGAATCGCATTAAAAAAAAAGGAGAAGAGAAGGCTCGAGTGCCTTGGTGTATTCAATAAATGAATAATGAAGACATTTCTTTCTTCCTTTTAACTTTTGATCAATCGTTCGTTCGTGATTTTAGCATAATATTTTTGTTCATACTATAGCATGCATAATTTTAATTTGATGAAATAAATTTTTATACTGAGTTTTGTCACGCTCATTACGAACTTACACTAACAATTTTCTCGAAAACTCAAAATGTACCACCAAAATCAGAGTGTAAAATGCCTCTCATGGTTTTACGCTATCAATTTTTATACTAGTTTTGTACTAGGGGTGCAATTATAATTAATTTCCCTTACAATTTCATTATTCACATATTCATGTATCATTATTGATATATAATATTATAAATAATAGAGCGAATAATCCAAGATGCTTCGACTCTTATAAGTCGTAAAAATTTATTTTTATGTTACCTTTCGATTTCTCCCATCCCCATTTTATCTCATCCTTGAAGAAGCTGCCTGGCAATCGGCTTTTCAAGTATTGCAGATTTTTATTCTATCGGAGTTTCACATGTTGCGAGGGGGAAACGTGAAGCTGAGCTACCGAAGAGCCCTTTTGCGTGGAGGTCGAGTCGTTTTTCGAAGTCGTTTGTAGAATACTCGGTTTCCCTTACAGAGCTCAGCATATATATATATATATATATATATATATACGTTATACGGGTAGCATCATAGGCAGCAATGCCTCGCACACTCACCCTTTTAGTCTGCGCGTTTCTCGCGGTGATAGGAATAGTTCGGTAATAGAATAGCAAATGAAGTGATCCTGGAGATGCCTCTATTATTTCTCAGACACAGTACTCTATATAGAAGGAGACTGCTCGATTGTCGATGAGCAGGGTGTGAATAGAGAAATATTCCACGTGGTTTTGCCGCAGGCAGAGAGAACGAGACGGAAAAAGACATGGAGCGGCAAACGCCCGTGAATTCTCTATATCGGCTTTCCACGCACGTTCACCCTCTGGACCAGCAGTCTCGGCAGTTTCACTCTTTCCAGCAGCTTTTTCGTATACAACTGACGCATATGGAGAGAGGTCAGACCGCGCAGTGCGAAACCTCATTTCCTTTATTTCTT
>OY769903.1:19321009-19538509 GCA_963669185.1 Dyspetes luteomarginatus | reverse complement strand
TTAGTAACTTTTAGGGCTCAATTTATGGATCATTTTGCAGTGTTACGCAATAAATAATTAAATAATTAATTAAATAACTAAATAATTAGTGCAAAATAAAAAAATATACTTTTCGTAACTTTTAGGGCCCAATTAATGGGTCATTCTGCACAAAATTCATGGGAAATATTGTATAGCAAGGGACGTTATGCATAATTAATATTCCTTCTATACAAGCTTTCTCAAACGATGTAACAACATGAGCCCTTTGCATTTGATTAATGCATAACGCTGTCATTGCCCATAAAGTGTTTATGGGATCGTTATGTCCGTGTGCCATGCTGCAGTGTTACGCACTAATCTAATTATTGCTAAAAAAAAATTTTTAGTAACTTTTAGGGCTCAATTTATGGATCATTTTGCAGTGTTACGCAATAAATAATTAAATAATTAATTAAATAACTAAATAATTAGTGCAAAATAAAAAAATATACTTTTCGTAACTTTTAGGGCCAAATTAATGGGTCATCCTGCACAAAATTCATGGGAAATATTTTGTAGCAAGGGACGTTATGCATAATTAATATTTATTCTATACAAGCTTACTCAAACGATGTAACAACATGAGCCCTTTGCATTTGATTAATGCATAACGCTGTCATTACCCATAAACTGTTTATGGGATCGTTATGTCGTTGTGCCATGCTTTATTGTCCAATAATGCACGACAATACGATGCAGGCACGCTCATCGATTAATCGTTTAACCGTTTCGATTGTAATTGATATTGCGTTAACTGATGCTGACTGTTGGGGTCATGGCGCGAAAAGGATTAACATATGGTATATCAAATACCCTCTTAATGGTATGTTATATACATTAGCAGTGGTCGAATCATGGCGGCGTTCTGGTTTAATTCGTCGCATCGAATACGTGCGATGTAATATTACGAGCGATTATCCCGTACAAGTCCATCTTGCAAAAGCACATACATATATATACATAGATATATAATATATGTATATATCGAGTATAATCTATATATAGTCAAATTTATGCACATATACATATGTATATGCGAATGTATGAACGACGACAGCGTCGTGTATGCCGGGCCATTGAATTTCGATTTCCATAATATCGATCGAACGTATAGATGATATAACTCCGTCTCACCCCCTCCCCCATCCCCCAGTCTCTCTTTACATCAGTGTATGTGTTTGCCTTGTGTGTATACTCTGTGCAACGAGGCAAAATCACCTGGTCTCTCCACCCTGGACTGCTCTACACGCTGGTAATAACGGATCGGCGGAGCCATCAGTCACCAGAGACTCACGGAGCTTTGGCGAGCTGGTACTAAGGTCACGAAATTCTGAGGGATATCTGTCCATATAAAGGGACATTCGTACATGAAATATGTCACTCAATATTCCATGTTATGTCACTCCACCTCTATTTTTCTTTTTTTTTCTCCCCATCTTTCACACGAAATTATTGGCAAACGTTATGTCATATATACATATATACATATATATATATATAAATTTAGAGCTTTCTCTTTTTCGTCGTACGTCAACGAGCAGATTGCGTTTATTGATTTTCAATTGTTAACGCTTGTCTCTCGGCATACTCACCGCGCCCGTAAACTGCAAATTACATATATATATATATATATAGATTTTCTGTATGCTGTGTGCTACATATGCTACCCCATTTACACGCTCCTTCTCTCTTTCTCCATGTGTCTGTTCTATGCGTCTATTACGAAACATGAGAGGGTGGATTATACACGAGGAAAAGTGTCCTTCCCTGTAGTACGTGTACTCGTACTACTGGCTGCCAGGGAGACACTGAGTGAAAGGGGAAGAGAGAGAGAGAGAAGGAAAGAAAGACAGGTTGAGAGAGAGAGAGAGAGATAGAGCCATATTTTTCTATTATTTAATTATATTTAATTATAAAAATTTCGAATTATTTATCTCGCATTACAAAATGAGAATTTCATTAAATTTGATCAATCAAAATGTTTTGTAACGTAAATCGCGATAACGATTCCATGCCACAACAAATTATGAACATTCTCCGAATGGATTTTCACCCATTTGGAATCATTCGGTCATATTCTAATTAATTGACCATTCGCGAGCATTAGTAGTCTGCCGTAGCATCAATTTTCGACGGTCGAATACTAGACAAAACCATTTACAGTTTATCCGCAACTCTCTCTCTCTCCTCTCTTTCGCCGCTCTCTCTGAATAACGTGAATGGCAACAGAATAAACTTGGGAGCAGAATACGGTTTCATGGGAAGGAAGAAGATAAAAATACTCTCGAAAATCTGCTGGTATATCGGATGTGTATTCCAGACTATTCCAGAGATAAAATATTCTCGAGTAACTCTGGGTGATGCTGTGTGTCTGGGAGCCAACATCGTTATATATATATATATATATATGGTTTCGCTCGTTCTGAACACATACATATATATATTGGGAGGGTTGTGTTCAGAACGAGCGAAACCACATCTCGATCCTTTCCCGTTTCTGGATTAAGTTCGTTTGTACCTCTCGTTCGGCATTCGGCAAAGGATAAAATGACCGAGCTACTCTTGTATAGACATAGACATGGCCGTCCATCACGTATATCTGTGGGTAGTAACGCGAGTTCTATACGCCAGTAGTTTCGTGGTCATGGTGGAGTAGCCATTGGAGAAGCGTATTTAGTGGCTACACTTTATGCAGACGTATATTGTGTGTGTGTGTGAATTTGTGTCCATATGTCAAAGATGTGAGAGCATCCGAATGGTACGGATGCAGAGGAGAGATCCAGTGAAGCGAACGACAGTAGTTTCGTTTCAAGGGAAAATGGCGGACGACGGCAAATAGAGGGGAGGGAGAAAGAGCAAGTGAGGGAGGACAAAGAGTCAACCTAATTCGAGAGAGTGACCATTGCTTCTGTCTCACTCTCTCTCTCTCTCTCTGTCTATATATGTATATATGCAGAGCTTTCGCTCTCTATCTCTGTGGACTGGTAGGTGTGCCTCGAATCCGATTACCTTCTGTCGCTCCGCGACGTAAAGTTCTGAGACCCCCACGGTGTTATATGACCGAGCGCTGTGCTCTCGTAGTTTTTTGGACGTTTCTGCCAATACACGATGGTAAAATACACGATCGTCGTTCCTCATCCTTGGAATCAACGTCACGTATACACGGCTGTTTCTACTGTACACACGTTCACGTTAATCGGCAAACGATAATTTAATGAAAAACTTTTCTCATAAGACAGAATTGACTCGTGAACAAGTCTGCGAGGTGTTTATCAGTTAGATTTGCTTATAAATGAGCCTGGACACGTTTTTTAGCCATCGAAGACGTGACAAACGATCGCCAATTTTGTAAAATAGCTTAGGATGATGCAAAATTCATTTTAATTAATTGGAAGTATTTATGAACATTTTTTTTTCTCAAAAATTAATTCTGGACGAATATTTTTGTTCGACCAATAATTCAATGATTTTTGACAATCTGTCTGCATACATATGGATATATCTACTAGAATACCTACTGAGAAAGCGATACGCTTGAGCTGTCGCTGTGAACCAACCAGTGCACCTTTTCATTTATCTCATTTCTTTCTTAAGACAGAATTGACTTCTGAACAAGTCTGCGAGGTGTTTATCAGTTAGATTTGCATATAAATGAGCCTGGACAGGTTTTTTAGCCATCGAAGACGTGACAAACGATTGCCAATTTTGTAAAATAGCTTAGGATGATGCAAAATTCGTTTTCATTAATTGGAAGTATTTATGAATATTTTTTTTTCTCAAAAATTAATCCTGGACGAATATTCTTGTTCGACCAATAATTTAATGATTTTTGATAATCTGTCTGCATACATATGGATATATCTACTAGGATACCTACTGAGAAAGCGATACGCTTGAGTTGTCGCTGTGAACCAACCAGTGCATACATATAAATTTGCAAACAGTTTGACAACATTTCTCACGGTCAGAGTTGAATTTCGAGCAAGTTTGCCAGTTAAGATAATCGCTCAGTTTTGCGTATTAACGATTCTATGTATTTTTTTTCTCCATTGAAAGAACGTATAAATTTCATTGGAGTTTGGATAATTTAGTAGAAAAGTTTTGTTCTATACAACCGAAGCATATATTTGTGGCCATGATATTTTTTGGAGATTCTTTATTGTTTGACTAATCACTAACCGGTTCCAGGACAACTAGTATCCGTATACTATATACTATATACTATATACTATATACTATATACTATATACTATATACTATATACTATATACTATATACTATATACTATATACTATATACTATATACTATATACTATATACTATATACTGTATACTATATACTATATACTATATACTGTATACTATATACTATATACTACATGGACCTACTGGACCATACGTACTAGTAACGCCGTACGCTCCAGGCGTCGCTGTGGGCTGACGAATGCATGCACCGATTTCAGAGGAGTTCGACAAACAAATGAACACATGCCGTATACCCAACAAGCTAACGCCAATTCGATGAATCAGGAGAGTGAGTGAGGCGAGAGCACGATTAAGAGACAGAGATCTATATGTATATATATATATACAACAAATGGAAATTGTAGGGAAGGTTTTGGATTTCTGGTCAGCTGCTGTGTTGAATATTTGCACAGTTACATCGCACGTGAAACTGGCGCGACTCGAGAACCCGATGTTGGTTCTACTTGCTATATAACAATACACCGACACTCTCTGCTCTGTCCATCTCTCTAACCTTCCTCGTCGCTTGTGGAAGATCGATCGGATTCGATTAATTCCTTTCCGATTGACGTGACGCGTTACCAGAATGCAAAGTCTCCCTCGTATCGGCACGAAAAGCGTCCTTGATGGGAGAGGGAGAGAGAGAGAGAGAGAGAGAGAGAAGAATGATGAATATCGAAACACAAAACGATCGTTGGAAAATGGCCGCCGAAGGCTTACCGTAAACTCCGTAAAGTCACGAAAGTTGTGCCATTTTACATAATCGATAGGAGACTACAATGTTTTATAAGAAAAGTTATTGCGGATTAAGATCGACGAATGTATCGTCAGAGTTCAGTACTGATTATTCAATAATTTTAAATATTTAAATATTTGAAGAATTTTTTCATTTCTCGATCATATTAGTTAATTAATTAATTAATTATCGATACATTTATGTATAACCTCGAAGAATTTTAAATATTTAACATAATATTTAAATATTTGAAGAATTTTTTCATTTCTCGATCATATTAGTTAATTCATTAATTAATTATCGATACATTTATGTATAACCTCGAAGAATTTTAAATATTTAACATAATATTTAAATATTTGAAGATTTTTTTCATTTCTCAATCATATTAGTTAATTAATTAATTAATTATCGATACATTTATGTATAACCTCGAAGAATTTTAAATATTTAACATAATATTTAAATATTTGAAGAATTTTTTCATTTCTCAATCATATTAGTTAATTAATTAATTAATTAACGATACATTTATGTATAACCTCGAAGATTCAACATTTTTTCAAGCTTCTTCTATCTTTTGTTAAAAATATCACGTTTAGCCCGATGACAGAGCGGCCAAGCAAACGAGTGAATCTATTCGCCCATGATACGAGTCTCGTCTATCATCCGTATTCGCAAATAAAATTGCATATCTATGCAAAATATGCATTCGAAATTTGCAATCGCGTATATATATCATTTGTTACTCGATGCCGATCTGCCTCTGTTTCTCGTATTCAGTTGCATTGAACTCTCCACATGCAATTCCTCGTATTCGTTTCACAGAATGGCCAACTCTGGCCCAAAATTGCATATCGACTGTTAATACCGTGAGAGAATTCCGTTATGTTTGCGTATAGAGTAGAGAGAGAGAGAGAGAGAGAGTTCAAGTCACTAACGCATTTTTTTTGCATGAACGCCTGGAGCCATCAACGTTACATATATGGAAGGCTCAAGGTATTTTCCAAAATTATCTATATTAAATACTCTATTCAATTTGGATTCAAACAGATCGTGTTCGATTCCGTTCGAATAGAGTTCGTTTTACCCCATGGCAATTTTTGCAACGAAATACATCGTATATATATATGTATATCGAAGTATGGTATAAAAATTTGCTGACATAAAAAACGCGAAATTTAAGAGCATCAAAGTAATATTCTAAAAATCTCATAATTTTAATCAAACAAATAAATAATTGAATAAGAAAATAAATAAAACAATAAATATAATTAGTACGACATTGTGAATAAAATAATTTTATTTTTCTGATCATAGAATCTTCAGTAGTCACAGAGATTTTTCATCAGACTTTTTTTTCACCAAAATGTATTCGCTATATCACTGAGTTTTTAGTCTTAAAAATTCGAAAGCAATGTTTATTCATATTATTAATTGACAAAAGAATTTTTATTTTGCAGCTTGGCCTGAAACTTCAAAAGGTCAGAGTGAAATGTATTTTTTTTTTATTCTTTGGGGTGAAATATCTTTGTGCAGGTGGAAAGAGAAAAAAAAGGGCACATAAGTCAAAATACTAAAGCGAGTTTGCTATTCTTAACGATAAGAGTTCAGCTTGTATTCTTTACGATTTACACGACGCTTCTGGTTTCTGGTCGTTGTATGGTTGTATGGCTCGTGGTGGGCTTTAGGCTTTTCGTAAGGTGTATATATGTACTTGGCCACCACTCTCGCTTCTCTTCTATTTCACCCTCTCATGCTGTATAAAAGCCAAGGATCGTTGAGATGAAGATACGATCGTTTGCTATTTACATTACAATGGTAAAGGTCTACCCGAGGCGGTAATAAAATGTGTGTTGGGTGGCCCACCTTTTACAAGCCCCGGGGCATAGAATTGTATCCGGACAGAAGGAACTCCCGGAACTGTTAGTTTCACCCAGAACCACCAAATCTACCAACACTGATGTTACCCAGTCCAGAGGGCTGAATTTCAGAATCCACGTGGTATATTTTTGTCAATTAGTTACGAAAAAATCATTTAATAACAAAACAAAAAAATGAACAGGAATTTGATGTAGCGAAACAATGAAGGCGAAAAATGAAGCATCTACGTGCGTTCAATTACAGAGAAAAAAAAATGTCTTGAACTCATTTTATAAATATATTTTTTTTAAAGTTTATCGTAACGAATTTATTTATTTTTTCACCTAATCTTTACTACAATTTACATGCAACTGCTTATTATCATGAAATAAAATACACCTTTCTCATCACCCTTAAATTACTTAATTTACCTACCGTCAAATATTTTCATCGAAGCATAAATATTTCATGAAAATTACGCGAGAGACTTTATCGTTCAACAGATCAATTGATCATGTTGTTATATCATAATATAACATCAATATTTATTTAAATAAAACGACGACAAAGCACTATCGTTTTATTTGAATAAATTGCCACCCAACATTCTATATTCCAATTAGCCATGTGATTTGCGAACTTTATTGGATTACCGAGGATTTTTACGGGTGAATTCATCCATCGTCATTCGACTCTCATGGTATAAACCTCGAAGGTAGAGAGACAGAGAGAGCTTTTTCACGAATAACTTTCAAATGCAATTATCGATGGTATATATTTTCAATGCTTGTGCTTTATTTTCAACCTGTTTCCAGCCTCTCTCTCTCTCTCTCTTTGTGTTATATCCACACAAAATGTTTATTCACTGAATTATTTTATAAGCTGAACGTCCGATACGCACAGCTGTTTTCATTGGAGACCAAACGGGGAACGCTACTCTGTAAAATATTCTACGCCGATTAAGGGCATATATATATATATATGAATAGACTGGTGTAAAGCACTGAAGCTTGTATATTTATACAGTGCAGCCATGGAACGAGAGGATTGTCCTTGTTACTGCATGGCACTCGACCCTGACTACTGAATTGTTGGCTCGGCTATCAATATTGCATTTATGTATACATATATATAATAATGTATACCATGAAGGTATGTGCAGCATGCCACGTGCTCGACCGTTTCCAACAATGCGGGTATTCAATGACAAAATGATGTACTTGACTCGATTGTTGACCAGCGCATTCGGTATAACTTCCTTATCACACATGCAGCTTTCTTTCCATGTTTAACGAATGTTCGTTCATCCTAGATTAGTTGTATAGCGCAACAAACGTAAATTTCTTCCCGTACATTTTTTTTTACAGCCTCCTTTGAGTTTTGATCTTGATTCGTATTTTAAAATTTTATTGCTTACGTTAGACAGAATAATTTGAGAAATTAACACGATTACATTATTATTGGAGTCTCACGCTTTTCGAAGAGTCCATTTCCAACAATGCGAGTATTCAATGACAAAATGATGTACTTGACTCGATTGTTGACCAGCGCATTCGGTATTGCTTCCTTATCACACATGCAGCTTTCTTTCCATGTTTAACGAATGTTTGTTCATCCTAGGTTAGTTGTATAGCGCAACAAACGTAAATTTCTTCCCGTACATTTTTTTTTTTACAGCCTCCTTTGAGTTTCGATCTTGATTCGTATTTTAAAATTTTATTGCTTACGTTAGACAGAATAATCTGAGAAATTAACGCGATTACATTATTATTGGAGTCTCAAGCTTTTCGAAGAGTCTTCAAAGAATGAGGAAATGGAGAATTTGGTGGAAAAAATAAAAATGAGGGATGGAATCAAAGAGGAGCGAGCCGGAAACTCTTCAGAACTAATAATCGGCAGCTGTAATGAAGCTTGTTTAAATCTGCCGATTTTCTCATGTTATTCGAGATCTCTCTTCCTATTAATTTACTATGCTATAAGTTAGTGCGGCTACTGTAAGTGAAATATATCGGGGCATGTGCCAGATATCGTGTTATGTGGAGCTGCCCAAAAAGGCGAACATTATCAGCGATCCAATTTTCACTCGGTCGCTGAGACCAAGTCATCGTTAGCCCTCGGAGCTTCGCTGTAACGAAACTAATCATCGATATCCGCGTATCCGTTTATATAGACTATCAAACATAACGTAAATTTAAAAAAAAACGTAAAAAATAAAATTGAAATGAAAAAAAAATCCACCCCTCCACCCTCAAAACCTGTTCCAGATAACTCTGATACAAAGATCCGCAGGCACTACAGCTGAAAAAGTTACCAGGCACTGCAGATACAAACCTCGTCCTCCTTTTTTCTAGTTACAAATATTTTATTCTCAAGCAGTATCTGCCAAACGAAATACACCGGAAGTACTCTTGCGGGAACGAAAAAACGACGAGTCCTGGGGTTAAAGTTTAAAAGTATAATGAACAAGCCAGGAAGATCATTCGGAAGATGATAAATAGGTGAAACTAAATATAATTGAGGCAAAGATCGATTTAGGTTAATTATAAAAGTAGAATTTTGCCTTTATTTTATTTTTTTCTTTATAATATGTTACATATATTGACTACAAACCATCGGATCCCTCGAGGTATCTTTTGCATAACTGAACCATTTGGCCTGGGATTTACCTAATTTCATTAGGGAAGTTCAGAGGTTCGTGCGAAAAAAGAGGAGGCGCCAGACTTGCAGAATTTGGACGAGTTCTCATCTCCACCACCCCTCCCTCCGCCCCCCCCCCGCCCACGTCTATTTTATTACGTACAATACATCGATGTTGGGTATGGCTCGTTATGTATGGGCAAAAGAGGAAAAGAGGAACCCACAGTTCTCTTCCCTTAACCATTAATATATTTACGTAATTCCAACGTGAGTTGAGTGGAGTGATAAAATATCTTTGGCCAGGAAACCACATAAAGACATGATCGTTACAGCGTTCTACAGCCAGCTAGTTGAGATGAAGAAGAAAAAAAAAAAGCACGAAAATAGGAAAAGCAAGAAATGTAAGGAAAGTCGCGAGCGTGAAATGAGAAATTTTTTAATTTTTCTGCCTGAAAGATGGTCAAAAATGGATAAGACACACTTCCTTGGGTTTCTCGTTTTTCTTCCCTCCGTTTTACTCCTTTTATCCTTTTTCCCTGGAAGAATCGAGGTCGGGTCAGAGGACGAGGGTAAACTGCTGAATACCACCTGCGCTCAACCATTCGAGCTCTGCCGACGTCGGACAGCACTCTCTGATAATGAAGATAAAATTGCGCGAGAAAGTGATTAAGGACGGTCGAGATATGTTATCTGCTCAAAGTTTATTTTTAATTAAAAAAAAAAAAAAAAACATTCATTCTTACCTTATAATAATATTGATCAAGGTAAATATAGGTAAGAAAAATTTTATATTATACAGATATATGTATGTATATTTATGGAACTTTTTTTAATACAAGCACAAGCTTTATTTTTCCTATGAATAATTTTTAAATAATAAAACTAGAGTCTTGCGTGAATAATTATATTATATTCGGGAATTATTTCGATAATAATTATTAATTAATCGATTAATTTATATTTATATGTTAATATGAATTTTACATTGTTAAAACATTGTAAGTGTGTCCGGCATATAATAGAATAAGCGAGTTGTTGCGCCACATATAGTTAAAGTTAACGGTGAATCTCCGTAGTGTGTCGTGGACGCGGTTAGTTTTCACCGAAAAGTTGGATCTAATCGCAAACAAACTCGGATAAACCGCACCGGGGTTTGGTTGGTTCGCTCTCGCGAGCATTTCGTATGGCTTATCGCGGGGGATTACCCTCGAGAGAGTACATCGGAGTTCGAGACTATATATATATATATATATATATATATATATATCCATATATACGTATAATGGATAATGCGGGCAGGCAACCGCGCCCCCTCTGGTAACGAGGACGAAAGATAGTGAGGAAAATGGCGGGTTACGTGCGAGAGGAATTCTGTGGACCTCTCGTTGAGCCCTACAACGTGTACATACAAAAGTATATCGAAAAAAGTGCAAAGGAAAATTGGTTCGTTGGCGCCCAGGTGGAGCTCAATTCTTGTCCGCCATCACGATATACCATAATATTTTGTGCTGGTGTATTTGTCGAGGAGGCGAGACTACAATTTTACGCGATCGACGAGGCCTGTTCCCTTCCCTGTACGATATATATATATATATATGTATATGTATATATATATATATATATATGTATATGTATATATATATATGTATATGTATATATATATATATGTATATGTATATATATATATATATATGTATATGTATATATATATATAAATGCATGTTGCGTATATTCACGGTTTACCTTGAACCTGACTCAGATTTGATTCGGTCTCAACGAAAAATATATTTTTTCACTCACAAAGAGACATCGATAGCTTAAATTACGCCAATTAAACTTTATAATTATCGTTTTTTTTTTTTTTTTTTTCAAACATTGTAGCGTGGAAAAATATATTTGAGTATTATATAGGCCATTATTACCGCTAATATACCGAATATACTCAAATGTGATGCCCCGTTACATCTCGATGTCGCTGAGCTATTTTATTTTTTTGTTTTGTTTTTTTTTTTTTTTTCGTCAAATCTAGTGCGTTTTGCACACGCCAATTAAACTTCCTTCATTATTCCGCGTACTTTTTAATTGGCAACAGACAAGAAAAACGAGTACTGATAGTGAGGAAATTTTCGTATGTATTTCATATATATACGTATATATATATAGATACATATATATATATACTTGGATATATCAGTGTGTGGGCACTCTTAATTCTCCGGATCGTTGAAATTTTTTTCCACAAAAGTTTAACACGCCGAAAAGAGTGAAAGCGAGAGAGGAGAAGAGATAAATCGAGTCAAAAACAGAGAGGAGAACAAATAAAAGAAATGCTCGAAGTACGAAGTAAACGAGATGGGGCAATTGAAAAGGGTGAGTCTGTAGTCAGAAGAAAATAGCGAGCGAGAGGGATGAAAAACGTTGAGAGGGATGCAGAATGGCGAATGCGAGGGATGGCCAGGAACAGAAAAATGTGGCGAATCGATCGGATCCGATGGGAGGTCGACAGTAAATGCGAGCGTGTAAACAACATTGAAGGGTTGACGAAGTGGGGGTCATAGTGCAAGAGGGGTAGCATGAATAGAAACGGGAGAAGCAAGCAGCTGTATCCTAGCGTGTGCTTTTTCATGCCCTTCTTCCCCACCCTGTTTTCCCGCTGCTGACGTTTCTCTCCAAGGCGCCCCTTCATGCACCCTCTTTCTCTCCTTCTCTCTCTCTCTCCCTCCCTCTCTCTCTCTCTCTCTCTCTCTCTGACGCATAGCTTTGGGTACTTTCTGGATGAGTGTGCGACTCGATGCTGCTACAGCACACACAGTTCGCAATGTCAGCTAGAAAAAAGTTTTTCACAATTCATATATATATGTCTCTCGTGTGCATTCCATACTCACCAGACCCACTTCGCTCTGCAAAATTATAACAAAGTAAATAGAAAAAAATTGAAATTCACCGCGGAATACACACCCGATAGTTTGTTCTAAAAAAAATCATTCAATTTATGCTACCTTTTTCTATTCTTAAGATTTGGAAAATTTGCCAATTGAATAATCGAATGGTTTGAAATTTCGTCTAATATATCCACAATATGGTTACCAGATATTAGTTTCTCGAAGTTACGATATTAGTGAAATGCTTATCCTGTTTATAGGCACGTTAGAATATTTTATTGTATCACACGAAAAGTATATTATTCGCGAAGCTCCTTTCGACAGAGAGTTTCACGAGAAACTTTTTGCCTTTTGGAAAATTCGCCAATTGAATAATCGAATGGTTTAAAATTTCGACTAATATATCCACAATATGGTTATCAGATATTAGTTTCTCGAAGTTACGATATTAGTGAATCATGTCTATAGGCACGTTAGAATATTTTATTGTATCACACGAGAAGTGTATTATTCGCGAAGCTCCTTTCGACAGAGAGTTTCACGAGAAACTTTTTGCCTTTTGGAAAATTCGCCAATTGAATAATCGAATGGTTTAAAATTTCGACTAATATATCCACAATATGGTTATCAGATATTAGTTTCTCGAAGTTACGATATTAGTGAATCATGTCTATAGGCACGTTAGAATATTTTATTGTATCACACGAGAAGTGTATTATGCACCAAGCTCCTTTCGACAGAGAGTTTCACGAGAAACTTTTTGCCTTTTGGAAAATTCGCCAATTGAATAATCGAATGGTTTAAAATTTCGTCTAATATATCCACAATATGGTTATCAGTTATTAGTTTCTCGACGTTACGATATTAGTGAATCGCGTATCATGTCTATAGGCACGTTAGAATATTTTATTGTATCACAGGAAAAGTATATTATTCGCGAAGCTCCTGTCGACAGAGAGTTTCACGAGAAACTTTTTGCCTTTTGGAAAATTTGCCAATTGAATAATCGAATGGTTTGAATTTTCTTCTAGTATATCCACAATATGGTTATCAGATATTAGTTTCTCGAAGTTACGATATTAGTGAAATGCTCATTCTGTCTATAGGCACGTTAGAATATTTTATTGTATCACACGAAAAGTATATTATTCGCGAAGCTCCTTTCGACAGAGAGTTTCACGAGAAACTTTTTGCCTTTTGTTAAGTTGGTTGATCAGTTGAAAAGCCTTCGATTCTTCGCTTCGCGTAAATCATGCGACCTACATCGATTATATAGAGGCGTTCTATCGTGGCTTTGCTATCGAATCAGCCGTTGAGAAAGCCGCGTTGAGGCATATTATAAATTAAGGGTGCGCCGATCGTCATTAAAACTTGGCTCTAAGTCCCTCAGGGGAGAGATCGAGAGCCTTACCCCCATTTTCCCTACCATCAGGCAAGGCTTTTCTTCTGGACTCCGTTGTGAGAGCTCTCATTGCTCTGATGCGCTGCTCTGATAGACCGAGAGAGAGAGAGAGAGAGAGAGAGAGAGAGAGAGAGAATAAAAAATGGATAGCAAAAAGTTGGGAAGTGAGTGCAGTTTTTCGAAAGTTTTCAGCATCACCGAGAGTAAGAGACAGCAATGCATATACATATATATAGTATATAACACGCTCAAATCACACGAATAAACTGTTCTGTCCTACGAGCGAGACATCGAGCTATCCAAGCTCGCTTGAAATCGTCTTCGTTGCCGTTGTCGTCGTCGTCGTCACGAAAGTGAAAAAGTGGTGGGAGGCTTTTGCTCTTCTATCGATCATTGGGAATTGAATATCTTCTTCTTCATCATCAACGTCGTCAACGTCGTCGTCGTCGTCGTCGTCGTCGTGGCAAAGTTAGTCATAGCCCATTCATGCCGGAGCCATCTTGAGTCGGTGAAACGCTTCACCAGTGAAAGGAAAACTCGTTAGCGTACCCGCACAACCGTACTAATACTTGGTACTCTCCACTTCGGAAATGACCATCCTCCGCAAATCAATAGAGTAAATTTCATTTTCGATATGATATACTCGGAGCCATTTTTACCCTACGATTGCTCTATTTAATTTATTCACTCTCTATCTGTAGGTACAAATTGTGTGAAAATTCATCCTGCTGAACGCTACATCATATAGGTATGATAATTATTATCGTTATGTTGAGTTATGATCATAATAATTGTCGTAGCATATGCACGATAATAATAATAATAATAATAATAATAATAATAATAATAATAATAATAATAATAATGATAATAATAATATCAATAATAATAATAGTAGTAGTAGTATCACCATTATTTATTTATTTCAATAGTATTTACAGATTAATCAGACTCCTGTACATTTAATATCACTTTACAGAATACAGAGGAATCGTATTAGCCTCGTGTTATAGGTATTTTCAAAGCGACGTTCCATCGTCGTTTTTCCTATCTCGATTGTCAAATAAATGTTTTTCTAACCTCCTGCTCTCATCCCCTTCAGCCCTCCAGTCGTCAAGACGATGGGATCGATCGTGTTTAGAGCGATCCACACCTGCGCTGCTCTGGCGCCAAGGGGCTATGAAAACAAGGTATCGGGAGACAGAGTGGAGGAGTTCGAGAGTGGGTTTGAATCTCACCCGAATCGGATAACGCGTCACGGGAAGTTAGATTGTTCTCTTTCTCCTTGTTTTTTGTTCATATTGCACCCTCTCTCTTTCTCTTTCTCTCTTCTTCTTCGTCTTCTTCTTCTTCTTCTTCTTCTTCTTCTTCTTCTGCTCAAGCATGCGTTTCTCTTCTCCCGCTGGACTTTAAGCCGTTCAAGTAGAAACAGCACGAGTCCGCAGGGACGAGCAAACGCCTCGGCAAAGACGTTCCTCTTTGCGGGGGATGTATTATTTGTCACGATTTATGTTATCGATATCCGAGATGGTTTTCTCCGCAGGCATGTCAGCCTCTAAGTCGCATATTATACATTGCACTATATATATATATATATATAGAAAATATGTCGACGATATTTCTTGGAACGGAAATATTTTTCGTGTAAAACATCATATGAACATATAGAAAAAAATATACATATACTCATATGTGGTTCAGATCGGATTTATTTTTATATTCGAAAAACGTATAAACTTCAATGTAGTACGTTAGCATCTCCGTTACTTCTATGTATCCCTTTATGGGAATATGTAACCATAGTTTCTCGTATATATATTCGCGTCTGATACTGTCAACACACTCTATAGGCTTGTCCTGCTGATAGTAAAACGTGTTTTGCTCTATTCACGAGCAAGACTCGTGTCCTTTGGGAATTGCAGCTGCTCTCACATCATAACTACGATTTATGCCTTGATATATATACATATATGTATATATATCAAGGCATAAATATGTATATATATATATGTGGGTTCATGTTGTGACGTGGCGTCACATTTAGAGCAAATTTTTAGCAACGAACCCCGCGCTCCGAGTTCGCCACCTACGAATAAAAACAAATATGTAAATAATAGTTTAAGAAAAATAGAGTACAATATGAAATAAAATAGAATAAAATATCGAGCTCGTGAAATTTACGAGAATAAACCGAAAAGGTCTTTCCAAAAATTCCCCAAAAATCCGAAAATTTCCCTTTTTAAGCCTGAAAAACCACGAGAATTCTCCACCACAACGTACCTTTTTCCCTTCCCCGCACCCCCTGACGTGTCCTCGAAGGAAAATCACCGCACGAGGAAGACAGCACGTTCACCTGGAGAGACGAGTAGCATCCACAGCAACCCCGAAGAGAAGAAATCACGTTGAACTGCACGCTAGAGAAGGGGTCAACTGAGACACAAACCGGGGTCACATTTTTCTGGCTCAAATTTGCCACATGTCACACTAGTAAGGTGACAGGTCATGGGCGCGGCCATATTTGCTCTACTCGTCTGCCATGTCGTTAAAATCGAGAGAGAGAAGCGAGAGAGAGAGAGAGAGTTTGGCGACAGCCTACCCTCGCTATGCTAATGAGGGTAGCAGCGTCCGGTATCGATCGCTCTCATCGATCACCGAGGATTTTCCACGGCAGAGGAAACCAGAACCACCTGTGGCCAAGTCTTCCCGGCCAATCATCAGTCGCTCTCCAGGAACAGGAGCAAATTCCCATGGGCGGATCGATAGAGATCCTCGATGATTTGATAATTTAATTATTAATTAAAGCTATTAATTAAAAATAAAATATTACTTTTGTTAATTTTATTTTTCATTTAGCGTGTTGAGTTTTCCCTTATTTTCCTTTTTTTAGAGTCGGCGTGACAATGTATAAAAGGTAGATCAGTTTATGAGACTACGTGAATCAGCTTCAAATTCTCAAATTTATCCAAAAATATATATATATATAATATTTAAAGATGATCTGGCCGAATAGTATCTATATATTTCATGAATAATAAGCAGTGACTCGAAAGATTCTAAAATAAGGTCACGGAATGGTCCAGAAAAGGCAAAGATCTTGGTTTTACCATGGGCCGAATTATTGTCTGAATTCTGTGCTCTTTTGACCCCGTTTGCTTTCCACAAAATCGGGAATTTGGGGTAGGGGGTGCTATGTAGAAGCATTGTTCCACATTTGGCAGGGGTGCAGTGAGGTGTGCAAGTATACGCTGCGAGAGCCAGGAGAGCTATTAGTCATGTCGAAGTCATGGTCCGGAAGCTGGGCCAGGCATGGAAGCAAACCATCTCTTTCTTTGGTCATGAGTTTCGTTTCTCTGTTACCAGGCAGATATTTTGATCAGCCGACTAGCCTGGTAATATACGAATGCTTTATACAGCCATTTATTCGTAGCATAGCTAAAAAAAAATTAAGCTCCTTCACGAATTATCGAGCTTGTTTGTTTCTTTCTTTTCATCCAATTAAAAATGATAATATAAAAAAATACGAAAAGCTTGAACATTAATGGATTATTTATCATTTCTGATGAAATAAAAATATTGAGATGATATTTAATTAAATAAAAAGTGTGTTCATTAATTGTGGCCTAAATTGACCGATGAAAATGGATAAATTTATATATCCGTTGCCTTTGTCGTTTCAAGCTCACCGAGCAGTTTCACAGAGGAGACACAAAACTCGTAGCTATGGATTTCTCGTTAAATGTGAGCCTTTGTTCGTCGATTCGAGGTCTCGGCTGCTCGACAAACGTTTCGCACCCGGTGGAGGGTTCAACCCACGGGGCTAATAAATTTTCTACGCTAAATGCCATAGCGCCAGTCGGTGTGTCTCGTGCAGACACGAGCTTGGAGAGAACCCCGGATTGCTCGAGAACTGATGATATCGAGAAATATGTATATACGACGAAAATGGGTGGGTATACGCAAGCAACGTAGTTTCACAGAAAAAGAGAGAGACGTGAAACTCGATTCTTCTTCCTCTTTATCTTTATCTCGTTTCTAACACGACAAAATGATGGAAAAAACTTCGTGGAGCAGAAAAAAAAATCAGCTAGAGGTCGCTGCACGAAGAATCATTTTTATTGCTACGAGGGACTATTCGGAGATACCTATCAGGGTAAATATATATATATATATCTATATATATATATATATATTGAGAGAGTATATAAGAACTTTTCCTTTTCTCAGCTTATTACGAGAACAGATATGTACGCGGATAATCCGAGAATATCGAGAGAAAAGGGCAAAATTGAGAATAAAATTTCTATATTATGTAACGATATAATACATAAATGTATAATTTATTAGATATTTCTGTGAGCTCGTTGGTTTTTGGAGCCTACCTAGCCCAGCATGCTTCCTTGAAATTTAATGGGCCAGACTACGAGATGGTTTGGGAAATCGAAAAAAAAAAAAAAAATCTCGCAATAAAACGAACAGAAAAATTAAATCGTTTCTGATATAAAATAATTATTAAGCCTGTCAGAGCATCAATGGTATCCTATATTTATCCATCTATATTTTTTTTCGTTATTTATATGATACTTAAATAATAAAATTTCGAGCAGGTTCTTATCACGAAAATTAATTATGACAGCTCTTCGCCAAGTTTATCGATACTATGAGAGCTCGTTGAATAATATATAGTGATATTTCGATACACAATGTAATTATAACATAACCCATTTTGTACCTGTAAAAGCCATCTGATCATTTCATTGTTAGTCGATGCAATAATCATATTGGATGATGGAAAAAGCTCTTTATCAATGTCACGATAAATTCATCGTTAAGGTATCACTGAATTTCGTAATTTAAAAAGACGTTAACAGCTTGAACAATGTTAAAAAGGTTTTCAATGTCGCGATTGTTCTCTGTGCAACCAAGAATGTTGGTCCATGCACTGGTGACGAGTAGATCCATTTAAAAATCCTTCAACACGGTAGATTTTATATATATACACATAGCCACCTTTATGCATGTTTGGGAAAAGGATGAATATAGAAACTCATTATTCTTGTCTCAGGTAGTCGTTGTGACAAGAAAAGGATAAAAAGCTTGAGAGTTACGTAGAGTGCGAGTACATAAGCGAAAAGATTATTTGTAATTTATCAAGTGCTCGATGTTAAATTAGTTAAACGTAGAATAAAGATAAACCTGCTCGAGAGGGTATGGACAAGATAGGTCAATATGGATGTTCTCGTCGTAAAGCACACTCGAGAATGAAGAACTGCTATTGGAGCTCTTGGACGTTTCATCCCTCGAATAACCCGAGCCATAGTTGACTTTTGACGGTGTGCTCTTGTGCATTAGTGAGATACATAGACTTTTCGTTTTAATTCCAGATTAATGAGCTATTATTATTCTCGTTACCTCATCATCAAGCTTTGATTAATCAGATCTTATATATTACGTAATATTTTTTATATATACATGGATATACATATTTATATATATATGTATATTTTTACATTCACTTCAACGTGCCTCCACGATATTTTTTACTTACAAAATTCCCTCAATTTGTCTTTGCTATAACGGTAAATATTAACAAAACATTCACACAATATTTCACCTTTTATTTGTAATTTTCAGATAAACTTGTCAAAGTACCGTCAGAATGTAAAATATTTTTCTGTATATTCAAGAAAATACATGTCTACGTGTAACAAATAGAAATATTAGTCATCACATCTCAAGTGGACCATTAAACGAAAAATTAGATCGAAATGATTTATATCATCAGATCTGTGTACCGGCTCTGTGTACCGTAAGATATTGTTGATTTCGTCTCAACATCGACCTTCATTCATTATTCATGTACCCATTTAGTTTATGAATGTTATTGCAGCATACAAAGCGATGATGAAATATACACGTGCACTTTGTAGCGCACCTGAAAATACAGCGATGGTTGTTATCAATGTTTTTTCAACATCAAAGAACGTATACGAGTACTGTATATAAATTACTAGCGGTGTATTTGTGGCTCGGGAGCTCAGCATCCTCGGTCAGATCAAAACAGTTTCTGTGAGCGTGTCCAGTGAGTGTAAATTATTATTATTATTATTATCGACACTGGTGATTTTGAGACATAAATTTGTGACTGATGAAATTTAAATAATTATCTAATGCAGCGAGTGTCAACGCTGAAAATTTTGCCTAAATTATCGTAGATCCAAACCCACCCTCCAGAATTGGGTAATAAAGTTTATATATATATATAGGTATGTTTTTTCAAGAAGAAGCCAAACCTAAACGTTTATTTTGATGATAGTCTACGACAGAATGAAGCAACTTATTCGTTGAATGATTGATCACAAAATTCTCGAGAGAGAGAGAGAGAGAGAAAGAGTCGTTAAGTCAGCAATGTATCACTCGATTCACTTTAGATCATAGAAAAAACTGAAAAATAGGACAAAATTTTAAAAATCAAACTTTTCGAATTTTATGGAAAAGTTAATAAAATACGTAAATGAATTAAAAATATTTAGCTCTGACTCGTTCCCTTCTGTATATTTCTATGCTTCGTTATTTTCATCATTGAGTAGCAAATTTATTTATCTAACGCTAAAAAGATTACTTGTGTTGACGCTCGTCAGTTGCCACGCTTACCCCATGCTGACAGCATATAAGCAGGCAAAGTTGCAGCCAAAGAACAAAGGAGAATTTTGTGACAAAATAGAAATTTACGACAAGTGTTGGTTCGTTGTAAAAGATATAATATGGAGCCTTAAAGTGTGAGTGATGGAGATTGCGTCTTTGTCGGCGAAAGGTTGTAAGGGAGGGAGAAGGAAGCTACACGAAGGAGATGTTCGTGAAAGCTACAGTGAGAGTTGAAACTCGCGTTTGGCACGTCCGTGACAACTTTTGCACACAGGGGGCAAAGGTTTACCTGTATATCCGAGTACCAGTGCATATATATATATATATATAGATGAGCCTACAACACACATATATATATATATATATATATATATATATATATATATATATATATATATGTATATGTATATATGTATAAATATATATATATATATAACTTTACCACGAGAGGAATATACACGGAGGTTACGCGCAGGCTAACCTACCTTTCAAGTCCCGAACCGACCTCGCGACTCCTCTAAGTATACAAAGAGGCGGAATCCACTTTCGCTACGCGGCTTGCATACCGCTCTTGATTGCTCTCTGCGCAAGGCGGTCTTATATCTACATACACATGTATACACGTACAATATAACACAGTGAACACGAAAGCTTGAATTTTGAGACCTCAGCTGAGAGATATTCTGAGCGATATTCGCCTGATATGAGGTATTCTAGAGGTGAAACGGATAATACGATTCATATATACATATGTAGATATAAATTTATACATATATATATATTGAACATTTAGACACATATCTGTTCAGGTGATTGCAGTTTGTTATGTATTTTTCGAGGCTGCATTTTCCCAGATTCGATTTCGATATTGAGGCGATATTCGCCTTATATGAGATATTCTAGAGGTGAAACAGATAATACGATTCATATATACATGTGTAGATATTAATTTGTACATATATATATTGAACATTTAGACACATATCTGTTCAGGTGATTGCAGTTTGTTACGCGAGCAGCCATTTATTCAATTTGACCTCAACTTTACGTTGATGTTACGACACCTATATATGTATATGTAAATTATAAAATTGTAATTCTGTCAATCTCCAACATGTATGGTGAAACGTTCAGCTTAGATTTGAAAATCAGCGTGGAATAATAAAATAGATGTCAGAATCAGAATATCATGGGTTGACGCATTTAATATTGATGCTTATATATATATTTTATGCAATTGTGAATAACTATAAAAATAATAATCGCGATAAGTCAAGTTGAAATTGTATTTTTCGAGGCTGCATTTTCCGAGATTCGATCGTATTCTCAAATCTGGTCAAATGGAATCATTCGATATTATTAGTGTATATATACTTTCATATTCCTCTTACTTTGTCCATACTATAGATAAAAGGAATATCCAGGAGAAAAGGATCCGTTATGAGAGAAAGGTTACAGACAAATGTTGAATTAGGATTGGTTCGATAGGACTGAATTCAATTTCCTCTAACCCCTTTGGACGATCGTCCAATCCTCTTTCATCCTTTACTCGCTTCTCTCGTTCTCTCTTTCTCTCTCCACCTCTTCCCATTCTCCTCTCTCTCTCTCTACGTTAATCCTTTGAGGACAAAGGAATCGAGGCGAGGGGGAGGCTGACTAGGCATTGCTACAGTAGCAGAGATATAGACACACCTATATATACATGTAGAGTATAACGATATGGCAGAGTGAATTAATCCCCGTGACAGTGAAAACTAGTGCTGCATCCCCTGTGTAATACCACCAGTTCACTCGTCTGTGACGTTTTAGTTTTTTTTTTAATCGGGCGCTTTCCCGCCATTTTATCGGTTCGATTGCTCTTTTATAAATTCAACATGAAACGATGAATCGATTTTTACATATCACCCTACACCACGACTCGTCGAGCACGAAAATTATATTTTTTTTCACGAGATAACGTGACGCAGCGGATAGAAAAAAAGGGACATACAGAGAGATATGAAGAATTACGAAGAGTGGGTGAGAGAGAGAGAGAGGACAGAGCAACCGAAGTGATAAATCAAATTTAACCGACAATTAAACAATTAAATTTAATTTAAAAGAAATGTCAAAATTTTTATCCACCCATGAATTATTTTTCTCCGTGGTTAATGGCTTTATCAATTATTGATTTCTCATAGAGAAAGTTTTCTCTTTTGAATGTTCAAAAATCGCGGAAAGCACTAAATTTGAAAAATATCTCAGCTAGGTTGAAACGAAATCAAAATTTTATAAAATCTCAATCCTTCGATCAATTCTTGCTTACTTCATTACCAAATATCCTAATTCCCTAGCCAAAATTTGAATAGATTTTTTTTCAAAATTTTCCTAGGCAAAAAAATGATTGCACTAAAAGTTGGTTTTTGGCTCGACTAGTGTGCATTCAGCATGATTAGTTAAGCCTCTCTCTGTCACTTTCATATCCTCCAAACTCTTTCTCTATCTATCTCTCACTACGTTCGCCACAAATCTTTACACCCTTTTACACCCTTTCTTGCTCTTCATAAACACTGAGAAATACCGAAGACCAGCAATATTCATGACGAACGTTTTGCTACTCAGCTAACCATCAGGAATTGAAACTGACTATATACATATATGAATCAACCTTAGAACAAAAGTTTTATTATATTTTATGCATTTCGTGAGTTGTGCTTGATTCGTGCATTGCGCGAGTTGTGCTTACACTAAGCTGGTTTTCAGCTCAATTAGTGTGCAAAGTTTCAGCATGATCAGCCAAACCTCTCTTTCTATCTCTCTGTTACTTTCATATCCTCCAAACTCTTTCTCTATCTATCTCTCACTATGTTTGCCACAAATCTTTACACCCTTTTACACCCTTTCTTGCTCTTCATAAACACTGAGAAATACCGAAGACCAGCAATATTCATGAGAAACGTTTCGCTACTCAGCTAACCATCAGGAATTCAGACTGACTATATACATATATGAATGAACCTTAGAACAAAAGTTTTACTATATTTTATGCATTTCGTTAGACTTGGTGGAGGATTAATAAAAATGACAATTGAATATCAGTGAATGATTGAATAAACTTGAAATAATATTAAATATAATTGAATTAGAATAATGACATAAAGTTTAGCGAGCAGTAATAAAAACTCATTGAAGCTCAGATGAATTTTCAAAATCAGAAGAATCTCGCTGGTCACCATTAAAAAGCTCTTGGAAAAGAAATAAGAGGAAGAAAAATACGGAATGGGAAATTGTCGTGCAGCATACGGAGCGGATATTGCGTGCCGAGAGAGGAAAAGAGAAAAATTATGCTGGTATATTACTGTATATATAGTTGGAAAATGAGATAAGGTAGAAATAAGGAAAAAAAAAAAAATAGGAACAGACGACGGTTTGCGCTCTGTGTGACGACATTGAGTCAACGAAATGAGAGAATGTAGCGAAATACGTGGAAAACCTGCAATTAGAATTTTCTAGCATATACTCTCAATGTCGTTCGTTCTCTCTCTCTCTCTCTCTCTATACCAGTTTCTCTGCCATTGGAAAGCATGTATTTTTCGTACAGAATACATTTCTCTGTCTCATTTTCGTCGCCAGCTGTGAAACTCATATATACATATATAGGATGAAGAGCTTCTGGCGAAGAGAACGAAGAGTCGTAAAAGCCGGACGGGATAGTGACTGAGACGAAGGTTTGACAAAAAGAGGATGGGAGAAAAGCAGCGAGAAGATGGATATATAGAGAAAAGAGACTCCCCCCGAGACCCCCGAGAAAGCTCGGGGGTTGAAAAACCTGACGGCCAGGGAGCTTTGCGAACGAAATATAATTTATGTGAGATTACGAGAAAACGATTAAGTCTGCCAGCACAGAGAAAAAGCGACGACGATTAAGTCATGAATATTTAATTAAATCTGTACACTTAACATTCGCGTTAACGGACTTGAAATTAAGATGCTGTGTGTGCTTCATTTAATTTAGTTAAACTGTCAATGATTAAAAGTGAATATAAAATATTTTATTCATATTTTCCATATGATTCGATTCTTTTATAGGATAAATCTTTGGTCATACTGAGAGGGAACAAAAATTGTCGAACATTTCTAAATATCCTACTATTTATCAATTTATCTGCTAAAATATAATGATTTAGTCGATTATAATATTATATAATTAAGAGACTACCATATCGTACGTATCCATATTATATATATATAGTATACAAATTATAAATTTAAATATAAAATAATAAATTATAAATTTAAATAGTACATTAATTAAATTGTCTCAACAATAACAAAAAAATAAGTTTTATTTTGAGACAATCTAATAATGATCAAATAAGTGTAATCCCGTGAGAAATTGTCGTTTTCATCGTACAGTCGTTAATTTCCCAACTCGATATTAGCCTTAGTACAGCTTGAGAAATGTCTCAATATTTTATGAGGGTAGAAGTGGATGTGTGCTCGTGAACGACGAGAAAGTAAGAAAAAGAAGAAAAAAAATCAATAATCCTTCGATCGGGTTAAGTCGCGGGACCCTGCAAGCAGAGTTCGCGATCAATCGGATGTCAGGGCCAGACGTGCTTGCTGTTACCTTTATATATATATATGTATATACATATATACATATATATATATATATATATATATATATATATATATATATAAATGTATAGGGAACAAGAGTCGCAAACGTCCACCTCTCAGACGAGGAAAATCGAGCGAAATGAAAAACCATGTATTCAACTTTCGTTGTGTTTCAATATCAGAAAACAGAAGAGTCGTCGACCTCACTTTATATAAGTCTTTCCAGTATAATATATTCTTTTGAACCATACAATCTGTGCATGCATACACACACACACACACACACACACACACACACATAGTCATATTACGTTGAGATGAAATATCTCCAATTTAACTGAATCGAAAGAATAATTTATCAACCATTTGATAAATACTCTACTGGGTTTATACGAAATATAAATACTACATTAATAAATAATATATTGATAGAAAAAAAAATCCATCAACGTATTTATTAATTTATTAATATTTCTATTCAATTATGTAAATTTGATTTAAAGTCTACGGAATAATTCATGATTCTGACAAATCGCTGATTTATGGAAAATAAATTAGATCGCGAAAATTGAGATAATTGCTCGTTCAAGCACATCTCAATTATTCCGAACGTGTACTCGTCATGAGTTAAAGGATCGCAGGAGGCAAAAGTGGCATTCGTGTACGTGACAATTCTCATTGAATTCTCCGTCACTTTAGTTTTCTCACAATGTCCCTTTCTCTCACATTTCTAAGGCAATTTCTTACCGGTCGTGGATCAAGTCCCGGAGGACTAGATCACAGCTCTCTGCCACCATGAGTCAAGTCTTGCTCGATTGCCTTAATGGCCTCCTTCCATCGAAATATTCATAGAAAAAAAATCCATCAACGTATTTATTAATTTATTAATATTTCTATTCAATTATATAATTATGTAATTATGTGATTTAAAGTCTACCGAATAATTCATGATTCTGACAAATCGCATCATCGAAATACAGCATCTTTTTTTTTTCATCAACGTCATTTCCTTGATTCTACATCTTAAAACTTTTTTTTCCTTTTTTTTCCTCGGTCGTCATACGTGCTGCTGCGGTCACGCGAGTGCAGATTTTCCACGACACGATATTTCCATATCGTTTTGTTTATCACACATTTTATATACCCTCTCGCCGCTTAAGTTTTTTGCATTTATTGTATATATATATATATATTTTTTGTATACACCTCATTCGTTCGCTGATTCCACAAGCCTCGAAATATCAGAAAATTTTTCGTTAAAAAATGTCGACGAGCAAGTAAAAAATTGGATCGACATGATATTTCCATATCGTTTTGTCTATCACACATTTTATATATCCTCTCGCCGTTTAAGTTTTGCGTATTTATTATACATATACAATATATATATATATATATATATACATACATATTTTGGTATACACTTCATTCGTTCGCTGGTCCCGCCAGCCTCGAAGAGACTTGCATTTGCTTGATACAAAATTCATTGTATGTATGATGAAGTATATTGCGAGGGAGTGAGAGCCGCTCCCTCTCATGAATATTTCGAATTACTTCTCTCGCCAACCTCAATTTTCATACCTTCAAACGTGGTTTCATATATAGCTCACCACATCGTAATATTACATACCATATACATAGAAACTTTCATACGAGCCCGATTTCCATGTATACTTTATACACATAAGAAATTTTCTCTACTACAAAAAGCCTAATTTTCATTCATGTTTAGCTCACAGAGCTTAATACACTTTACGGCTAACAGAATGATTGAAAATTTATGAACCAACTAACCTTGTTGATATTTATCACGCCACAGTCTAAGCTTTCTTCTTGTGACGGTTTCTCTCGAATTACGTATCAACCAAAAAATTGATACTTTCTATCAATCACACATATCGTTTTTTTATTTTATCGACATTTTTGTTTCGATAAAGAAAATTCTTTTGGTTTTCTAATCTATAGGCATGTGCTCTCTATTCCTCCTGATGAGAGACAATTCGTATAATGTTGGGAACGTAACTTTTCGAGGTTTCCAAATGTCCAGAGTTGGTGGTCACTGGCTGGCATCTCTGCCTCCATTAATTCTCCTCTTAGACAGCAGTAGTTAATTGTCCCGTGACCGAACCGTCTTAACGGATGTATTTCTGGCTTTCCGTTCTAATCGCATCTCCCTTCAGTCGTATATTATATATATATGATATATGTGTGTGTGTATGTATGTATATATGGAGGATGCTCATAGCCATCAGCCTCATAGACATATAAAATAACATATAAAATACGTACACATGATATATATATATATATATATATATATATATATATACATATACATATATGTGCTGTGTACGTAGAACGTATCATGTGAATTCCCAGAATTAACAATCAACGTCATGGTGGGATGAAATCCTATCAGAACATTTGATCCTTATGGAAATACAAAAGTTGTGCAATCCCATGTATCCACCATGGGAAATAATATGGTCAGTTGTACCAACATATTTCATTTTATAAAGATAAAAAAAGAAAAAAAATACAATGCTTGCATTATTTTATATCATCTGTATATATTTATTTCTCTTCCAGAAAACACGTATTAGTAAAACTGTTATTACAAGTGCCATCACATGTCCAAAAGGGATGAATAATATAAGGGATGCACAACGATGTGGAGTTATCAAGTCAGTTGATAAGAGTACGAGAGAGCTTTAGTATCCACATAATGTACGTAAAGTATACATACATATATATATATATATATATATATATATACACATATATACAAATTATAGTACCTATATTATCCAAGTGAGTGCAGTGCGAGTCGCGGATGGCCGGATGGCTACGCTCGCCGGAGGGATCCAACGAGAGCACGGTATAACGATAATCGATATTTCCCACGGGTGGTTTTCCGATAAGCTCTGGAGTAACACCTATCCAGCGTGGACCTGAGCTACCCCAATCTCTATGAGTTTTGTCCGTTATACCGCAACATGGTAAGAACTCTCGTACTAGCATAAACTCATTCCATCGCTATACACACACACAGTTATTTACATATATGTATGTATATATATGTATATATATATATATATATATCTTTTTTTTAAATATATATAATATATTCCACATGATAACTTCACTTGTACATGCGCAATTATTTAACTTATACATTTGACTATGATTGATCGAGCCATTTGACACTATTGAAATGGTCAGTTGTTGTCGTTTGGATCATTTGAACGGGATAGATAATGTATTTTCAACACCGTGAACAATTTTCGTAGGTTATAATGAAAATACATCGGTCGAGTGGTGGAAAAATATTAATATTAAAATTCAAAAGAGCCAATTCAACTGCGACGATTTATTATATTAGGTGGATATGCTCGATATATGCTTTATAATTGATAATCTATTATGTAAGTATCATGATAACATTTACAAATAATTAAGTCATTAAATATAAAAATATTGAATTATGTCCAATTTAAGAAAAATTAAATCTTCATTACTTTCGGCGTATCCAAAGGGCACAAATTTTTACGAATTCGAAAGCTCTTGTGAAAAATTTACATACGTCGCGTATATGCTTATAAAATTTCCACACCCCCTTGACGTGACAGGATAATAAGTAGAAATAAGTGTAGGGTAAAAAAATAAAAAATACGAGACTCACGAAAAGATTGAGAAATGTGTCGATCCGGTGCCGCCTGCTGGCTATATTTATGCACGTTCGATATTCTGAGCATCGAAAAATCGTTCAGTGACACGAGAAAGGATGAGAGTAGAGAATTCACCCCCTTGGCTGATCCAGCCCCCGAACGGTGACGGGGGTTGCCGCTACCTTTTCGTTTCTCTTATACATTCACTCCTCAGTCATCGCACTCCCTCCATCCCCCTTTCCACCCTATTCGTGAAGTGGGATTTACGATTTATCTCAAAAATCTGTCATGCCCTCGAATATTTGCTAAACGAACCAGCGAGAAATATTTCTTCGACTTTTCAAATGGAATTTTTGACACTTCGACAAAAAAAAAAAAGATCGCGATGACTAATAAATTAAGGGAATTTTTTTATTAACAATTTTACAAAAATAACGTAGGATTGAAATTTAAAAATGAGTAAAAAGCACCAAAAAAAGTATATGAAAATTTGCAGGTGTCGTCTCGTGGAGAAAGCTTATAATTTTTTACACCTGGTGACCGGAAACTCGTATTTTGGTAGAATTTTTATTTTATAAATTTTATTTTGCCTATCTGGTTAATATATTGTTTGGTAAAATTTCGTTATGGTAGAAATTGTTACCCTGAGGCTTCACTTTCTCGTTGAGTTGTCTCGTTGTAGAATTATAACAGGCAAAGTTGTAAATTTGCCAATACTGCTATGCATAATGTGCTATACTGCAAACAAGGTAGTTAATACTTGAGGCGTACATACGTCTTGCTTATTCTGGCTTACACCCGACAACGCATGTGTCAGTTTAGTCTTGGGTTACAAGTAATTTAACTGTCTGGTGACTAGTTCAATTTCTCGAGCGATTTGAAACTTGAGCAAACTCACGGATGAACCCCCCCCCCTGCTGTCGTTCTTGCTCTTCTGTTCACCCTCTCTTGCGTCGCAACATTTACAATGGGCAACTGAATGCTGGATACCGGATTGGAACGAAGTATATGGTAAACAACCGTGATTGTACGACTGTATACGAACTTAATTATGTGAATATATATATATATATACACATAATTAAGTTCGTATACAGTCGTATATATATATATATATATATATATATCGAACACGAGCTGCTGGTTCAACCCCGTGACCGCAAGAACCTGTCTGGCTGTAGATGCAGAATTTAACACCCTCTCTCTTTCTCATTCTCCCCCTCGCTCACTCTCTCTTTCTCTTTACCTCTCTCCCTTTCTCCCTCACTCACTCTCTCTCTCTCTTTCTCTTTACCCCTCTCCCTTTCTCCCTCTCTCTCTCTCTCTCTCTCACTCTCTCTCCCTCTGCTCCCTTGTCAAAATTATTTTATAAATAATCCACTGCGCGTCTCGTCTAATCTCTCGTATCCTCTACCACTTGCCTCTTCCCCCATCACACTTTGAATTCACCATTAGGGAAACATACTGGCCAACGAGAGACTCGAACTTGATATCCTTCCGGTAGGACATAATTCATCGTTCAAGCGTGAAATTTTGTTTCGTTAGTTACGTCACACACCACCTTGTCTCAAATTTGAGAAATAGTAATACGAAACAAGCTTAGAGTTTGTCTGATCGTTAATCATTAGTTATTATTTAATTTTAGGTTGTAAATATTAATACTTGGCATTACGTATTAAGGTTGGTCTTGCGATCTTGACTGATAAATAGTCTGCTTTTGTAGTAGCTGAATTTTTAAGTCATTGGCAAAATGCCAATCAATTTAATTAATTTATTTATTTTTTAAATGAATATTCGTAATAATATGTAAAAACAAAGTTAAAAATATACGATCTGTTTTCGATGAAAAAATTTATGAGAACGAAAAAGTTCATCTAACGATCAAACTATGAGCCATTTGTTTGATGAACAAATTTGTGAATAATTATTCATCTTTCATCAAATTAATAATGAGAATTCTGAGGGCGATTTTTTTTATCATCGTCGAATCGTTTCAACGAATCATCGTTTTTGTCGTCTGCTTTCTCTCTCTCTCGCTCGTCCTCTCCACCCAGCGTCGGTTATACTAGGTTTGCGAATTTTCTTAATTAAACTCGTTGGAAAGTCCTCCGCCTCCTTTATATTCACCCCCGAGAGAGATTCTTTTCTCGTGTTCCCGAAAATTGTCTCAGCGCTTAGGCCTTCTCACAGCGAACGAGTCGAATATCCCTACAGTATTGAGCTTTCCGGAACTCTCGACCTATTATGCCAACGATCAATGGCATAATTTTTTTTTCGCTTTTAAGAATTAAAGTTGCAAAAAGTGGTGAGAGGATTTTTCTCGAGCGATAAAACTTTTTTTTTCCACAGTCATTGGGGTGGATATCGGATGGAGTAGAAGGGTGTCTAATATCACGCTTTACGAAATATACGAAGAACCGAGAATACAGAGAATTCGTCTATGTCGTGATGGAACACTTTTTAAATTCGTTGATCCCTTAAAAAATACTTTTGAACTTTTTATAATTATCTCGTAAGGGGGTGACAAGGGTAGAAAGCGAGAGAGCCATATAGAATGGGACAAACAGCTACGAGGTCATTAAAATATATTAAATATATATATATATATATATATATATATATATAGACTCAATATTCAATGAATCAAGAAAATGGTTTTTCTTCATCCCTTTGGCCACAATCGGTGCCACTCTGCTGCTTCGTGTATGGGGTGAATCTACTGTGAGTTTCTTCATAGGACAAATACGACACACGATGGGGTACGTATCTATATTTCCATAGAATATATACACCAGGTCGCCTAGATGGTTTGAGATGCTTTGCAAGCTGGTCCTGGACTATATATATACATGCCGTCAACGCCTTGGGCAAAGGTTATTTTCATTGAGTGGAAGTCCCTGAAGCCAACCCCTTTGAGGACGAGGACCGGAAGAAAGCTCTGCGCTTTCGATGCAAAGCCCAAGTGAGTATATATATTATATACGTGACCTCTTCTCATCCTTTCTCTGTGGCGGAAGAAGCTTTGCGAGTAAGAACGCTCGGAGCACCAGAATCGAAACTGCGATGCACACTCAACGAGCTGTATCCTTCTTTTTTTTTATCTCTACATTCTTATTTTTCTTTCTTGTATTTCGTTCGCTTGTTTGGATTCTGGTCCTTTCGTTAAATGTATATACATACATATATATATATATATATATATATATATATATATATATATATATATATATATATGTACGTTTGGGTTCTCAAAAGGATTGATTCTCAATGCACAATGAACGAAAGAAAATAAAGAAAACTATTTTAAATGATCTATTCCGAAAAGCATGAAATAGAAGAGTCCGATAACACGAACGGGGGTCGAATTGCTGACGAATCGATCAAGAGCGAGAGAGAGAGAGAGAAAGTGAAGAAACCGGAAAATTGATTAAAATGATCAGACGTACCACGGCAATCAGCAGTCGAATAGTGATTTCAAATCATCGGGAGAGACTTCCGTTATTGATTGAGGTACCTATAGAATTTTTCCAATCACGTAAGATATTTCCAAACGGCAACAAACGTCCATCTGAGAACGTCAGAACCGAATTTCTAACGGTGCGTATATATATATATGCAAAAAAAAATGTCGATTAAAAAATGAAATAAAAAAATTATTATACTCTTTGAACTTTCGCTGCAAAAATACAAGATATGGATAATATTATAATGGAATAAATTTCACGTATCTCCGGGGTTAAACGTGTCAAAAAACGTACACGAACACTCACACACATATGCACGTAAAAACTGGTCAAAGGCGCATTGCGTCGTCGTTTTTATGGGCCATGGGTATTTCACGAAATACCCATTTCCTGTTATATTCGCAGTTTATACTTTAGTAACATTCTTGATTTAACTCATATATTTAACGATGCTATATATCTAGTATAAACTATAACTATTGGGACAATGTAACTTTCGACGTTAAAACCGAAAACAAGTAATAAGTTTAATAATATACGTATCGCTACGTCTTTCCCTCGTAGGATTTTGTCATTAAAAAAATGTATTATTCACTGTACGTATTATAAAATAACGAATGAATAAAAATAGCTTAAAAATAAATAAGATGAGGAATAAAGCTTGTAATAGGAAATACTCTAGCGATATGTTTATTAATTTATTATTTAAATATAATTAATAAATTATAATAAATCATTCATTCGAGTAATTACTTTTATCTCGTAAATAGTTTGAACGCTCATATGCATTTGAATAAATATGAGAGGGAAAAAAATTAGAGGAAAAATGTCGTTGCAGAGCAAAATCATCTTTTTCCGTAATACTTTGACAGACGAGACGAGAAATGTCGTATGCATTTTTGCAATAGTTTTCTCTGTCGGACGTACTTGTAGGAATGGTGTAAAGTTTTTTTTTAATTTTATTTTTCTCGGTCCCTTTTCTTCTTTCGTGCTCGTTCGTCTTTCAGTGGTCGTTGGCTATCCAATAAAGCAAAGGAGCTGGAGCATTGCCTGCACCATATATATATATATATATATATATATATATATATATATATATATACAACTCCTTGTGTATTGCTAGTCGTATCCCATACTCAAGACTCAGAGAGCGAAAGCTCGTTCTTATTTCCTTGGAATGAGTCTTATTGCTCTTTCCCTGAGCTGTCTAACGTTTCTAACGGTCATATTACAGGTTCGAGAGATCGTCCCAACTTTTTCTCTTTCTTCTGTTATATAACTCTTTTTTGCCAACTATATGACCCATCTACCATCTCTTATCAGCCGAAAGGAATGTCTGATAATTTTTCAAATTGACGAAGGCTTTCCTAACTAATTCATTGACGAATTTTTCGGCGGATTACAGATTTTTCTAGTTTACTCAATAATTTATCGTATCGACAATTTGAATATAATTCTACAAAGCTGTGCTAAATTCTGTAATAACTGCATATTTAATCACGTCTTTTCTGTGAGCAAATTTCTGTACATATGTATAGGTATACTTGTAACTTATAACACTTGGTTACTCCTAACACGTCGCTGGCAATTTCTCGTGAACAAGACAAATGACCAAAAGTCTCGGTTAACGTGCAAGCTCATAATGTAGATTAAACTATACAGAATTGTACTAGTCCCTTACGGAAGTTGTCGATTAGCGAGTCGGGCCGATTAGCGGTGGTCCAGTCACGTGTCCCTTAGCTGGCTAACGTTTCTAACGGTCATATTACAGGTCCGAGAGATCGCTCCAACTTCTTCTATTTCTTCTGTCATTTATCGCTTCTGTAGATTTCTTCTGTCAATTTCTCGTGAGCGAGACAAATGACCAAAAGTCTCGGTTAAATTGCAAGCTCATAATGTAGATGAAACTACATAGAATTATACGTACGTTTAGTCCGTTACGGAAGTTGTCGATTAGCCAGTCAGGCCGATTAGCGATGGTCCAGTCACGTGTCCCTTAGCTGGCTAACATTTCTAACGGTCATATTACAGGTCCGAGAGATCGCCCCAACTTCTTCTATTTCTTCTGTCATTTATCTCTTCTGTACATTTCTTCTGTCATATATCTCTTTCTTCTGTCAATTTCTCGTGAACGAGACAAATGACCAAAAGTCTTGGTTAACGTGCAAGCTCATAATGTACATTAAACTACATAGAATTATACATACGTCTAGTCCGTTACGGAAGCTGTCGAGTCGCCAGTCGGGCCGATTAGCGGTGGTCCAGTCACGTGTCCCTACATCAGAAGTTTCACAAATGCAATGCTTCGCAAGCTGCAGCCGACAGAGCAGTGAGAAGGGGGAGGAGGATAGGTGGAGTGGCGGGGTGGGTGGAGCGAAGAGATCACCAGTAGAAACGGGCGATCCACCGCACCTTAACCGTTCGCGTGTGCAAATTTCGGTCAGGTATATACCACGTTTTCATTCCCGAGGGAAATTAGGACATTTGGACAATTTCACGCGGAGTGATCAGATCTCTCTCATGGTCGATTTACGCGCGATGATTCTTCGCCCCGTTTCGTTCCCCCTGCAGACAGCCAACATCCTTTACTCTATGTATGAGTATATATAGATATATTGAAGTGAACGCGTGTCTAACGATAATTTAGTGCATTTTTAGACACTCACTCATCAAAAAGTGGCTATTAAAATTGTTAGTCAAAAAAGTGCCTATTGATATTGCCCTGGGATGTTTATAATTTGAAAATTCAGCTGATGAGACGAATGGAGAAAAATCATTTTTACATCGAGAAACAAGTTTCGATATTTAAATTTTCCTGGTAAAATATTGATGCCTAATTTATGGTAATATTTAATTTAGATATATTTTAAGAATATGCCATTAATTTGAATTTTTGTTTTCAATATTCTTTATCATTGCTAAGTAGATCGTTTAATTGAAAAAAAATAATAATAATTTTTATCCAAGTGAATTGAGCATATTGTAATATTAGCCAAAACAAGTGTATTCTTCGATCGTTAAATAATAAAATTGTTCTAAAACAGTGAAGTACATAATTCGGTAGCACAATTGGACATTAAAAGTAAAAATCGCGACCTCGATATTTCACCACCGCAGTTTTACTGCCTTCTATGCGTTTCTCCTATGCTATGAGCTTTCGACTGGTATATATAAGTAACCCGCTGATTTTTACATCGAGAAACAAGTTTCGATAATTTATATTTAAATTTTCCTGGTAAAATATTGTTGCCTAATTTATTGTAATATTTAATTTAGATATATTTTAAGAATTTGCATTTAATTTGAATTTTTGTTTTCAATATTCTTCATCATTGCTAAGTAGATCGTTTAATTGAAAAATAATAATAATAATTTTTATCCAAGTGAATTGAGCATATTGTAATATTAGCCAAAACAAGTGTATTCTTCGATCGTTAAATAATAAAATTGTTCTAAAACAGTGAAGTACATAATTCGGTAGCACAATTGGACATTAAAAGTAAAAATCGCGACCTCGATATTTCACCACCGCAGTTTTACTGCCTTCTATGCGTTTCTCCTATGCTATGAGCTTTCGACTGGTATATATAAGTAACCCGCTGAGAATCATCCGCTAAAAGCGGTCAAACGGAAATTTGTAAAACGACCCGAAAGCGTTGACGTGGAACCAGTTCGTGGCTGAGACCCAGAGATCCGTGCTGTATAATGGCAGAGACCGAGGGGGTCAAAGAGAAAGAGAGGAAGAGCAAAAGAGAGAGAGAGAGAGAGAGAAAGGAATCAGCACGCCACTGGAACAAAGTGTGTACTATATTACTCGTGGCTGGTAATAAGAGTGATCCATTGCAATATTCCAGGGCTAGGAATTTATACATCTACGTATATATATATGTATATACGACGTTCAACTTGAATTGTCGGAAAAGAAAAATTATTTGAACCTGTGCCACCTTTTGCCTCTTTCCATATCCTCGATTTTTCCGAATAGATGAGAGTCACGAGAGATTTTCTGCCAACTACGCATTGTTTTCAGCAGCATTTCTCAAAAGAATGCTGGTATTATGTTCCCCTTGGTATTTTCTACCTCACTGAATCATCCACGATGACTAGAATAATAAAAAAAAAAAACTCAGGGATTATCACGCAGTCCGTCGAGTATGCACCATTTTGTTATCCCAACGATTATTCCACACAAATAAAAACTTTTAAAAAAATCTTATTTTACAAATGTCATGTTCAACATTACACCCGAAATAATAACCCCTGACCTGATCAATGACACGGAATATTTTTCTCAAAACAATTCGTCCAATGATCCAGAATGCTCAAAAAATCAATTATATTTGCTTGTTCACGCGTTTGTTCAGATATCAAATATGCAGAGTTTTCACTCGAATAATCGAATAATAAATACAATTTATTTCCTTCGCCCTTTAAACCCTCGGCACATCCAATACATCACGGCAAAGAAGCATTGAAATCCTATTTTAGCCATATCACGTGAAAAATCGAACATTCATATCTATACTTATATATATATATATATATATATATATATATATATATATATATATATATATATATATCACTCCGTTTAGGATGACTCAGTCTAAAAAAGTACAGTGATAACATATCGATATCGGAGCCCTTAATTTGAAATTGTTTCATTAGCAGAGAGAAATACTGCACATTGCATGCCGAAATTATTAATATTGAACATGTGCAAAAAACCACATAAGTATTACTGAAAAGAATCGCTACAGCGCTGATAAAATAGTATTGTAATTTTTGGATGGGGGGTGCTCCTGGATATTAATCTATAGCAGCATCACAGTCCACCGTCATACTATTTTATCGAGACTGGAGTGGTTCTTATCACGAATTTCACCTCATGAAGATTGACCGTCCCGATTATTGTCAGGATATGTGCACTTTTGCACATGTCTAGTATCGTAATTTGGCAACGAGGGACTTGGTGATAAGTGCGTCCAATTTCTCATGTACAGTCTTGCAGATGAGGAAAATTAGTATTTCCACACACGATATTCCACACACGACGAGTTAAAGTGTGTAGAGTTGATCAGCTCTCCGATCGATCGATTCAGTCGAGCAGCACAACTATGCTGGTCTATAGCAATCGCAGAAGCAATATAGGATGGTGTGACGTGTGTACCTATTGGAACTATACGAAGCCCATCAACGAGAGCATTAGTGCCAGGAATCCCCAGTGGAACGAGAAAGCGAGAGAGGGAGAGAGATATAGCGAGAGAGAGAGAGAGAGAGAGAGACAGAGAGAGACAGAGAGAGAGAGAGAGAGAGAGAGAGGGAGGGAGGGAGGGAGGGAGAGGTAACGAATCGTATGTCTCCTTCTCTCTCTCTCTCTCTCTCTTGTGTTCGTCCATCGAACTCTATCGCTTGTCAGACCATTTTCTAGCCAAGGCCATTTTCTAGCCAAGGCCATTTTCTAGCCAAGGCGGAAGAAGAGATAAGGTACCGGGGATAGTCGATTAACGTTCCAGGTAGTGAATGCGTTAATTTGCTTTCCAGCACCCATCGCTTTCTATCCATATATGCTCCATTCTTTCGCATCTGTGTATATTTCCACTTGAAACCATCCACGTAGTCCTATCATGGTCTAAACCCTTTTCCGACCCATCGGTAATCTGCATCTGCCCCCTCTCACGGCAATCAGAGAGAGAGAGAAAGAGAGAAAGAGAGAAAGAGAGAAAGAGAGAAAGAGAGAAAGAGAGAAAGAGAGAGAGAGAGAGAGAGAGAGAGACCTCATGTGTGTAATGTGTTCGCATGTATGTAACGTGTTCGCATACCAGCCGATATGTGGGTCGATGAATTGTTGCGTTACCACTCGAGTTTCTGCGACAACCTGGGATAGCTTTTAGGGCTTTACTGGCTTTACTGTACGGCAACGATTGTGGGAAATGGTGGAGAGTCACCCGTTATCATTGACTGCAGAGTACCAGTAACTTTGATGCACAGAGCAACACTTTAATAACAAAACAGGCATCGTATTTACCATAAGAGTTCATTCAATCCGGCATGAGTACAAGCTGGAAGCAGAACAGAATCTTCCCTCGCGATAATTCCTTCGATGTATAAGGATTGGGTCATCCGTTCGTGAACGCCAAGTGGATCCTCTTCAAGAATTGCTTAGTCCACTTCTCGGCGATCAACGTACTTAGAGAGCTGAGGGCGAGCAGCTAATCTATGAACTTTGCCCTTAAGCTTACCACACGGTAAAGCCGATGATGGTTCTTCAACTATCGGCAACCAAAACCCTACAGTCCTTCTGGTTTTGATGTCCCTACTCGTCATCATGGCGAAATGATTACGAGTAATCATCATGAAATGATTACGAGTAATCATGCAGCGAGTAATCATCATGGAATGATTACGAGTAATCATGCAGCGAGTAATCATCATGAAATGATTACAAGTAATCATGCAGCGAGTAATCATCATGAAATGATTACGAGTAATCATGCAATGAGTAATCATGTAACGAGTGATCATCATGAAATGATTACGAGTAATCATGTAACGAGTAATCATCATTAAATGATTACGAGTAATCATGGCGAAATAATTACGAGTAATCATCCAGCGAGTAATGATTACGTATGATGATGAAACGATTGAACCCTACTTCGTGTCGTGGCCTAATCGTGAGGATAGACAAGCTCTTTTATTCATAATTTTATCGAATTACTTTAGTCCAGGACTCAAATTCTTAGGGGTCTAGAACGACTTTTCACTTTGAATATATAAAGCCTGAATTCCATCTCGAGTATTCCAAATACTCTTGGTATTTATCGGATGAGCTGGTTATGTGGCTCTTGCTTTCAGCCTCTCGCTTCATGCTGTATCGTATCGGAGCTACGAACGAACATGGAGAGATCTGGGGGAACGATTCGATCTATAGTCACCATTATGATCAGCTTTGACCGCACACACGTGTTAAACGGCTCGAGTCAGCGACGGCCTCTCCGAGCTAAATCTGGACCAAAGGAGCTGATGCTTCGAGAGTAAAGCAGCAACAGCAATGGCTGCAACGCCAGCAGGCTCGACAGAGGTCGCAGTAGTAAACCGACAAGCATACACATATAATACCTCGATTATGTTCCATATCAGCAGGTTTGGGTCTGTATGGGTGGATATTTCCATGAAGATATAACGGGGGGGAAAGCCCATGTTTACAGGCTGACCAAGAATATCCCTTAGGACAGTCAGTTATATCTCAACTGGGTTTGGTCATGAGTTTTAATGTCTATCACAAATAACGATTGGTCAAAGTTCACTCAGGTGGGCACAGGACAAATCTCCATTACGATCGCTCAATTTCGAACGCCATCTTCCTCCATATAATTTTTACCATTTTTAATGGTAGTTTTTACTAAACCCTTTTCTTCGTCTATGTCATAACGAGCAGCTAACTAAATTACTTTGCAATACAAATAAGAGGAGGGAGAGGGAAAAATATATATATATGTGTATAGCTCGAAAGTAAGATGGGTATAGCCAATGTATTAAAAGTTCGCGCGTAGAAAAAGCTTCGTGTACTTGTACTATATATAGTTACATCGGACTTCAAGTCCCGCATCCCAAGCGCCCGGCACAATTTCTCCACTTCCGTTTTTCTCTGCCGGAGAGATCGGGGCTCCAACCTTATACCTTTTTACCTCGACCCGGGATTGAATTTCAAGTGTACTCCGGGCTTTGTTTCCGTCGAGTGGCGCCACTTCTGTCGACGCTCACCTCCCCATCCCTATGATACATATATATATATATATATATATATATATATATATATATATATATATATATATATATACAATCCACATATTTCTCCCTTTCTTTGTTTTCCCCACTGCTCACACATTCTTGGACCACTCTTCATCCCGAAGAACTTTAACACGTAGAGTTGGCCAGCATGAGCGGTGAAAAGCGTTTATTGGATTTAATCGTAACCTTGTGGCAAATCCCAATTCATTTCAATTGTATAATTGTATTTAGTTGATGTATCGAGGAAAATTAATTTACGATGATTTAAGTATTTTTATATATATTCAAATAATTACGCAATTGCCAGTAAAATAAATTAAAATTGAGTTTATCTTGATCGTTGTATATATTTTTAAATGTTAAATTACTCTAAAAAATATCATTGAATATTTATTATGTTAGTAAATCAGTGCCTAATTTTTTATCAGCTATAATTCTTGGCTAGATATGTGTATAGAGATGTGTATTTCACAGTGCCAAGGAAAATTGGCAACAGTTGGTACAACACCGGCTGTTTTTTATTTTAATGCAAAAACGTGCGGCGTGTTCACCGAGAAACGAGATTAGCGTGGTGAAAAGCCACGAACATGTATATATATATATACCTCCACCCCAACGATATACTGAAATAATATGTATATATATATATATATATAGGTGTTATTTCAGTATATCGTTGGGGTGGAGGGGAAAAAGACAATTCGTCTGCGTGCTGTGCCTCAACATGATGCGCTTCACCCACAAACTTTCGCCACAACTATTGACGACAAGAAAGTTCGTTACACGAACGAGCAGATAAACGCGTTTTTCGTTACATAACCGTAAAGTACATCGAAGGAAAAAAAATGCAGTGCTGAAAGTCCATTAGTCCAACATTACTCGGAGAAAAGTTTCTTGATGTTTAGGTGTACCAAAACTTGGCACTTGGAAAAAACAAAACGAGAACGATGTTCAATCCTAAATGTACCAAAATAAAAAAATACGAACAGCAAATCTCTTAATGGCTCCCTTTAATTCCATTATTTATGAATTTTGCGTAGCAAAGCCCTTCCAAGCCAAAAGTTCCCGGGAGAAACTTTGCTTGATAACATTTTAGAAGGAGGAAATTTTATAAATGATGTTTTAAGTACCTTTTGTACGAGGAAGAAAAATTATATATACTATTTATTAACGATCTTAATTAAAGTGTATCGAGCTCAAGCCAAAAAAATATCGTGTCTTGGCACATTCCTTGACCATATGATACGATCTATATATTTGTACAATGTGAAAAACAAAATTTTGGGCTCGTTAAATGAAAGAATAAGTAAATCAGTAAAACTTAAAATATTTTAAAATTCAATCAAATTGAGAAAGTGTACATGACATTGATTTGCCTAAATTGCAACTCGAGCAATGTGTCTACACAAATTTTACTCGAATAATAAAATTTGTCTACACAAAATAATGCTATTGACTTTGTTCTCTCTTCGATCACTCGAGTTTAACCAATTTTGATCTTCGTAAACTGTCGGGGACATTTTCGATTGTTCTCAGGATCGTCTCAAGTACGTCCGTTATGAATCTCAACTCTCTATTTCGATGAGCATGACATGAAACTAACAGACTTATGGACGCGAGTCTTAATGACATAAGCTCCTGCTTAGAGCTTGGTTTGCACTTTCTAGTCCCTTATAACATATTCTGTACGATAATCCAGCCCCCTATTCGCGGTAATTTATGGTACGCCTGAGAGGCCTCGAGAATCTCTCTTGATGACTCTCAACTCTGGTGTAGTTATATATATATATATAGGTATATTATACTCGTTATGTATGTACAGTACAGCTATAATATCTATATCGCATAGCTGACACTTTCATCTCTCCGCTACCGTTCTTAATTCTGTCTAGGAATTTGCACAAATTTCACAAGAACAACATTCGTTAAGTACTTGAAACATTTTCAAGTAAAATACTTCTTCGAACAGCAATTGGGCATTGAATGAAATTTTAACAACTCACAGTCTCCTCTGAGGAATTCAACTACTGTCCCGTTTTCTTCTAGCTCTCACATACCATAAAAACAACTAACCAAAGGGTTCATGGATTTCTATATTTTATCGAAAAGGGCGAATGAAAGAAAAAAATTTGTAATTATCCGGAAGATAAAAAAAAAATATTAAAAGGACGTAAAAAAGTCAAACGCCATTATATTAACTTCTTTAATCTTCGCTACCGGATAAATTATTTTCAAGAAAAATGATTGTGAATAACTGATAAAAATGTCTGAAAAAAAAAAAAAAATGTTACGTTCACGTGCATCCTTGATAAGCAAGTAAAATAAATTGAATTCTGTAAAATTCAACAGCATATGGTAGAATTCCGGACGATCTGTCCCTTGAAAAATGTCGAGGAAAAAATTCGGTGTCTTTCAATTCGTTGGTCGGGGAAGCCGAGAGGGTCGAGGGAGAATCGCTGATGAGTAAAAATAGGGGTTGGAAAAAAAAAAGGAAAAAAACTTTTAAAAAGTGGACGAAAAACTGGCAAATGGGTTTGGATGAGATGACACTGCGAGCAGACAACTGACCGAGACAGAAAGAGAGAGAGAGAGAAAGAGAGTTCAATTTTTTGCCCTGTCAATCTGATAGACGAGGAGGGTGTCGACAGTTTGAGGTAGGTCAGCTGCGCCGACGGCACATAGTCGGGCAACGGTGTGGTCCGACGCTTGGAAAAGCGAGAGACCTGCTGATCGATACGACACTTCAGACACAGGTGTGGCGTTTACATCAGCCATTCCCGATGTTCGACCCGATAAATTGGTTTCGCTATTCTACCCTCATGGGAAAACGTAAATATAGAGAGTTTCTTCGCTTCGGTGCGAAACAATAGCTGGCCAGTTGACGATGAACACGTTCTTCCACATTTGGTCTTTCTTTTGATCGTTTTTTTTTTTCTATTTATTAATCCCACTTCGTTCTCTTGCTCCGTGACATTTTTCTATACATAAAGCTCCGCTATTGAATTTTGGCCAGCCATGCCAGCCTCGCACACCATTTTACAATGAACAATATAACGTGTGTCGTGGACAAATATTCCCAAAAAAAAATTCTGTCTGGGAGAAATGAAACGAAAAAAAAAAATGTTTCATTCTCTGTAATGCAACGGTAATGCAACGATAATAAAAAAAATATATATCTTTAGAGTTAATAAAATGGTTTTTTAAAATTAATTCCTTGCAAGATAAATAATTTTTGGTAAATTTTCTTCATAGCCTTGACAAAAATGTTCACTTTCACGCACAGTTTCTTGTCGCTGGGCTCTTTTTTGTTTTTTCTTTAATTTTTTGTTTTTTTTTTTTGGTCCACGTCGACCACTCCGTTCTACCCTTTACCTTGCAATTTCTCGTTCCATGGCTCTACTCTGGTAATTAACTTCAGTGCGTCCTTTACCAAGAGGGAGAGAGTGCGAGAGTTTCGTTCCATTCTATTTTTTAACCAGCCAGGAGCTGGGGACTCAACGATGGAGAAAGATCCCTCCGTGCAAGCGAGCAGGGTATAAATGTGCACCATCAAACACACTGAATGCCCACAACCCAGCCAGGCTTCACCGTCTGGGCTCTCTCTCTCTCTCTGTCTCTCTTATTTCTCTATCTCTGTTTGCCTCTCTCTCTCTCTCTCTCTCACTCTCTCACTCTTCCTCACACATACACACACACTCGCGAAAACATACACAAAGATAAGACTTGAATGAGGTTAATTTAACACCCACACTCGAGACATGATTCCGCATTAATGTTCGCGACGCTTAGAAACGCGCACTATTCGCACAATCACTATTTCCTCTTACTCTACCGATTTTCTTATTTACCTCTTCAGACTAAGGATGAGCGAAGAAAAAAAAAATCTGTTGGAGTAATACATTATTTTTCTTAAATTTTCATCTCTACTGACAGCAATTAAATTTGTTGACCGAACAAATTTTTTTTTTCTACTAGAATGGAACCTTGTGAGTGGAATTTTTTTTTACGCGGATAAAATATTTAGCTGGTATATGAACTAATTTATAAAAACTCGATTACCGTAATTAGATCTTCTCGTAATATTCATCTCGAATTATTACATTTATTCTAGTTATATGCTCGAATATTTTTCTCATTGCATCAAAAATACACAGAAATATAATTTTATAACTGACAGCGTTTATATTCATTCCAAGCACTTAGCTCGATATTAAAAAAAAAAACTTTGATTCGTGAAAAAGAGAAAGATAAATTACGAAAGAATTCTTTCGACCAGGGAACGCTCTTTCGTTTGCTCTTTTTTGTAATCGAGACGTTTTTCCAACCCGACGACCGTTTTCCATTTCGACCGTTTCATTGTATTTCGTTTGCAGCCATTGAGACATCGCATATTTATCTAGTAGTCATAGCGCTCACTGCAAAGACTAAAATAAAACTTTAGTGCCTTTACTCACATTTTGATAGCTAAAAGTTGCCTCATTAGTCGAGCATTAATTTGTCCTCCTTTTCTTCCCTTTAGAGAATGGAGGGCGGGAAGCACTTAATTTTTTTCCCCTCAGCTCTATCCTTTAAAACAATATAAAACAGTGGCTAATTGGTGAAGAAATATTCGGAGAATTCTTTGTCTTCTCATCTCGTTGACGTGAAACTCCGTCGGGGCTAATCAGCTGCTCGTGCTCTCAGCGAATGCAACGGGTCAAGGGGTAAATAAAGAAAATTTAAAAAACTGGGGCATACTTTTAGCCCGAGTTTAACCGATCTTGGCTTTCGTCAGAGTCAAACGTTCATATATTCTCTATGGTACATTAAACAAAAAAATTCACCCAACAGTGCGCCACTTCTGATGCAAAATAATTTAATGAAAAAGTCGTTTTTTTTTTTCATTATGACGCAACTTATGAATGAATTATTTTGTCCTTTTCCTGTAATTCTTTAAATTTTCATAGAAAAATACTCGATTATTTTTATTATTGTTATTTCATAAACGACAAAGTTTGGGCTCTTTTGTATTCAACGATGTTCCAGTGGAATTTATTTTATACGTGTATTACTTCCTCCAAAATGTTCAAAGTGTGCCTCTCTCTCTCTTTCTCTCTTTCTCTCTCCTACACACTCTCGCATTGCTTGCCACGAATAAGAAAGATCGTTGATATTCACTGCGAGGTAATTGTCCAACGAGTAAGTGTAGTTTCGTGCTCGTTTGTGCGAAAAGAATTGGAGAATATTTCCGGATTGCAAACTCGGTCCATGGAGAAAATGTATATTAGTGAAAGTCAGAAGCGCGAAGAGTCATGATTCCGATATACGAAATTTCAAGTAGAAAAAGGCAAGTATATAAGCGATGCCTGTATTAGGTACAACTCTTTGGGGATCTCTTGCCAGAGGAAAATGGAGAAATTGTGTGGCAGAGAACTAGTAGCTTTGCTGCCGGTAGGCAGCTCGTTCCAGTAGTCTAGGTAGATATACGGTCAGACCGTTTAAAGTGCAACGAGCCAAAATAAAATTTGCCGTTCTACGACTGGATTAACCCAGAAACCACAGACACAGAGACACACACATCTCTTATATAGCTGGCTTCTGGCCGGTTTTCTACGACCACACCCCTCACCATAAACTTAGGCCCTTTTTGGTTCCTCGGTTCATCGTGTACCAAGTAGAGTATCCCCACCATTTACTCCGAAAATAATAGGAACATGGAAGCTGTCGTATAAAATTGTGAAACTCACGAGTAACTCGCGTGCAGTAAAGACTATAGTGCGAGTTTTAGTGGCCCCAAATATGGAGGCAGAAAGAGAATATTACATTTTCGTATTAATACTGTAATAGAATTACATTAGAATGTGAATATAATTCAGGGGAACAGGTAATATCGTAAATTGGAGCAACAAAGTTACAAACAATCAAAAGCTTATTTAAACTCACTTGAAAATTAGACTATACATAGTTCGTATACTGAGAGAAAATATCATTAGCCCAAATACTTATTATAATTTTTCCAGGGTACGTTTTTTTTTTTCAGAGCTGGCTTTAAAATTCTAGATTTAAGATAATAATTTCATAGTAAATACATTTATATTATTTTTATTTTTACACTAAAATACTATTGACTCCCCTAGATATTTAATTTATTATATACACGTATCAGGCTCGAATTTTTATATTTTTCATGTACGAAACTATCATTTTCCATGCATCTCGGAGTGTAATATTTTTTTGTATTGTGCATATTTTTGAAATTTTTACGTGAATATTCAATCTATCGATTGGCAAGTTTGTCATTCTCTTTGTCGTTCTCTAATTGCACAAATGTTCGATACTTATTTATCATTGAAGGAATAATTATTTTAAAAAAACATCCCCTCGGATAGTATCAAGTTTTTTATGCTCTCTTGTGAATGTACAACATTGGAAATTTTGAAAATTGCACAAATAATTTTGGAAATTGCGACCCATTGTTTACTGTATTACTGGAAGAATATTTAGTCTCGCAATGCATTCGGATTCAGAATTTACTCATTCCCTTTGCCGTTGGAAGCTTATGATACCAGACATTCTATGTGTTGCCTCTGGTAATGCAGAGATGGAAATTTCCGATGTAGTAATGACTGAGGCGCTAAGCTTGCAAACCCTTTACCTTCGCCTACCACGAATAGCACCACTGTCGGATTATACGTATTATCGCAAAGGGCTGAGTTAGAGGGGAGAGAGAGAGAGAGAGAGAGAGAGAGAGAGAGAGAGAGAGAGAGAGAAAAAGCTATGGAGATGGAAGAGCATGAGGGAGCGATTGTTGGCAGTTTCGGCATGCTCAGCTGGATCTGTATGTGTACATTGTGTATATACGAGACAGTAGCAAGCCGACATGGACTATTGCATTCCTCTCTCTCTCACATTGATTCCGTCACATAGCATTTAGTACTACATGGTGAAGGAGATGATCATTGGGGGAGGGGAGTGTCCTAGGGACGCGATAAGCTTAACAGAGGGAGAGAGAATATTTGGCCAGTATGGCAATCAAACGTAGATACAAAGAGCCATGACAGAATGCGTCTGTATTCTGTCGTGGCTCTTAATATCTATCTATATGTATGTATAGACATGTCACAATTTTAATCGTAAAGGAACAAAAAAATTGCTTAATTTTCTTTAACGTTCAATAAAGTTAACCAATTTTTTTGTTCACTTGATATCCTCTTCAGAGTCGCTTACACACTCGCTCAAGTAACAAATTTAATCGTAAAGGAAGAAAAAAATTGCTTAACTTTCTTTAACGTTCAATAAAGTTAACCTATTTTATTCTACCTTTAAGATTAATTTTTTTACTTGAGCGAGTGTGTAAGCGACTCTGAAGAGGATATCAAGTGCTTTCGGGTCAATTGCATGTCGAATTTATGGTAACACTGGTCTTTTGTATTTCATGGGGTAGTCACGTACTCGTATTACGAGGCGACAATCACGAATACTATCGTAACATATGGAGGACCAAACCTCGCAACCATGAGAGCGGTACTTGCGAATCTGTGGATTGTAATGGGAAAGAGGGAGAGGGGGAGAGAGAGAGAGAAGAGCGAGGAGAGTCAGTATTTGCCCGATTGTGCGGTAGTTGCTGCAAGAGTTGTTTAGAGCTTGTGGATCGCCGTGTATCCTGAGGCCCTTTTGAGAATCGACCGTTCATCCCGGTAACATGAGCAAAGTGTTTCTGATATATATACATTCGTATAGGGCCGATTTGGCCTTCTCTCTCTCTCTTTCTCTCTCCCTCGGATACTGTGAACGAGAGAGAGTGAGAGAGAAAGAGAGAGGGGGGGAGAGGGGGGGGGGGGAGACAGACAGACAGACAGAGACAGAGGGAGACAGACAGACAGACAGACACACAGACTGACCGACAGAGACAGAGACAGAGAGAGAGAGAGAGCTAGCTGTGCCACACTGAATAGTTCGTACATGGTCTGGTCAAAAGCTCCCTTTCCAGTCGCCACTCTCGACCGAACTCTCTAATTGTAGAGAACGACCATCGTCGTCAAACTACGAGAGCGAGAGCTGTTTCTCTCCGCTGTATGCACCGATTTCGCACTCAGTTTCTATACAGTTCACTAACGGAAAGTGACGCTTTACCATGCAACAATTTATTACAGAGAGCAGTAGAGGAACGTATTACCGGTCAATTGGAATGCGTATTTGGTTGTTAACGGGATAAATGGTGGTCACTGTACAAAAGAATTTGTCAATCTCAATCGAAACAAACGTTTTGTCTCAAAGAAAGATTAAGTGAACGATCTGATATCTCTATAGAACAACAATATTTAAATGGGAAGCGCGTCCAATTATGATACTTCGAGAAGAATAAAAATTCTAGTTAATATCCATACGAAAATGGATTTCACATATTGCCTATTCGACAATGTTTTAAGGTGGAAAATATGACTAAAAACAACGTGAATAAGTTTTTATTAATTGGACAATTATTCTATTAATGACAAAATAATAATGGAGCAATCCCAATGCTCATCCAGCAAAATCATAATGACAAAAAAAATCCTAAATTCAAAAAATCCATTTCCAGTTCGTGACTATATTTACTGAACAATTTAGCTTTTTTGTTAAAAGCTTTTAATCAGAGATTAATGCGATTGAAACGTTGATGGTCTCCCTATGATACTGCAAGCCCAGAAACGCTTTCATGCCAGTTCAAAGTAGAGACAAAAAGTACAGATGGAGAGAGAGAGAGAGAAAGAGAAAAAGAGAGAGAGAGAGAAGGAGAAACATGGTTGGATTCGTTCACCGTACAAACTACGCACGAATCCGAGAAGGTTACAGAGAAAAATGTCACGCAGCCACTTTCGGTGTAACAGCTGAGCGTCAGTTTTGAAAATGGTCCATTGACGCTGATAGGGGGTGATTCTATGTTGCGTCTAATGTTGTATGCAACGAGCACGTGCTCGAAGTGCTTTTGCAAACTTGTACTCTGACGCAAACGAAAAAAAGTGTTGTCCCAGATAACCGTACAATTTGAGTCGTCGATTCGAAGAGGATTTTGCATATATATATATATATATTATAGGGCAAGTCTCACGTGCAACCGGAAGAAGAGCACAAATCAAGGATTACGTTCGTGCAAGCAGAGGCCGAAAGCGAGCGCCAATGTACGCCCCCGAGGTTGAAGAAGCAGAAAGGAATAAGGGATGAAAAAGGTACACAGAAAAGTAGGATGCAATGGTCAGAGGAAACGGTGACGTCAACCTTACGTTTCAACCCCCCCCCCCCTCCCCCTTCCTCAATCCTCTTCGCCACCAACTTTATCCTATTCCAATGTTTAGATAACTCTCCTTTCCACGCCACCCGCTCATATATAGTTCGAAGGAACGTGATTTTTGTACCCTGCACGTTTCTTATATATAGCTCTTTCTTGCTCTCCTTATCTTTCTCTTTTTTCTTCTTGTCACCCCCAGCCCTTTTTACTACCAGCGGTCTCTGCCACTCTCGTTCTATCCGAAAAGTGCTACTGTTACGTTCGTTCGTTTTTCATCCCCCTCTCTCTCTCTCTAATACATAGCTCGTTGGTTCGTTTTTCGTCTCTCTCTCTCTCTCTCTCTCCGACACATACTAACTCGTTGGTTCGTTTTTCGTTTCTCTGTCTCTCCCTCCGACACATACTAGCTCGTTGGTTGGTTTGTCGTCCCTCTCTCTCTCTCTCTCTCTCCCTCTCTCTCCGACATATACTAGCTCGCCGGTTCGTTTTTCGTCTTTCTCTCTGTCTCCGATACATACTAGCTCGTTGGTTCGTTCAATAGTTCCTACATGTTTCGCTGACTCGCTCGCTCGCTGCTTTGCATGGACGTTGTGCATGGAACCCCCTCGAGAACTTTTGTGTCCGTTTGTCCCCATCTCTTTCACAATTTTTCCTTCCTCGAACATTGCCATATATATATATATATATATATATATATATATATATATATACATATGTATTAGGGTATCTAAGAGCGTGCACGCTTCCTGGGCTTTAGGTCAGGGACGTTTCTCACTATTCTGGACGATGTGTGTGCTCTGAGTGCTAGAAAGAGGAAAGGGCTCGAGGAGTGCAACGATCCTCGTCAACGGTCTCTATAACCAAACCCTCGTCTCTTGCCCTTCTCTCTGTCTCTCTCTGTCTCTCTTTCTTCCTCTCTCTCCTTCTTGCGGTTCTCGAACCCTCTCAATCTTGAACTGGCAGCACCACATCAGGTAAATCACCGATTTATTTATCTCTCTCCCTTTTCAGCAAACGCTGACTCATCGGATTATCTTGTAGTCCCGTGAGAGATTTCTTACTGATACTTTTGTCGCTCAGTTATGCAATGAGGTTCCGATTAAGTATACAAAAATAAATATATTGAATAAAACGAAATTTAGGTAAATTTAATTTTGTTGAATATACAAAAAAAAAAATAACAGCATAATCCTCAAAAATGTACATTTATTTAAATAAATATCCAGATTATCTTTCGATTCGTCATGTTCGGATAAAATTTATATTAACTTTTCACATGTAGATAGAATTAATTTTTAAAAACGATACGATTTTTCTCGGTAGCCGAGAGTTTCGATGAATTATTCTTCAATAAAATCACTATAATTTTCCGAAAAATTGTTTCCATAATGTTTCGCACGATGCATGGAAAGTTTACAAAATATATAACGACATCCGGATATCGGGAGAAAAAGTCTGACGGATAAACAAATAGAAACGGTCCATCGTGGAACTGTGCTGGACGTAAAATAGACATAATTATTCTGTCTGACTAGAGGCGATGACGTTTCGAGCAGAGGGTGGATAAGGGATGAGGAAAGCATCAACGCGTGTTTTTGCTGTACTGATTTGTACGGTAAATGAAAAACGGAGCGAAAAGTTGGATTAAATGGTAAACACGGTCGGTACACAAGTTCGAAGAGGTAGAGAGTAACGTAGCGAATAAAAGTGTGAAGTTTACCAGAGTGGAAAGAGTATCAACGACTGGACAAATGTAAACGACACGGGAGAGCAACATAAACGTTGGGAAACCATCTCGTTTCATTTGAGCTCACGCCATATTTTTTGTCTCCCTCTCGTCAACATACGACAAAGACATAGATACAACATAGATACAACATAGATACAACATAGATACAACATAGATACAACATAGATTAAAGTCAGCCAATATGTACCAGGTCAATCAGATGGGCCTAAGTCCCAAAATTATGAAAAAAGTATTAATTACTTGGGTTAAACGTAAACAATGGGGGAGAGCAACATAAAGGTCGGGAAACCATCTCGTTTCATTTGAGCTCACGCCATATTATTTTTCTCCCTCTCGTCAATATACAGAGTAAAGCCAGCGAATATGTGCCAGGTCAATCAGATGGGCCTAAGTCCCAAAAATATGAAAAAAGTATTAACTACTTGGGTTAAACGTAAACGATGCGGGAGAGCAACATAAAGGTCGGGAAACCATCTCGTTTCATATGAGCTCACGCCATATTATTTTTCTCCCTCTCGTCAATATACAGAGTAAAGCCAGCGAATATGTACCAGGTCAATCAGATGGGCCTAAGTCCCAAAAATATGAAAAAAGTATTAACGACTTGGGTTAAACGTAAACGATGCGGGAGAGCAACATAAAGGTCGGGAAAACATCTCGTTTCATTTCCGCTCACTCCATCTTTCATACCAAAAAAAAACAAACTAAAATCACGTTAATTGTCAACTAGTGTAGATTATACTCGAGTGTATTTAGTGTCATAGTTTGTGTATGTATACATCACAAAAAAGCTCCTGGGACGTATCTATATAACTATAGATAATACGTATAGGGTCTAGAAGTCAGAGCTTGCGATTAACTGAATTTTGAGCCATTTGGACCATGCGTGTTTACATATATAGGTACGGTCCATCCTCGGCTTAACTAATGCCAGAAAGCGCAATACGAAGGCGATTCTCACGAGACCGAAGCACAGAAAGTGCCCTGATTTGCATAGGTAGAAGAGCCTCCGGTGGCAACTGGTAGAGCTATATAATACCAAAGGGAACAACCCCAGGCCTCGCTGCCATATATATATATATACACATATATATATATATATATATATATGTGTATAGTAAGCGCAGAGCTCTTATCTACTCTAGAATGATCGTCCGAACTCGAAATCGAGCCCACAGCAACAGCCCAAGAGGAAAGCCGAAGCAAACGTTAGCTCAACTCAACCAGAGTTATCTCTGTTAACCCCAAGTTTTCCTACTAAATTTCAACCCTCACGCACGCATATACATTACGCCGATCAGCCCTTTTGAAAAAAAAAAAATCACGAACTAGAAGAACTTTGCCAAAGTGCGTGCTCTATATTCCATCCACATCGAAGCAATTTTTAAAAAGTCTACTCCCTGCCCCATAAAAATTTTACGTGCATGATTCATTGTTCTGTTGAAGAAATACGCCATTTTGCAAAACTTTAAAGTTTAAGAAAATAATATTTTTTTTTTATGTTTGCGGAGCAGCTGAATGACTTGATGGATTTGGACCTTGAGGCAATAAGATGAACAAAACTTGCAATATTTAACGTGTATACGCATACAAGTATAAACAAACTTTCGTTTGTTTCGAAAACCGTAAATTTGAGCAGAAAAAAAATAAGGGATGATAATCATATTAGCGCATAAGAATATAAACAAAGTTCCATTTGCTTCGATACGACTGGATATAAAATGTATTTACACATATCGTGCAATGTTGGTGGAGAGCAAAGTGAAAAATACTTCAAGCCTTCACGGAGCTTTAAAAATTTTACATCCGGTCGTCACCAACATCTCACAAATGGGCGCTGGTACAACCGCCGTCGAAAGAGTCGAATCTCGAAGAGCTCTCGAGTGTTTTCGTATTCGTCGCTTGGGAATCGTCGTATGTCTCATGACAGACTATAAGAATTCCCCCCGGGCTGTTTGACACTCACACTCAACCATTGGAGCTTTTCACAACGAAATCCTACTTTAAGGTCCTTATCACGATTTTTCTCGCAAATACAAGAGAGTACTGGCACTGCGCGCGGAGAGTGAAAAACGTGGGCGAGACCACGCCGGATATTACGTCCTTCCGCCATCTCTTGCGACGACGGAAACATTTCCTTGTATCGTCTCTGGCAATATTTGTACATATATATATATATATATTTTTTTTTTTTATTACATCATATAAAAGCTCGTGAAAAAAAATAACGTAGAAATTATGACAAAAAAAATTAACTTGGTAGCGAATTTCATCAAGTTTCATGTGGAGTACATTTTTTTTTTTTTTGGCACACGTAAAATTAAGATATTTTCATCCTGTCCATTCTCGAGACCATTTACGAGGCAGTGGGAACAAAGGAGTTCAACTTTGAAAAAGCTTTCGGGTGGACTCAGTGTCTCGTTGTCTTCACCGATTTCTCATTCTTGGGCTCTTTCGCGTTCATATATATATATATATATATATATATATATATATATATATATATATATATATGTATGTATGATAAGGTTATTGCAACTAGCGACATCTCACAAGCAAAAGCGTTTCACGAAAAATAATCCTCTCGTTATTTATCGCGGCGACAAGTCTCGCGAAACCCTTAGGAGACGTTAATTCATATATATATATATGTGTGTTATATACACGTATATAATTGAACGCGGTGGAAAAATCGAGAGAACCTTTAAGTTGATGTGAAATTTTTCATTTTGGTAAAGAAGTCGTTGCCGGCTTAAAGACGACGTCACCCCCTTGTGTTGTGTATATATGCGACCTAGGACTATTTTTCTTTTTCACAAAGCTGTACACCGCGACCTATAAAACGGAAAAGTATGCGATGGAAAGCGAAGAAAAAGAAAATAAAAAAATAGTTAAAAAAAAATGCAACACAACGAAAGAGCGCAAAGTAGGTGAAGGGAGTCGTGGAGTTCCGATTAATAAAGAAGTTTTAGCTCACTTAAGTGCCAATATAAAAGACTTAGCTCTGTTTAACTGGAGCGAAATGTGTTTGTGCTGGTGTACCAAGTTTAGTGAGACTAAAAATTTACGATAGTGTCTGAAGGATTTTATATTTTTCCCCTCCACTTGTCGCGTCTTTCATAACGAAACTTATACCAAGATAAATATTTATATCTTCATGAAGTTTTTTGTTTTATTTTTTTTTGTACAAAAAAGTTGCTACAGAAGTCAGATGAGTTTTTAAAGAAAAGCTTTATTTTAAAGAAAAAAAATAAATAAAAAAACTATGCAGATCTCAATGTTCACCGATCGCTTGAAATTGGCATTGAAATTTATACGTGAAGCTCGTGTACTTGTCCCGATGGAATGGCAATTCCCATCTGCGAATTTCTTCGAGATGTAAAAAGAAGGTAAATGCAGAAGATATAGTTTCCTTCTGTTTCGATTCGTGTTCTTCGGAAAAACGTTATTAAACTTTCAGTGACAAAAAGTAAATCGGCTTTTTCTACTTGCTCGTCGTCGAGCGGGGGTGTAAGCCGCATCCTCTTGTTTCTATCGACATTTTCGTGAACGTTTTTCTACGTATACTGAACCAAAAGGGCTGTGTACACAAGACACTTTGAAAAGTTGAGATTGTACTAACGGTTTTTCGAGTACATTCTTCGTCGTCTTCGTCGTCTTCGTCGTTTTCGTCGTTTTCGTCGTTTTCGTCGTCGTCTTCGTCGTCGTTACAGACAAAGATCTCAATGATAATCGTCGTATTTGCTGGTCATGTTGACCCTTCGATCTTACTTGTCCAATATCGTCTTCGCTGAGAGTCAATGGTAAGAAAAAAAAAAAAAAAAAAAAAAAAAAAACGAAAGATTCTCGACTCTCATGGGAGGCGATCAAAGCTCCACAGTCTCGTATCGTTTTAATGACATTTTGTATTTTCTCGCAGCAAGGAAAATAAAGAAAACTTCGTAAGTTGAATAACGACTGAAATGATTCTTGTAATATTTTACAATCGATCGATCGACAATTTTCGTAAATCTATGAAACTTTTTCTAACCCCCAAGTGCGACTTGTGGAAGTGATGCTGATGAGAAAGGAAAAAGTTAGCTCGAGCTAACTTTTTCCTTTAAGCGAGGAGGACTGCGAGGAAAAATCGTCGTGTGGTCTTGATCGACTTGCCGGAAAGACTCCATTGAGTCATTTACCATTGAAGCGCCAAGTAGCGGGAATAACAAAAAAGGAATGTTGGTGGGTATAACGGAGATGAAGGGAGCGAGTAAACTCGTCGTCGCTGTTCAACTTTCTCGAGAATCCTTCATATAGACGTGCCATTTTCCGGCTCGGTGATGCCCTTATCCTGGCTTCCTGGACGCGTGACCTGGATTCTAGAACGACATTCACCCCGGATCCCGGGCAGTTTCCTCAACTACAAGGTACCCCAACCACCATTAGCACAATCAATAGCAAAACGAACAAGCAGAGCACATTCACTTCATCCCTTAACTTACTCCCAGTTTCTGCACTTTACCATACCACGTGCAGTTTGTCGAGCGAGATTTCAATATAACTGTAAATAATATCTCGTGAACTTTGGTTTACGATCTGTATGAACGATATTCAATATATTTCATTACGTTGTGTACAGAGAAGATCGTAAGAGACAGAATGAAATCGATCGATTAATCGATTATTCCATTTTTCGAATAATTCGAGTTGTTCGAATAATTCGTACTTTTCGTTATTTTTTACCGAAAGAAATGTGAAAATTTGTTTCTTCCCTTAATGATCCGGTCGGATCGGAAATTTTCCGCTGAACACGAATCAAGCCTAATTTTGGTTAAAAGCTCAAAAATTTCACGTGAACACGGAAAAAAATGTAAAATTATTTGACAAAATCATCGAATCGTTCGAAAAAAATCGAATTTTTCGATTTGAACTTCGATTCGAATTCGCATCGAATTAATCGACGTTTCGAATTATTCGTACACATCGACTTAATGCATGTGGGACTTTTGACTAAATATCAAAATATCATCAGAAATGGATAAGCACAATTATGAAAAAACGTTGAAGCTTTTGTTAGCAAGGTCCATATGCATTTGTGTTTCCCGGCCATTAAGGCATTATGAAATCCTCTCGGTAGACTCGATGGGGCTTGGAGCATCTGGCAGTGCAAGCTCACGAGGCTGATGGCCCGTTAGCTCAGGATACCCAGGAGAATGAATGTAGGGTAAAAGTGAGAGCCAGGAATTAAGCTGCTTCAGTTTTCGTCAAGCTTTCATTAACTAATTTAGTATCACCGAAAAGAGAACGCGAGGTATGGCGTAGAAGGGTAAAAAAAAGTTGATAGAGTTTATCATCATTGGGCGAAGAAGTTCATCAGTAAAAAAGTTAGGACAAGATAAAGCAGAAGGCAAAACTAAAAGCGCCAACTTTTTACGAGTTTTCTTCGACGAGCCAGATTAATTTCCAGATGTTCAACACTGCATTTGCATAATCTCGTTATTGTTTTTTTTTTTTTTTTTTTCACGATATCATAAAATAGTTTAATCAATGACTAGGTCATAACATCGATGATTTCTCGACCTTTATCGCTACTTTTAAATTTTACTACACTTCCAGGCAATTTTTTACTAAATCTTCCTCTTCGTGTAGAATCCTAGTAGCTTTTTGTTAAATTATATTCCATTTATTGGCAATGAGATCGACAAATTCGCCCCTATAAATCCAGTCGAATCTTCCGTCATTCTAGCCAAGAAAAAAAAAAGAGGGGAGAGAAACGAGACAAGAAGCTGCAGAGCTGCCAAAAGGAAGAAAGAGAGAGAAAAGTGAAAAGACCACAATGGGCAACATTACGAGGGAAGAGCATTCAGCTAGAAGCGTTTCCATAGGGGATGCTAAAGTCCTGAGCCACCAAGTGGGACAGCATGAGCACTTTGTGTCTCTCTGTCGCGAACGTTTGTGGGCGAGGAAAGAGAAACACCAAGAGCGAAATACACAGACTCGGTATACATATACATATATATATATGCCCATCGTGGTATTCTCCTCTAGTTTTCTTCTGCTTGCAGAGAGAGAGAGAGAGCGAAAACTCTTCGTCGTATATCACAAACTGCACCAGCTCTGGTCTTAAGATATAGAACGTTGTACCCTTTAAATCTGGAAGGTAAAGGTGAAACTATAAGATAGTGGCCGCGGCCTTGCCCACACAACACACAATTACACATACATAGAGACATACATATACTTATAACCTCCATCCACACCCATTTCTGTCCTTACCACCAACCATTCACTACTCTCTAGCCTGTGCCGCTCTTCTCCTCTCTTCTGCCTCCATTTAGTCATTTACTATTTATGCAAAGCGTTGAGTGGTTGCCGAGCGCGAGGAAAGACGTTGCAGTCATCTTTCGACATAGCCTACAGCTTCTTGCTATTTATATATACATATATATATACACACATACATATATATATATATATATATGTACAGCTTGTCCCATTTTAAAGTACGCATTAAGTTTGCAGCCAACTAAATAGTTGAATTGAAAAATGTCTCCTACAAAAGTTGTATGGTTCAGAAGGGGGCACAAGACGAAATTATTTTCTGTGTAGAGTCAAGGAAATACTAAGGATCACGCGTAGCGGAATGAGAGTGTAATATAATGAACTCTATATGTATATATACATGCACGTTGCAGTCATCTTTCGACATAGCCTACAGCTTCTTGCTATTAATATATATATATATATATATATATATATATATATATATACAGGGTGTCCCATTTTAAAGTACGCATTAAATTTTCAGCCAACTAAATAGTTGAATTGAAAAATGTCTCCTACAAAAGTTGTTCAGAAGGGGGCACATAAAGAAATTATTTTCTGTGTAGAGTCAAGGAAATGCTAAGAATCACACGTAGCGGAATGAAAGTGTAATATGATGAACTCACGTTTAGGTTGACCCTTGATAAATTCCCTTTTATTCCCCCATACGATAAACAGGCCTTGGAGTAGCCGGATCCGTTTTACAGACACTTGACAGACTCTCTCTCACATACACACACCAAATATTACACGATATACGATTTTACTGAGACAACTAATGCTAATTGTGACAAAATAAAACTTGAGCAGATCGAGACAGTTCGATAATCGTCAAGTGTCGGGCGTAGCCTCTCTCTCTCTCTCTCTCTCTCTCTCTCTCTCTCTCTCTCGAGCCCCTGGTCACACTTGCCATCTCGAAAATTACGAAATTGGGGCAAGGAACCTAGTGGGGTGACTTCTCGTGTCATATTGGGCAAGAAATCTTTGCCCGAAATGTGGCGTACTCACGTTAATTTGTCGTAACCCGCGACATTTGAATACTTTTGGCAAGTTTATTTGAGCGAACGAGTCCAGGATGGTATTTTCCTGTCTCAATGTATATATATATATATAAATATATCCCCTCTCCAATGTATATCCATATATACCCTCTACCTCTTCAATGTGTATATATATACAGTGGAGAGGTAGAGGATTCTGGGTAACCGCTTTTCTTCATCGTCTTTACAGCATCATCTTTTCTCACACACCTGCACTATATTCTCCACTTCAACCCTTTCTATGCTCCATGTCTCTCTCAGTCTCTCTCAGCATCTCGTAGTCGGGAGATCCTCTCTGGCCATGTCCATCCATTATCCTGGCACAGCGTGTTCAGCTGCCCTGATACCGATCTCGCTTTCTTCTCTCTTATTTTTCACTCCAAGAAAATACAAACAGTCGAAAAAAAATAAAATAATCTCAAGGTTTTTCCGCTTCTCTCTCACACTCTGTTCTATATATTGCGTTGCAGAATTCATTTCGGTAGAATGTACGTAAAAGAGAATTCGATCTCAAGGGAGAGTGAATTGGATGCAGATTTTGCGCAAAGTCCCACGCGAGAGGCGACGAAGAGATTTGGAAATTCTTCGGTAAATAGGGGGCGCTAGCATCCCTTGTGTGTATTTGTGTGTGTGTGTGAGCACGAGACGCGAAAATAAGGAAGAAAGAAAGCGAGAGAGGATCATTTCCGCAGATCAAGTGTGAGAAAACGGGATGAGGATGAGAGAGGAAGAAGAAAGTGAGGAAGAAAGTATAAGGTAGAATGTAAAAGTAGAACGTATGGGAATGGAAAAAGTGTACAGAGAAAAATTCGTCCTTTCAGAGCCACAGAGAACGAAGGCAATTTGCATTTTGTCAAACTATCGCGAGACAAACTTGTAGTTCGGCGAGAAGAAATAAGCGAAGGAGAAAACGGGACGACGAGGAAAAGAGAGGGAGAGAGAAAGAGAGCAAGAGAGCGATACAGGGAAATGTCGGGTGCAAGATAAAAATTGAGGGTGAGAGTGCAAAGGGCGGGATAAGAGTTGGCGTTGTATGCGCGAAGCAGAGAGTACGACACTCAAGGCAGAGTCTTGGGATTCTGGGATCTCGGTGTGGAGAGTTTGAAGTATCTCCCTAGCGTGCTATCGGCTAAACCCTTCACGTTGGCTCCCTAGAAATATATATATATATATATATATATACGGAAAAACTCGAAATATGATGAAAGAACCCCCCCCCCCCCCCCCCCTCCAATCGCGGTGTCTCTCTCACAGTCATGTGGTTGCAAACTATACATGTATACAATGGCAGAAGTGCACTTTAACCACCATTATAAATTTATATTATACCGGAATTATATTTTACCTGCACACATATAAAAATTGTACCGCGATGGAAAAATGATTTTTATATCGCCTGCTCTTGATTGTAAGTTGACATATTGAATCCTTCAATTTTTCGCAATATTCATTTATCGCAATTCTCATTAGGATTAAGTGAAAAAAAAAAAATGTCTTCGTGTCAAAATATTACGAAAGCTTTATAAAGTAACGTTGTGCAATAAAATGATTTTTTCATAGAGCACGTAATTTAAAAAAAAATCTCTTAGGTGGGCCATCTATCCCGACTTTGCCTAAATCAAAAAAATTGTCGTCTTAATCGATAAATTTGTGTATTTTGGTATTACAAATTTATTAAATTGTCGTGTTTTATGCTGATTAAAAGAGAGATAATTTTGAAAAAATCTCTTATATTTAAATCTCAAATTTCAGCTGATTTCATCACGGTGAAATTTTTGATTAATCTAAAATACGATTGACAATGAATTATTTATTAAAGTTCGACGAGAAACCCGATCAACGCCAGAGATTGCGCTGTAAATTTAATGAATACCGAACCACAACGCCGGACAAATCGCGGAATTATATAATTCAGAAATCTTCAGCCAAGCAACCTCCGACCGTAATAATTATAACATCGCCCCGGAGACCGCGAGAGTGCACAATCCTCTCATGCTTTGGAAATCTCGTCGTGGCTCGATGGAGTATAATAACGTCTCTCCTCGGTTTAAAACGATATGAGGAGAATGCGGGAGAGAAAGAGAGAGAGAGAGAGAGAGGAAGATATCCAAAAGTCAGGGTCTAATCATGCGCCATTGCAGAGGATTCAGAGGGTATTCAGAATGTATTCAGTACTGAATACATTCTGAATCCTCTGCAATGGCGCATATATATATATATATATTCATATATGTACATATATACCAATCCACAACTCGAATCTCGAAATGTTGAAATTCGGTTGGACGATTCAACGAAATATAATTTAACGTAATCTCGCTACGTGCCTCCCCTCCCACCTGCCCTCGTTGGCTCTCGCTCTGTCTCCTGTCTTACTGGTTTGATATTATCCACAGCTGATCGAAGATATATACGCGAAATTGCGCTAATATCGTTGGAATTTGCTGCAATGGAAGCACGGAAAGCAAGAAAGAGAAAGACAGAGAGAGAGAGAGAGAGAGAAAGAGAGACAGAAAGAGAGACAGAGACAGAGAGACAGAGAGACAGAGAGACAGAGAGACAGAGAGACAGAGAGACAGAGAGAGCTTTTCTCTAGACATGGATAAGCTGTACGATCTGTACATATCGCAATATATATCTAACTGGCCGAAATTAAATTGAAAGCAAACGCGATGAAGTGATTCGCCACAGAGAGCAAACTAATATACTTGGCAATTAGATTTGTCGATCGAGAAGAGCAACGGGGGAGCAGGAGGGAATATAACGAGATGGAAGAGATAGGAGTAGGAAAAAGTGGGGATTGATGGAAATTCAAATAGGACAGCTGAAAATTCAAGAACAGATCGATATCTCCCGTCTGTTTCGATCTCTCTCTCTTGCTCTCTCTTGCTCTACCTATATTATATATATGTAGATACAGGCGTACAGTGTAGGTGTAACAGCCAATTTATAGAAACCAATCAGAGCGTTAGTCACAGAGAGGCAGAGTTAATTGCAACGACGAATCTGGCGGGTGGCTCGGTTGCCATGCGGTTTGCGAGTTCCATCGTTATACACACTTCAATCCATTCTCCTTTCTTCCATCGCATATATATTATATACACATGGAAGCCTTTCATATACTATGTATACTGAGAAAGGTGACGAGAGAGAGAAAGCCACTTTACGTTTTCCATCTCTCGCGGGTGGTCGCTCTGGCGTGTACGGAAATTCGATCAGGCATATTGCACCGAACTATAATATATATATATATATATATATATATATATATCTCGCGTGTCTCAAAGTAAAAAGGGTGTATCTCCTATGTTCGTATACGACCTGTACGAACATAGCTCGTATACGACCTGTACGAACATAGGAGATACACCCTTTTTACTTTGAGACACGCGAGATACCTAAATGTATATGTAAAGCGCACGAAGTGTCATATCCTCTATACGCTGGACCCAGAGTGTGGTTGGTCTCTCTCTCTCTCTCTCTCTCTCTTTGTGCTGGATAGAATGCTGTATAAAGAGTCTTAAAGATGCAGTATGGAAAAGCACATAATGCAATAAAGTCAATATATATAGACATACAGAGTAAAGTGGGGGAATATGGCCCACTGTCAAGTAAATAAAATTAAACGAATGAGTTACTTGATCGTCTCTTGCCCAGGATCCATGATGAATATAAATATACGACGAATTTTATCCATGTATCCCCGATAGCACCCGAACACAATCTTCCCGTAGCTACGAAAAAACACGCCACGCCAATTTAGTCAATGAGAATTCTGAGCAAAAGTTGTTTATTCATTATTTTTCGATCAAAATTAACTCTTGTAAATTTGTTCAATCATGAAGAACGCAAAGCAGTAATAATCTTCTTTTGCTTTTGTCGAAATTCAAAAATCTCGCACTGTTTTTATATTTACGGTGACACTTTTGTAGTGAAAACTCAATCATCTTTGGGACGTGGTCCATATTCCCCCACTTTTTCGTTCTATGCATATATGTGCATGTTAAATATGTATAGTGAAGAATAGGCACCTTGAGTACATAATGTACAAGTTCTCGTGGGTGCACAGTATATTATCTGCCAGCCCAGTTACTTCACCTAATACTATGTATTTTAGAGGCGGGTGTGCATATATCGTATAAGACGACGCTTTGCCGCTCCAACTGACACGGCATGTTCCGTGCTTTAGTTCACCGAGAGCCTACTTTACGTACAGTGTGGTCTGGGACAATATATCGGCAGGTACATCAAAATACGACAACCCTTGCACGCAAGTCCTCACACTATACTGGCTCGCAATATATATATATATATATATATATATATATATATATATATATATATATATATAACATGATATACTTGTAAGACATTATCCTGTGTATACGTTCGATCTATTCTCAATATTATCCATGGAAGCCAAATTACAATATGGCGCATCACAAACCCATCAATCTACACTAAATTCTCCTGTCGTTACGAGCCTTAAGTTAAAAATAATTTTTCTCATGAATTTTATGCTGTAATAATAATTTTATTAAATCATGATTAATAAAAATAATATTTACTATAAATTATATAAATAAAATAAACTTTTGTTCATTCATAGAAATAATAAACGTATTTTTATTTTCGTTAAATTGTAATAATTTTAATTGTGTTGTGTCATGAACTCGATTAAAATAAATTCTCTTTTTCCTTGGTTAATTACAACTGTCTCGATTTTATATAATGGTTTAATTATAAGGAGCGATTATGAAGTTAAATATCCCGTCGTATAATTATGCTGTACATGCATCGTATATCTTGCTGAACGTTTTCTCTCTCATGATTTTCTCAGTGGCCTTTTTTTTTTTTCTCTCTCTCTCACTGCACGCGAATTTCAAGGAGTCTCGAAAGTTGGTGTATGCGAGCTTTTGCGAGCTTGTGAGTTTCTCTTGCACTCCGGTGAGAATTTCAACGTTGCAAATTAACGTGTGGCGAAAGCGCGAGCGATAACCTCTTTCTGTGTTATAAAAAATCTAACAGCAACTTGACACGCGATGTGTAAGGCAACATATACATATATTCGCAAGAGGGATGGAATTACGTGGTAGAGTTGCTATGTGGAACAGTCGATAGTACAAAGTATTGGTTTCAGTCCCTTTCATCAATCTTATACATATATACATACATACATGCACACATATATATATATATATATATATATATATATATGTATATAGATATATGTAAACCTCAAACCTTATCTCGCTCCCTCAAGAGCCACAATTATTCGAGCTCCATTTGAAGGAAGTAAAATCCATAATATTCTCGTCGAGGTTTCACGGTTTATATTTTTCTTCGAATGTGTGTTAGATTAAAAAAATATTGCAAATACTATTCTCGAATTACAAGGACATAAATCTTTTTTGTTTGTTTGTACAAAATCATTTTATGGTGAAATGGGGAAAGACAAAAAATGAATTATGCTCGTTTTAAAAAATAGATCAAAGAATTAAATGATATTAACGGAGGGACAAATTTCGTTTTCAACGTTATAATGCCCAGAATTTGCATATTCAGTATATTTTTCTAATGGAATTATTTTTAAAGGACAATTTTTCAACTGCTTTCCTGCTTAAGCTCATCTATTTAGTGATTGTTTTCTGGGATAAAAGGCGTGATGAGGAAGCAATGACTGTTGTCACACCGAAACTTTGTTTCATCCCTTATTTTTTACGATAATTTTACGATCAATCGAAAAGTTTGTCGTCCACAAATGATTCCTTTCGTCTTGTCGTAATCGTAATAATGAGCATTTTTTTGAGGATCTTGAAGAGTTTCATCAACGATTAAGAATAAAAGAGACTGGCAACTCGACTTTGGGGAAAAAGAGAGGGGGAGGTACATGGAAGAGTTTTTGAAAAATAGCTTCGGCAATTATATATACACGCACACACACACACACATATATATATATATATATATATATATATACAGGAAATGGCAAAAGGCTTCGTTTCTCAATATTGAACGACAGACTGAAAATGTACGATCCAGACCACCAATATCCCTAAGCTACCCTTGTCTTCACAGACAAAAATTTCGCCTTTGTACGGAAGCAGAGAATGCGCCACAGAGAAGGTACATACACATATGCATATACATACACACAAAGAGAGAGAGAGAGAGAGAGAGAGAGAGAGAGAGAGAGAGAGAGAGAGAGAGAGAGAGAAAGCTCAACGGAACTCGACAGGGAATTTCTCGCGCTTAGAGATACAGAACGGATATTTACGGTCGCCACTTTTGCGAAACCCTTTGCTTCACGTCTAGTATGTCCCAACCCCTCCCGACAGCGTATTTTTGGATGGCAAACAACAAACAAAGTTTCTATATATATATATATATATATATATACGGATGTGTAAACGTATATAGTGTTCGACTTTACCACCCTCACCAAAAAACCAGACTGTACTGGCTTATATACTGTTCAGATGTACATATATACGTGTATAGCACGCCACACATATATATATAGACATTATATTCACATATACATATGACAATTCTATGCATTATTTTCAAAAATATACTTATACGCAGACATGTTTTTTTTTCGTTATAAATTACTTGTAATTATTTCGTTGTAAAGCAATTCAAAATTTTTCTTTGAAAAGTAACTACTTATTTATTTATTCATTATTTCTCTGTTTTTCTGCGTGAAAAATAAAGCAATGAAATGTTTCTTCGAAGTATCTTCCAGTTGGTCCAATAAATGCTTGCGTTACGTTACATTCAATCCTTCCTTATCCGTTTCTTTATATATATATATATATATATATACTTTTTTCTTCGCCGGTTGGGACCGGCGAAGAAAAAGAGGTCTTTTTCGGTCGAGATTCACGAAAGGTTCTCCGCGGCACGTTCAAATCTACGAGGATTCTGGCGACCGCACGCCATACCCGTGTGGGAACTGAACGAGGGTTCGTGAAAAGCCTCAGGGTATCCACCCTCAGCCTGAATTGTATATAAAAACCCCAACGGAAAGAACACTCTCCATTTCTATATGCTTCCTCGTTCTCATTTATGGACTACTGGAAGAAACAATAAAAGACGGAAAAGCGTGAAAGAATAAAGTCCATCGAGCCACATTTCGTGACACTGAGAAACGCCCAAGCTCACCGGCCATCAAACGGAGCCCAAAAACTATACAAACATTTTTGTTCTACCTCTTATTTTTGATTATCATTCCCACGCATGATTCTTCGTGGAGAATTTTTTTTATGAAAAAAAATCAAAATGTCCAGATCAACAAGGATTACAAATCCTTTTCCAAGTTTTTTTTTTTTTGCCCTGAGGCATTCTTGACGCTAAAGATATTGCATCTCCATAAAACAAAAAACTTTTTATTACAAAATATTTTTATTGCGTCAAGTGCTCATTGTCAAATGTTGAAGAATTAAATTGAATTGGAATGTGAATTTTGTCCTGTTGCTGTCAGGGAACTTTATTTTATGAATTTTCGGGTCTTATACATACCACGACAGTTTTTAATTTGCATCGAAAGTTGGCAGTATAAAAGTCTCAATGGAGAGTAGATAGACATACAAATATTATAAATATAATATATATAGACAAATATATATATATATATATATATATATATATATATATATATATATATATATAACTACCATGCCTACGATGCTACGACTTTTCTCCGAGAATTATCGTGAAACCACGAGGGGCATGGTTTTTACTTCCGGTCTGGTTCGAAAAATAATTGCCCCGTCTATTCCCGGGCTCGTTTACGGTCGATCGGTTCGCTTGTAGCCTGCTCTTCCTCCTGCCCTCGTTTTGCTTCGGATTGGCTATCCAGCGTAATTACCCAGAGCTCCCGGATAAACCGCGAGATCTCTCTCCCTCTCTTTCTACTCTCGTTTCACCGTTTCCATCCCTTATTACGTTTCAAAAACCCTCGTTGCCCATCTCCCTTCTCTCTTGTCAGCTTCTCTTTTTCTTTCTCAATTTTGGGCACCTCTTACCGCTTTTTCACGAAAATAACAGAGAAGCCTCTGTCTCCCTCTTCCCCTTCTACCCCTATACACGTCCGTTTCCTTTTACCCCTTGCACACTTTTTCTTTTCGCTCTTCCCTCAGGCCACACACTTATGATTTTTACATTCTTTCTTTTTTTACTTTGGCTATAAGTATGGAAGGCGTGGTACTCGCATGATTTTTTTTTCACTTTTCGTTCCTCCCCTTTTTTTTCCTTTCTTTGTCCTCTTTCTCTCTTCTACTTTTTCTCTTTCTCTTTCTCTTTCTCTCTCTCCCCTTCATCGCCCCGTATCCTACCCCCCTCATCGCCTCTTTCAAGTGCACCATCTTCTAGCTTATCGAGATACGAGATTTTTTTTTAAAATACAATATTCCCAATGTAATACGAGGAGAATGAAATACGAGAGAACTAGGAAAAAAAAGACATTCTCGCAATTCGAGATATTTGTTAAGAATGTTGAGCTCGTTATCGTGCTTTCGATTCGATATTTGACGAAGAAGATATATATATATATATATATATATATACATATATACATATATATATATATGTATATATAGTAACTGGAGTATTGATAGCATGAATAAGCTACGATATAGCGTCTCGACGCCATGTACTAGCGTTTAATATATATGTAAACTCTGAACTAACTGTGTATATGTTTTGATCCAGTGTTGAAGATATTCATAGACAGAGAATATGATATTGTTATAGGAAGCAATAGTAGAGGCATACGTGCAATCGCAGGGAGAGAAAACGAGCTAAATGTGCAAGTCATGCGCATGTCCAGGGATCCCGAAGGCTTCCTGTAACAAGGCAAGCTTTGCAATAGTGATATACATATATATATATATATATACATATATATATATATATATATATATATATATATATATATAGAGAGAGAGAGAGAGAGAGAAAATGGAGCCACAGAGTTACCTCACACAGATAGCACAGGAAGGTTCACAAGAGCCACCAGAGGGTATGAATTGCAAATTGTCGCAACAGATCGCAGAATGAGAGGGAGAGAAAGAGAGAGAGAATGTGCCAGAGGTTTGTATCCATCCCTCTCACCAGCCTCGCTAGGACATCAATTTGGCCGCGGGTTTGGAAACGAGTGAGCATGTCTCTATATACAAATGTTTTGCCCAGGGACACGAGCAGGATATTTGCAGGTTTGTTATATTCCCTCGACGAAAAGTTTGACTCATCATTCTCACAGTCACAACCATTGGCTTGTGGAAAATAAGTCAAACATTGAGATGTATGACACAAAATTGCTTGGAATGGAAAATTTTACAATTATAATTGGCCTAGCTTCGGATTATAATGAGAGACATGATATCAAGTGCTAGCACCTACTTTGGATTTCAGTTTGAGGAAGAGACTGTGAAATTTTTTATCTTCTAAAAATCTTGACACACTTTCATCAAAATTATTCCATCCTCCCACAGTTTTATTTAACTCAAAATTCCTCCAAAGTCGAAAGACTTAAGTATTCAATATTTTTTGACGTAGCCATGAAAGACGACAGCAAATTGTCCGAGATAAGGGAATGTAATTATTCTTTCGACATAATTATTTATAATTATTTTGAAAAGATTTTCCTATGAGATGATAATGATTTTTATTAATCGGTAATTAATATTTATTCGTAATTACTCTTTCTTAAATTAACTTATAATAATGAGTTTTCTTGCACGTTTTGTTCATTGATGATATAATCTTGATTATATCAATGTCATATCGCAGAGAACACTTGACTATTTTCCATTTTTCTAAAATTGTTGCATGAAAAACGAAAAGCTTGAACTTTAAGCGTATAGTCGAAGAAAATAGCGTGTGTGCGAGCTCCGAGATGTTTGATATTCGATGTGTTCTGCTGAGACTCGAGAAAAGAGACCTTAAAAAATCCATTGAGATTTTACTACCCTTCGTAAGCTTGAGCTTTTAGTTTTACCCTGGGGGAGGAATTCACGTTCGTTATTTACGATTCACTGGCTATAGATCCTGCGATCTTTACACCATTTTATGTGTCCACGTATAGAATAATGCGACAGGTATAAAAGTTCGATAATGCAACAAAAACCTTCGCATAACCTGCTGCTACTGCGTATAATAGTTTACGAGAGTCCACACACGTTTTCTCGTATACAACGTATATAATGCCAATTCGATCCCATCGATCCATCCCCACTTAACTCCAAGATCAATCAGATACTAGATAACCATCAGATTTAATGTCACCTGAACGAGAATATTGTCTTATCCTTATTTTGAATCATTATTCATTCCTCTTTTTTAAATAAATGTTATCTCCTTTTTTCTGGATGAAATATTACACAATATGAAAGCGTTGGCAAAAATCCTTTGAGCTTTATTGAACTCGATATTCGCGCTAAAAAGTGTATAATTTATAATTTTAAACGAATGATTGACGCACTTGAGTTGACCGAGGAACAAATGCAGAAATAAGGCGACTGACGTCTGACAAAAATTGACTGTTACTACTTGAACTCGTAAGTGAAATATCTACTGTAGATCTTTGGTCTTCATATCGTTCTTATATTCGACGATTAAAAATATGAAATAATAGCAACAACTAATTCTGTCAAAATGGTGGTTATCTCATGGCATTGATAAGACATGAACTGTTCGTACTCGCAAAAGAGGTTGAAAAATATTGTGCAGAAAAGATACACACGGGGTAAGCTTTTTGTCTCGGCCATAAGCTTCATCGATTTCTTCATCATATCGAGAAAATATCCAATTTCTAAACACGATTACACGGGATATATCCGGTTAAAGGCGTGTCCACCATGATTTTATATCGTATATAATATATAGCAATTGGATTCTCTCTCTCTCTCTCTCTCTATATATATATATATATATGTATGTGTGTGTGCGATGTGATTTGAAATACGAACTCACTTGTCGAAAAATATGGTGGCATTGGACGCAAAAGCTTTGCAGGTAATATATATATATATGTATATATATATATATATATATATATATATATATATATATATATATGTATAGCTGAACATGGTGGAGAAAAGGGTGAAGAACGTGACGAGGGGTTTGAGGATAATATATAGAACGAGCCAAGGACAGACGAAGCGCGGATTCCGAGATAGAGGTATGGCGAGAAGAAATGACAGATACAGAAGAAAAATAGACGGGGTTGTAAGAGAGAGAGTTGCGTTAAGACATGTATATAAGTAAAAGGGTAGGGTGTGTGTGTGTGTGTGTGTGAGTGAGAGAAAAGAGACAGAAGAGACGAGTAAATGGATAGAGTTGAACAGTAGGGAGGAGCTCAAAGTAGTAGAACGAGATGAGAACGAGGAGAGGAACGGTGGAGGCGCATCGGTCGTGATGGTGCGGTGGTGGTGGAAGAAAAGTTGGCAGAAAAGAGTAGAGAGGACGCGCGCGTCGCCCCAAGCGGAGGACAGTCAGATATTATTATTCCGACGGTGTATTCTCTGGTATTCTCACTCGCTCTTACTATCAAAGCCTTTTCTCGTACTTTCGTTATTTCTTTCTTCGTATACTTTCTCTTTCTATGCAAGTTATATATATATATATATATATATATATATATATATATATAGGAGTAAAAACGGATATGGTCCAAAAAGGATGGTGGAAGAAGAAAAGCTACGCCAATCCAGCGGGTAGCTGGATTGGGTGAAACACCCCCTACTATTCCTTCTCCCTTTAACTTCCTCTTTCTTCCTCGCTCTTTCTCTCTTCCGCTCGTGAAGCGAGAGGAGGCTTTTAATTTATTTGACAAAGTTTGAGCTCTCGCGAGCTAGTGTGGAGATGCCGAGAAGCCGCGCCATCCAGACGTCTCTCTCTCTCTCTCTCTCTCTCTCTCTCTCTCTCTCTTTCTCTTTCTCTTACTCTTTCTCTTTCTCTCTTTCTCTTACTCTTTCTCTTTTTCTTTCTCTCTGCGCGACATAGACCGAGAGACCGAGACAAATGTAATGTAGAACAGTGAGAACGGGAGAGATAGAGAAAAGGAACATGGCAGAGAAAAGGGAAGAGGGATAAGGGAGAGCGCTTGAAAATGGAGATATGGAACGGGAAAAGAAAGAGGGCATACCTCGTAAATCTTTGTCTCACACGGAAGTACGAGAACTTTGGGATGCCCGGCATTCCCTTCACCTTTCTTTTTCTAACCCTCTACCTACCCCTATTCTCACTCTGGCTTTCTGCATTTCGTGATCTTCTTCTCGTGTATCTCTCGTGCTTTCCGACACCTCCCTCCACCCTGCAACAATTTCTTTGTTTTCTCCGTGTTGGCCATACTCGTGTGAGAGGCAAAAAATCTCGAGCTTTTTCCTTCTTATCCATTCGTGTATACGGCAACGCGAGTAAGGGGTGTGTTGCGCATTTGCACGCAGATGCAATGCACGAAGGAGATATCGTGGACTTGGGCGCCTTCGTGCATCGCCATAAAGAGCTGTCGCACATATTTATATATTTATTTGGCATATATTTGTATGGACCCAGCCCACCCCTCAACGTCCCATCACACAATCCACCCCCTTATCATTCGTTCTGATGATACAGCATTAAGGGCAGGAATTGAGATTATTGAGTCTCAATAAATATATATATATATATATCTGGAAAAATTTGTATGACCAGAAACTTTAGCAATTGGACGAGAAAGTTCAAGTGTGCGAGCTCAAAAGAAGAGTTATGAGTTCTCAATATACGACAAGATTTCTATAGATTGTTCTATCAATTTTTATAAAAACAAAACATTTTTTTTTGTCACGAAAAGGAATTTATATAAATATATAAAAATTTAGGGGTCGTTCGGGTGAGATGGAATCTCCTAAACATCTTAATTCCTGAGACATGACAATTTTTGTCGATGATGTGGTTTTCTTGTATACTCATCGAGAGATTCTTAATTTATCACGTTATCATGTCATAAATTAATAAATATTATTTTATTTGTTCGACAAATTTGTGTGCTTGTGAGAGCTCTAAATTTCGATGAGTATATTTAGATCGAGAAATATATTTCCTCTTCTCTAGTCTCGATTCTTTCTCTCTTCGCTCTTATCTCATTTTATTTCTCTCTCTCTCTCTTTTACTATCTATCCTTACTTGCCTCTACTACTAACTGCTCAATTCTTACAGTATAAAAATCAGAATAGGAAGAAAAAGAAATTTAAATAATGAATTGGGGAAACCAGCAAATTCGTCGTGATAGGTATCCATCGGATGATGTATATAGGAAATGAGGAATCCTCGAGGCGAAAAAGAAAGTTTGCTTGTTCTTTTGATAGACCGTGGGGATCGCGATGGGGACGTGAGATGGAGGGGGGGTGGAGGAGTGGGTCAGTTGCAGGGGTGTGAGAGTTCGTGATTCTCTGTTCGTATCTATATACGTTAGCAGCGAGTCGTAAATTTGCTTTCAGCCATTCTTAGAGACGCATATTCCGATGAAACGTATCGATTGGCAAGCATCCCAGAAGAGTATCACGAGGTCGACTTTCTTCCATTCTTCCTCTATCTTTCTCTTTTTCTTTCTCATTTCGACTATATATATATATGCAACGAGTCGTCCATTTTCACGCGACAAACCTTATATACCCCGATCATATCTCGGGTATCACAAACTTAAAAAAAAAAACTTTGTCCAACAATTGAGAATGACTTTTCCTCTTTCGTTGCTCTCGCCATCTCACCCTCCATCTCGGTTTTTTCCTACATTTCTCAATTCTTAATTTCTCTCTGCCATATAACTTATCTCATTGAGGCAAAATTCGATAATAATAGATTCCTCTTTCTTCGATTTACTTCAATTATATATAGAGGGCGAAAAGAAAATATTCCCCATTCCCATTAACTTCGTTGTATCTTTATTATCAATTCTGTCGATCTTCTTCAGGCATTATAAACCCTTAAGACGTTGACCACGGAGCCGCTTATGCTCTGTTTTTTATTCAGGTGACCCGTCAGTCCTCATGGATGGACTGACGTTGCCCTTAACGTGTTAAATTTTCTCTAATATCTTACATGCAATTTTTCTTGTATTTTTTTTTTTTTCGTAAAATGTATCGTTATATTGAAAATCGATAGGAGAAATTTATTAGGACGAATGAGTTTATATGCCCATATATGGGTATACCATCAAGCCATACACACAGGGTATATCATGTACATGCAACTGTGCTCGAGTGTGTGAGAATAATGTTTATTCGAAATCCGAACGCCTAGGGTGCGAGTTTTGTTCTCGTTGGCTGTGGGGCGCGTGTTCGGTCATTATGACTGTTAGCTTTTCTTCGTTTCAGCATGGCGAGTCGTTAACGACTATACTCCGACATGGTCGTTCGCGGCCATTCTCGCAATTCTACCCTCTCATACTAGTATGTATATATATATATGTGTGTGTACGAGCAAATCTATATTTTCCTTTCACACATATATATATATATACATGCATACAAACGTGATTTTGATCGTATATCTCCGCATACTGCACATGCAAACTGAATGGGTTAATTAGTATTATTTTTGACACATGACGAGGGGAAGAAAGAGTGAGAATACGAGCACATAGCAACAAGGGCTCGTAACAAAACATGCGACATGCGAGTGGTAACGAAATTTGCACATATATATATATATATATATATATATATATATAGACATAGCGATTTATCAATATAAACCATGCAGCGTAAAACCCCCAATAAATTAATCTTCGTTAAGTGAATACAAATTTCTTCACGAGAAAAAATTTACTATCAAGTGAAACATTTTTTCGAATTAATTTCTCTACTAGTTCAGACCTATGAGGATCCTAAGAAAAGTGCCAAGCCCTCAAGTACATGTATTCACCGAAATTATATTTAAGAGGGAGGGAGGGAGGAGAAAGTTTGAACGTATTGGAAGTTTCACTGTATCGCATGTTTTGATTGAGTGGAGTAGTGAATCCTGTGATTGATGATATTCCCATGCGAGCATGAACAACAGAGATGAAGTATTTTATTCTCACTTTCTCTCTCTCCATCTCCCTCTCACTCTTTGGAAATGCTGGGGGACTCAATGAATGATTCGTGGGAACAATTTATATATGTATATGCAGTGGTGAACAAAATGATACTCAGCAATAACACCACATCTCTTGAACTCTCTCTTTCTCTCCAGCTCTCTCTTTAGCTCTCAATTATATTAGTCCGAAATACCCTTAAAATTTATACAAGTTTTGTACTGTTAGACACGTACAATTATGAAAATTACACGTACACACTCGTACAATTATGAAAATTATTAATAAGAATTCTTAAGTAACAAATAATAATGCTGATGAATTAAGAGAATAATATTACTAACGTTTGTTATTCGATATAATAATATAAATGAATAGCCAAATAATTAGTGAACGTATTTAGAGTTTATCATAGTTCTAAGGACTGGAAAAAAAGAGGTAAAAAGGGATATCTGATGAAGAGTTTTGTACCGAAGCTGTGGACAAGAATTATCCTACCTTGTTCCTCAATTGATTTCCACCCCCGTACAACCTTTTCCTGAAGCCTTGTTTTTTTTTGTCTCTTCTTGTTTTTTTTTTGTATTTTATTTTTTTATTTCATTCTTATCCATCGTATTTCCGTTCGTGCTGGATTTCCCCATCACTTGGAGCTGCGTACATTCTTCTTTTTATTTCCGTCGCTCTTTGTCTCGTCTATTAGTCGCTCTCCCGGTAATAAAAGAATCGAGCGGGTGCCGTACGCCGATTCTCCATCCACTCGACTTATTATTCCACTCTTTTTCTTTTTTTTTCCCTATTTTTTTTTACCCACTATTCGCGGTGCCTTCGAGACTCCACTTCGGGGCTTCATTCCCCTCGGAAAATCATCCCCTTTTTAGAGCAATGCCAGTCCATATTCCAGCCCCACTGCATCGATCAATCCAAGCGTCTTTATTCCTATTTAATTGCTGCTCCAAACTAAATTGCGAGCTTTCGGATCTAAATAATTTATCGATTCTCGTGGCTGTTTTTATAAATGCTACAGAGAAAGAGAGAGAGAGAGAGACACACAGAGAGATAGAGAAGGAGAGAGAGTATGGGCAAAGTCTCGCTTCTGTTCGTGAGCTTTGCTGCCGAGTAGAATAAATAGGGGTTGCGTATGAATACAGACGAATATAAAATATCTCGAGGCTACGAGATAACTGAATGACGGAATAGCGTCAACCTGCTCTCTCTTTTCTCTCATCTTTGTCACTTGACAATGATATGATCGTGCCGTTGCACACGATACGGGAAAATTTGTCGCGACTCATCCATTTATTTGTGTCGTTTCTGGATCGTCGACTCTTTTTTCTCATCAGTCGCCTTTTTTTTTTTCATCTTGTATACGTTCACGTTTGAAAAAAAATCTCATATCTTGGGATACCACACACGCCATCGAAGAGAGAGAGAGGAAGAGGAAATAGTGACACATGCCCCCCTAAAATGGCGATAACTTTTTACACGCAATCCGTAATGCATTATTCAGCCAGCTTTTCCATCACAAATCCACTCGGGATATGAGATAGACAGAAATAACGAGCTTAACTATATCAACTGCTTGATTGGCTATGACGTATCGTCGACAGCAACATGATTTTTCCATTCTCTGTATCATTTTTTAATCCTCATTGGTCTCTGTCATAAACGAAACAAGATTAAGACAATGCTTGATCAAAGTAAAAGCAAAATGGGTGTTGAAAATTATCGTCAACACGTTCAATTGGATTCTAGGATCACATATAACCTAAATATCACAACCTTATTACGATTAAACTATTCAGATATCTACTTGCAATGGGAATGACTCATTTTTTTCGTGTTTTTCAAGATCTTGATAAAAGTCATTTCAGCGAGAACGATTGAGTTATCCCTAAAATATATATATTTTTTATTTCTTTTATTACTTACAGATTTATAATTTACAAAAAGTTCTTTCAATTATTGCTGCACTCTGGCAAATATTTAAAAAAATTCTACGAGGTCACTGAAAAAAAGGAATGGCTGGATCGTTGAAGAATGTTTCATATATACACCTACATATATGTATTCAAGTATGTATATATATATATATATATATATATACGTTTATTTGTGTGTGTGTGTCTCTATATGGTTCTAAATGGAGGTAAAGCATGAGCCTAGTCGTGCACGATTGCAAGGCTATATGAGGGGATGGACTGATAAAGAGACGCGCGAGCAAGATGGATGCGACGAGATAAGCACGAGTAGAAGAGAATACCAACTCGTCATGGTGGGATGATTCTACCCTCTTTCGTTTCTCCTGCCTCGACTGCCACCACACACCACCTCTAAAGCTCCTTTTCATGCTTTTTCACTCCCTTTTGCCCCTTCGTTCCTTCTTACCCCAATACTCATCGTTCTTCCTCATCCCTTTCTCTCATTCTTTTTTTTTTCAACCGAGTTGCACATTCATCGATTTCTGTGTTTATTCTTCGTTCTCGACATCATTCTTTTTTTTTCTCCTATCATTCGCTTTACTTGCATCTAGGCCTATCTCTCATTCTTCCCCCTCCCCATCCCCCTCTATTTGCAACCCTCCCGATCATCTTTCAAATCGTACAGAAATATATCCTTATTCAGCTACCCCTTGTCTCTTCCCACCCTTTGCGCTCTTCCTCGAACCAATAAGGAGCTCACGGAACAAGGAGATTGGATTCTGATACTAAAGTTTCGATCGCATCGGATCTGGGAATGCGAAATTAAATTCGCTTCAATATTCTTGTCAAATTGGCAATGTGGAAATCAGCAGAGACACGAAGGGGAGGGAGAATTGCAAGAGGGTGGTAAGAGCTGGTATATATATATATATATATATATATATATATAGCCCCCGGGACGTCGATCGATCCATGGCTAAAAGGGGTTGCACGGCCTGCGGCGCAAATGCACAGAAACGACGACGACAAGGCGAGGGGCAAAGAGAGCAAAGTCACAAGACTTACTATATCGCGTGTTTGGCAGGACGGAACAAAAAAAAAAGCCTCAGGGGATGAGAGCAAAGAGGAGAGGAAAAAAATGTGAACCGATCAAGTAAAAATCGCGCCCTTCTCTGCGGAGTCCCAAGAGGATAATAACCTCAGGAGGACGGGCTGCTGCGAGATTAACGCCACAAGGGTTAACTTTTTTATCGAGATAACAATTCTTCTCTGCGACGCTCAACCCCTTAATTATAATTACGCAAAACCATATTTACATTTTTCAGCCCCTTCGTGGCTCCGGATAAAATATTGAATAGTTGAAATAAATTATTATTGAGATGTGTAAATTGTATTCCACTCTTTTCTGTAGACTCTTAATTTGATATTGTCAAATTGGCATTCGGTCATATTGATACTAAGAAAAATATCCCATGAAATGTTTTCCCGATACTTTTTAGTTCAGTGTGACTTGATGATGAAGCGATAAATTGTCAATTTTCAAAATTCGTTCCATAAAATAGAGAAATTTATGAATAGATCAATTAGAGAGGAGATGTATTTATTTTTCCTGATCAATTAAACGTAAGATTATAATCTTACATATGCATTTGCATTTATAGAAAATAATTTCATCTCATTGATGTTTCGGAATGAAATTATCGTAGATTTTACATTGAAAAAAAAAAGTTTTACATTAAAAATACATTAGAATTAAAATTTATCCAATGAAAATTGTTTATCTTGAAATCATCATTTCCAATGACTGTAAGTGGGGAAATCAATTATTATTTTTTTTTTGCTAAATGTGAATCCGTTGAAGTAGAAAAAAAAATATCTGTACGCCGGAGACCACAAATGATGGAAAGAGAGAAAATCGACGAGAGAGTAAAGACTGATTTCCAGACATTGCTTCACTACGAGCCTGTATGCATACGTGCTTCAAAGTTCAAAGTCGAGTGATTCGAAGCATGAGGCTTCGACGACAGCGTGGAACAGCATCCATTTGCACGGCCTCAATTCATCGAAGCGTATAAAGTCAATAGTTAGGCAACGAGATACGAGATGAATTGGTGCGAACAGAGCACTTCCGTACTATATATACGTGTGAATATATACTATAGTCGGGAATGGTTACAGAGAATATGAAAACGAGATATGTAATAACAAGAAAGACAAAGAGAGACAGAGAGACAGATGCTGCGCGAATTAAAAGAGAGTGAATCCCAAAACCGCGATGACTTATTGACAGTTAAGTGGAAACACGAGAGAATCCGCGATTTAGAATCCACTGCAGAAAGAAAAAGAAAAAAAAAAGTACAAACCAGGCTGAGCCACATTGCAGAATCTCGAGCAATAATGATGTCGAGTCTGCGCTCCATCTCGTGGTGGCGTCTGTACAACTCTCGTTCACCTGCACGCGCGCCCTCTATTCTCCAGTCTCCATGCGATTCTCGTTTCTATTGTGTAAAAAAAAGTGTATACGAAGAACATGTTACGTCCCATGTATATCAGAATGTCGAGAGAGAGAGAGAGAGAGAGAGAGAGGAAGCATGAGTTGGTACGTGTGCACAGACAAGAGATGGCGCTGCGAAGCAGCAAGAAGGAAATGTTGTGACTTACGCATCACCGCATGCCTCGGGCCATCTAATAATGATATCATTATATTTCTCGTCCGATTTTTCTACATATCACGAAACATACAAATTTATATTTGTGTCAGACCGTTAGTCAAATTCTCCTGCCAATAATAATTGTGCAAATACTGAAAAACCATTATTTTTTAGGGTTGTCGATAGGGGTTTTAGATCCTTTACGAAATCGAATATCTCTCATCGGGTCGTTAGTAGCAGATATAAACACGTTATGTACTACATATAAATATATATATATATATATATACATATATATATATATATATATATATATATATATATATATATATATACACTTTACATGCGCGGTATATGATAATATGGCGAGTGGGCGTGCTCGTGGCAGAAAGTTGAGGTTTCACTGCAGTTCACAAGTCGAGCGAGTGAATTTAAGTACGTACCTGGTGATGCACACACAGGCAGCCCATTGGAGAGGTGCTCGTATATATATGAATCATCCGCATGTGCACCAACGCACTCGGCACCGTACACGGTCATGCTGTTCGACCATATATTTTATAACACCTCGACTATATGCGAAATATAGTAGAGATATATATATATGTATATATATACATATATATATACATATATATATAGGTACATATATATATAGGTATATAAATTGATAGATAAACATGTTTTACCTATCATGCTTCTGCCTCACACCAAGCCTCATCCTGTCGAATATCTCCGTCAGATTTCACGAGCCACGATACAGGCGATAGTGAGAGAAAAGGTTTGAGGGGGATTCTATGTATGTTATTATATAAGCTGCATTTGCCGAAATTGAGTACGCGAAACGCAAACAAGATTGGATGATGAATAGCGGAAAATTATTTACTATGCATGGAGATCGAATACACCCTTGTTAATGGGCTCGCATTAATTCAACTCGTGATACGAAAAAATCGAACGATGCAACAATCATATTTTGGCCCTTTTTATGATGCTCTTACGAAGATTAAATAACTAGCTTACGTATATAACTAATATTTTGTTTAGTAATATTAATCATTATTGTTGATAAATGAATAATTTAAAATTCATCACTAAATCATAATTATTAATTATATATTTTATTTAAATTACTCATAATAATTCGATCAACGAGAGCGATTCGAACAATTTAATTTAATTTCTCAATACTCGTCATGAAATCGTCGAAGGACAATAATGCAATAGGTATTACGTAGGGTTGGATATACGTTCGATAAACAGAAAGTCAATAAGCCTGATGGATTTATCTGCATAATGCATCGCGAGTAATTGTGTCGGAAACGTTTGCTTTTATCGTGCAAACGACGAATCGATGATATACCGGGGTGCATTTTGTGGGAGAAGATTGAAGATAAGAAGAATTGTACAGGCACGAGAGGGGCAGGGGGGGGGGGGTGAGAGAACGAGAATTTATGCGCGCACCAGCGGTAAATTGCAAATGTTTCTTTCTCTACTCTGTCGCGTTTCTCCAGGAATAAAACACGTAGAATCCATCAGAAAACAGCCGTGTGACTATACGAAACAGCGCGAGAAAAACGAACGATAAGAAGAAGAATAAGAAAAAGTATAGTAGATAAGAAAAAAAAAAGGAGAAAAAATGGGTCTCCTCGTTTTTGTCGTATTTCTACTTGGGATCGAGGTGACTCTGCAATTTCGTAACATCCCTGGAGACCAAGGACCGTCTACAAACGACTACGACTACCTTCGATGTACCGTCAGGACAATCGAGAAATTACGAGATGCCACCATGACGAATCTCCGATTCTATACGAGCGATGACTCGTTCGATGAGGCATCTCTCATAGCTCATAATTTATTTCACATGAAAAGACCTTTGACATTAATTATATCAGAGCCCAATCAGTCGGATCCAACGCGAATAGTTGACGAAAAAATGTGCATAGCTGTGGTGAACAACGAAAAGTTACTTCGACAAATTCTTCAGATGTTCTATCTCGAAATTCATCATGAAAAATGCATTATTTGTGTAACATTTCAATTGCCCAATGGCATTGAGGAACTTGACAGAATTACGAAAGAAATTTGGACCAGTGGGGTACCCAGAAATGTCATTTTTATAGTCTCGAATTTCGAGACCAAAGACACTCGGATAATCGGCGTTCCTGCTTATTCGAGGGGAAACTGCCTTCGAACTAAGTTAATTGAGGTAAAAAGCGTTTTGTATATTATTTTGTGACAAAAATTGGACATTGTCGATAGTGCATTTGTTTATTAAATATCATTAGTTTTGAAGGGAGATGATGATGGGACAAATGATGAAAAATTCCCAAAAATCTAACAGAAAGCCCTACTTTTCGTTGAAAAATATTGCACCCCCGATTCACATACAAGTGTAACATTTTTTATGATATTATAAATCCATAAGAGATTATACAAATTATGAAAAATTAACAAAAATCTAACAGATAGCCCTGTTTTTCGTCCAAAAATATCGCACCCCTAGAATATACATGTGTAACATTTTTTATGACAAATCCATACAGGCTGTAATTTTAAGGGTGCAATATTGTCTCCTATTGTAACTTTATTTTTATAATGTTGAGATGTTGCCTATCCCTGATTGAATATTCACCACTTTTGAGGCAACACCATATTGCTATCGATCAATTTTGCCAATGAAATATTGAAAACCTTAACTGCCAAACTTTGTGGCTACGACGGAAATACATAGGATCGAACATTGGTGAAATATTCATCAAGTGTACTTGGCAAAGTCATTAGTAATATGTTTGATGCTGAGTATAGTTTTGCAGTTAGTATCGGTCGATGGTCAAGCATATCACATTGAGGGAAAAGTTTGATGGTCCACAGATGGGTAACTATGGAAACGGCAAGTTTGACATGAACGAGACTGGTCTTTATCCACGCTTGAACGATCTTGGTGGATGCGAGTTATCGATAATGGTACAACCACCGATGTTACCTTACGTTGAGAGAATGGACAATTCACCAGGTGGTATGATCGGCGATATGATGGAAATGATGGGAGAATCAATGAACTTTACGCCAATTTACGTGTGGTCGGTTAGTCACGAGGACATGATGAATCATTTATACTCGAGAGACTTGAATGTTATGGTAGACATGATACCACGAGCTACCATACCAACCACCGATTACCGATTTTCCGTTGGAGTTGTCGGAGTAGCTTTCATAGTTCCACGAAAATACAAACGACAAATGTGGAATAATCTTTTTGTACCATTCGATTCTTCGATCTGGCTGGTAATTGGGATTATATTGGGACTCATGGCAATTTTATCAGCAATATCCAAAGGGAAAAACAGTGGAAATGTCGTTCTAAAGATTTTGGGCAGTTTGCTGGGTGTTGGAGTTGGTAGAATAATGTCAGAGAGTCGTTGGATAAGAATTTTTCTCTGGTTCTGGCTTTTGCCTGCCTATGTACTTGTACAATCCTATCTGGCTCATTTAACCAAAAATATCACCGTACCAATTTTCCTTCCGGAAATTCAAACCCTTGGTGATCTCGCCAATTCGCCACTAGATGTCATGTGCACTAACAGCACGAGAAACAATGTCTGCAAGATCACCGATCAATCATTTCAGATGCTTTGTGCAAAATGTCGAATTACCACTGACACGGAAATTTGGTCAGATTTTTATCCTAATCTCATGAGAACAGGTCAAATGAGGTCAACTTCTGCAATCGCAAATTTCGAATTTCTTGAAGCACATCCGGCTTTTTTGAATGTTCAAGTTGTAGAGGAGAGAATTACGCGGGTTAATCAACTGATCGAGGTACGACCAGGTAGCAGGTGGATCTTTCACATGAAGAAGATTTGGGAACGTATTTTTGCGAGTGGTTTAATCCATTACTGGAGACGTCGTTACATCGACACCAAAAGACGCAAAGCTGCGGCCGACTCAATAGCAACTTTTCATCCGGAATTTGAATGGTGTAGCTTCGTCTTGGTTCTCATGGGATGGGCAATCAGCTTTGGATGCTTTATTGTTGAATTGATTTTCTATCAATTGATCAATAAAGTCAGAGAGCTTCAGAGTTAAGTGGTCATTATCAACAAATACATTTTTAACGTTTACATTTATTTAGTTAATAAATTACAACTCATTGTAATATTAGAAGATCAGACTTTAATTAGTTACTGACCAGATTATCATTGGAATGATGGAATAATATATTACACCTGAAATAATTTGTGATTGAAAAGTTAAAAATTTTGAAGCACTCTAAGAGGATAAAGAATATTCATTACGAGAGTATCTAATAAATAAAAATATAACTTCTCCATCATTTAATTAGTTGTGAATTTTGTTAACATTTTATTAAACTTTCCCTTTTCAATCCAAGTAGCTGAATGACGGTGTGGCATTAATTTGGCTAACCCTGTTCATGGGTATAATGTCGATCTTAGTTTCGGAGTGTGAGAAAAAGACGTTAAACGTACTGACCAGATTATCATTAGAATGATGGAATAATATATTACACCTGGAATAATTTGTGATTGAAAAGTTTAAAATTTTGAAGCACTCTAAGAGGATAAAGGATATTCATTACAAGAGTAGTTAATAAATAAAAATATAACTTATCCATCATTTAATTAGTTGTGAATTTTGTTAACATTTTATTAAACTTTCCCTTTTCAATCCAAGTAGCTGAATGACTGTGTGGCATTAATTTGGCTAACCCTGCTCATGGGTATAATGTCGATCTTAGTTTCGGAGTGTGAGAAAAAGACGTTAAAATATATGAATTCGTATATATCCATGGGAATGGTACGAGTGTCGCGATCATTTGACAAGAATGGAGTTTAATTGTGAGAAGTTGGATCATAAAATGAAATGGGACTAAACCATTCTCCATACTGTAATTCCAAGATTACGATCCACGACATTTACACACATTCGTTAATGCATATATATATACATATATGTATATCGCTGATTCTTAACATTTGACCCCGAGTTAACGAATCAGCTAAAAATCTCGCCAACCTTCATAGGCTTTGAGATGCGTTAATCCTTAGGATTATAACGGTGAAGTAATCAAAGTTAATCACCGAGGTTATAAACGAACCGAGGAAATCTCGCTCGGTGGGTTAACCCTGTGGGGTGTAACGAGTTGCCGAAGGCTCACCAGTAAACTGCATCATCGCGTACTTATTTGCCTAATTAATAACGTTGCGCTCGTTGCCCAAAGGTGAAGGTGGAATAGTGGGGACTTTGGTAACTGGGTCAAACCATCGCGACTCGAAACGACCCTTGCTCTCTGGCTCCCACTTTCCTCCCTTATCCCCCCTGGTGGCTCTTTGCAGCTCCGCCTGAAGTCTTATTGAATTATCGAACGCATGCTTGCACCGTTATGACATTCTGAGTTCTCATGGGACGTGTCGTCTTCAGAGTCCCTTCTCTCTCTCTCTGTCTCTCTCTCTCTTTCTCTTTCTCTGTCTATCTCTCTCTCTGTCTCACTCTCTATACATGCTCGAATACTCAGTCAGCGGTTCCATCGTCCTCGTCGCTAACTTTCGAAATATCATTCGCCTCCCTCTCTCATTGCGAAAGCTGCTTCGCAAAGTCAAGATGCTTTTGCGGTGAATAATTTCCTGGTGCCGAGATCGAGATCACTCTCGCCCACTAAATATGTATATGCATGTATATATATATATGTACATATACACACACACACATATATATATATATACATATATACATACATATATATATATGTATATATATATAAAATTACTACGTACAAACATGTATATTTATGTATTGAAGAGATTGAGAGATCAGCAAGTCACTTCGGGGAGAAGAGTTTCAACTCTTGAAGCATTTCCTTGTGCAAACGTTACACGCCCTTCCTTTCTATCTAAATTAATGTTACTCTAACATGGAGGGTCCCATCGTTCAATTTGACAGTCTCAGCATGAGGGTTACACAATAAAGCACTGTAATACTTTGTTTAATCCAAAACACGATTAATATCCTTCCCATGAAAAAATGAATAATTATCGTAAAAATAATAAATAAAGATAACCATTTTTTCTTACATATTTGAAGATAATTTGACATGATTTTTCATTGACAATGGATATTAATATTCATTTTGAATAATTATTCATAATTTAGGCTCAACGGTTCTGGTTCATCACCCTAAAATTATTTATTAAATTTTTTGAAGGACTGATTCAGCTCCTGGGGGATTGGAATTAGGATACGCTAATCGGTGGGTACATGTGTCCATTGCATTCTGCCAACCCCTTTTAGGGAGAGATGAAGAGGGCGATTATAGATTTATCTTCCTAGCAGAGGACTTTGTACTACCCTTTGACGTAATCGTCAAAAGCATTTCGTGGACGCGAAGGAGGTCTATTGTAGTTCTCTGAATTTCTAACAGACACTGACCAACCACCAAAGTGACTCTTCATTATATCACAGCGTATATAATACAACAAATTTATGCTACTGACTTTATAAACGTACAGATATATATGGCCAACTCTGGAATAATCAAGCTAACGTAACTACTGCAATTTCTCTAGTAGAATCTGAACTGATTGAAATACGTGAAAAGCCACGAATGGACTTCAATCGAGCTAATATATCGAAGAACCTGAAAATCTGAAGCTGAAGCTGAAGCACTCTGACGTTGAAATTACAGAACTGTACGAGACATTTAATTATAAATGATGATGAATATCAAATTCTTTAGTATTAACCATCAGGGCCCTTTAACCTTTGTATTGTCATCACGAGCTTTTCTCCCAACATTCGTCAAAGGCAAAATTGTATCACAATTCATGAGCATTTCAATATAAAATACAAAAATTGAATTTTAGTTATTATGATAACTCTATTAAGGCTGTTTAATGTTCTCTCAGCATTTACAATTCTATCATTGACTCTCAAATTTTTATTTTCATCGATTCAACTATATCAACGTAATTTTTCAACCATTAAATTTGTCTCCTTGTTGTCTGTATAATTATTTCGTCTGCTTATTTATTTGCTTTACCAGAGAGTGGATAAGCTCGCACGAGGGATGAAAGTGAGTCTGGTACGACCTCCGCAGGACCGAGCGAAAAAAATATACCGAAACTAAAATTACTGTTCCGAGTTAATTTCTTTTCAACCGATTTCTCTCTCTCTCTCTCTCTCTCTCTTTTTTCGTATTCCGATTGTGTCTCTAATTGTACTCTGTGCCGGATTAGGCAATGTTCGCTATACCGAACTCGTTAACACATCGAGGCTGATTTCGACCAGTCGTGAATGTTTAAGTTAATCCGAGCTTACCCAACTACATATACAATATACATATATATATATATATATATATATATATATATATATATATATATATATATATATCGAGAGTTAGTATTGGCGATACGATTTCGATAAGTCGAATTAGCTTATATACATACAAAATGAACCGATTGCACACTATTCAATTCAATTTCAAGGTGGATTCGGAAAAATAATGATAACAATTATTCTTGCAATTCATTGTTAAATTGGAATCGGATAGATCACTTGGTAACCCCTTCTGTGTGTGCAATCACGATGGTAAATGTATATATATATATATATCAAATTGGCAATGATTTTGCGAGTACATTCGTATCAAGTGAATTCCGGATTTCATTTACCCTTCCACCCCCACCCCCCCTGCCCCTCATCTGGTCACCGTGCATTCGGTTATCAGCTTTTGTGAATTCGTAATCGAGCCAGTCGTTAATCTTACGGGGATTAAAATAGACGTAATCGGCTTTCATGAAGCCGACCGCTAAAATTGGCGAGGACGTAGTTTTTGGCTGGGAAGATTTGAGTTCACGGATGCGAGGGTCAGCCAGTACCATTGAAATTTGACAATTTTATTTTTTCAACTCGATTGTCTTTTTTTTTTGTCTCCCTGATCTGAATATTCGTTCAGATAGAAAATAGATGGGAAAAATAAGGTATTTATAAAATACGAAAAGAAATTTTAATATTATTGTGTTTGATAAATTTCTATGGATGAAAAATAACAAAATCGTAATAAATGCAAAATACATCGACTAATGTATAAAAAATACTTTTTTTTTTTTTATGAGAGATTGGGAAAAGGCTTAGTTGATATCCATGAATGATACAGTTTCTCGCTATTGCGAGGACTCTTTTAAGTCCCAAGAAGTGAGAAAACGATGTGTTTTTCATGAGGATTTTCTTTCTTTTTTTTTGTGGACAAGTTTTTATTCTCGTCGCCAAAAAGCCATTTTCGTGGTTTGGACAGATATCATAGGGTCACTCGTCCGTTACCCCCAAACTCCAAGGGTGGATATGTGTATATATATATATATATATATATATATATATATATATATATATATATATATAAATTGTATCACATATATATATATATATATATATATATATATAATAAAGATAAAAATATCTCACCACCGTCGTTGCCAACGTGTACAAGAATTGGAAGGGATCACACGAAAACTCACACAGGCACTCACACAGCTGTAATCGCGGCGTGCGTGTCCATACGACGAGCTATAATATACCCGGGGAGCTGGGGTGCAAAGTGTTCCGATGGGCATAGGCCCCGTGATATATATAGAAAGAGAGAGATCGAGACAGGGAGCGAGAGAGAGAGAGAGAAAAACGCAAAAGAAGAAAAAAAAAACTCCCCCGCAGTTTCTGAGCTTTCGCACACGGTTAAAGTAACGTAGCGGCAACTGAACCACCAACGAATTCGGATCGTGGGAGGACGTGTATATGTATATACATGCCTAATCCAGTTTTCCAAACTAATGGTTTGGGCTAAATGCTTTTGGGGTTCCGGAGTTCTGTGCCCGAAGGCCAACATCACGTGTCGAATCTTTCATCGATCCGACAAAACGACTATTAGTTGCACCCCCTTTCTTCACCACCCCCTATCCTTTTTTCGCTCCTTTTAGCAATATATACTTAGCACATTTTGCCGCTTGAGAGGATAACAAAATCTCATACATATTGTCGACATTCGAGCCCATATTCTCCTATATATATATATATCGCAGTTGCTTTTCGTTATATATATAATAACTCCGTTAGCTCATTTCTCGTTTGCCCCATCTCGCGCCTCTTCGTCTCAAGAGTTGTTTCTTCAGCCTATGCATAATCCGTACGCTATCCAGCAAGGTACTAAATTTCTTTAAGTATGAACGAGTAGAGAGTCCCATACCTCATGCAACCAGGTAAGGATAAATTTCAACACGTGCGCTTTTAAAGCGCACCTCCTATATATATATATATATATATATATATATTCGAACGTATGCCAGAACACTTTCTCGTACAAGGCTATCCTGCCATGATAAACTTGAAATACTTTCCGGCCATTTTTTTTTTATTTCGAATTTTTACAACGTAAATATATCGGGTTAATCGTTTAGCCGAAAAATCTGTCTAAAAATTTTTCTTCTCGCTTCGCGTCTGTGTGTGTGTGTGCAAGTTTTATTCGTGAGATAAACATTTTGTTAGTCCCAAAAGAATATTTTTGAGATAGATCGAGATGCTGTTTAATGCAATTTTAGTTCTTTTTTTTTTTATACATATAAACATTTTTCAATAAATAACAAACGTGATAGATTGAAGATATTTTTTTTGGTTTTCATCCAAGAGTAAAATTTAAAAAAAAATTATCTCGAATATATTTATATGAATAAAAGGAAATATATTAAAGTCATTGCGATAAATATATTGTTCCGTGATGGATCATGTACATTTTATTTTTTTATATTCTCCTCACGACGCGGGGGTCCGACGGAAACGGGGAGAAGTTGCTAGGAGGGCAACTACACGACGCACACCAAGGCAAAAATCTCGTGGGAAGAAAAGTCGTATTTTCTTTCTACCATGGCAAGAGACAAAGTGTGTGTGTGAGAGAGGGAAAAGAGAGAGAGAGAGAGAGAGAGAGGAAGAGAAAGAGAGAGAATGAGAGGAAGAGAAAGAGAGAGAATGAGAGGAAGAGAAAGAGAGAGAATGAGAGGAAGAGAAAGAGAGAGAATGAGAGGAAGAGAGAGAGAGAGAGAATTAGAGGAAGAGAAAGAGAGAGAATGAGAGGAAGAGAAAGAGGGAGAATGAGAGGAAGAGAAAGAGAGAGAATGAGAGGAAGAGAAAGAGAGAGAAAGAGAGAGAAAGAGAGAGAATGAGAGGAAGAGAAAGAGAGAGAGACAACCTCTTACTCATGGAGAAAGGAAAAGCTTAAGCATGAAAAATACGCGGTTCGAGAAGATCGGAGCCAATACCTTCGATAACGCGAGGACAATTTATCACAATAGAGGAGACGCTATATATCCGATCCAATGTTCAGCTGCATCGTGTAGCATTTATAAATCGTACTTTCTTTTTCCCCAAGTTGGAGAAGACATGGCGAGGAGGAACTCCTACCCTCCCCCCCCCCCCACTCCCTCTTCGCGAAGATCCCATCTCAAAGGCTGAACAGCATCGAGAGTATTGACGATATTACATTGCAATATAAATGAATGTATACACGGTGATCCATGGCATTGCAAATCGTGTATTTCACATGTACTTGCGGTAAACAAGAATATTTATGAGCCGTTTCGTAGCGAAAAAGGAAATAAATTCGTACATTATGATGAAAAGAATGAGATGAATGAAATAAGAGCAAACACCTCGAAGCGATACCAGCAAAGCGGATTTTACGAGGTCAAGCGCGTCAGCAAATTCTTCTCGAGCCACAAAAGCTCCAAGACACTTTTGTTTTTTACACAAAACGCTTTATGTATCGTAAGCTCGTTTTCTTGCGATATAATAAAAATAAATAAAAAAATGTCTGAATATTGCATTTAAAAAAATGGTAGTACAGGGGATATATGGATTTCATATATATAAGTACACGATATGTATATAGAGATATCGCGGTAATTTGGATGCTCTAAATATATACTCAAGATCATCGATATACGTCACCTCGTCAAATAACGCAAAATATATTCTCTAATTGAAAATCATTTGATAAAAGGGAAGCATATAGCCATCGAATATCAATATATATAGATGTAATGAGTCGATTAAAATAAAGATTTATGAGGCACACGATTCAATTATAAAATGGCACCGAAGATAAATCTGAAATATTATATTCTTGACATATAAATCGATAAATAATTCTATATTTCAGATATATTTTTGGATGGATCTCTTCAATGGTAGTTGGATAATTAAATAATTATATTTATATTATATTAGCATATAAGACACGAAAAATCATGAGAAGCTTTTAAATCGATCGTGATATAAAATGTCTATGTAACGTTATTTAGTAAAATTATACGGCAAAGAAAGAGTTACAGACACACTAAAGAATAACTCTGAAACACTCTATTAGCACTGTAAAAGAAAGCGAGGGAGACACAGAGAATAAAATGAGAGATAATTTTGAGAAGTGTAGAAAAGCTCGTTCTCTCAAACACGAAGGATACTAGTATCAAAGATAAACTCTCTCGTTTAGAATTCGTTTATCTTTGGCAACCCAACGAGCTAAAGTTGAACGGTATACTGTCGTGACAGAAATGGCGATATTAGCTCTTCGTCGAGCTCTCTCTCTCTCTCTCTCTTTTCCCCTTTCTCCCTCTTCCTTTTTCTATTTCTCTGTATGTCTCCCTTCTCGTCCCTTTAACTTGGTAGGGCTTTTTGTTCGAGAAACGTTAAATTCAACGCTCGCACTCGTGTATATTTAGAGAGAACAAACAGTCGTCACACCCGCTGATAACAAGGAGAAAAGCACGGAAGCATACGATGTTCGTTGTACGTTATATATATTCTCCCTCTCCCTCTCTCTCTCCTCTTTCTCACTTTCTTGCTCTCTGCTATATCCATTTATAAAATTTTCCTCGTTTTAACGCGTATTTGTACAAAGTTCTTCGTCGTTAGTCAAACCTCGCTCGTTTATTCCCTAATTTTTTTTTTTTTTTGCCGAGAAAATTAATGAATTAATTCATAATCTTGTCCGCATATATTATAGAATAGTTTAGGTCCATGTCCGATATAAATGCGCTCTGATACTTAGCGAAGAGGTAAAAGTATTCGATATAAACAGACGGAAATGAATAATATTTTGCAATATTCCAAACGAAGACAAATTACGAGTAAATTTACAAGATTAATAATAATTAATAATGGATATCAATAATAGATAAAAAGTGATATATATTTGAGATATTGCGATATGATTTGCGAGTTTATCGTGTCTCGTGAACTTGCCACGACTGACAAGGACAATATAACGAATAATGGGGAATGAGCCATGGCAAACTTGAATTAAAGGAAAAAGGAAGAAGAAAACGGGGAGAAAAGCTTTACAACTAGACGATATTAGAAGGCATAAATTCAACAGTGCATATATATTTCAACTGGTGCGAGGGTCCATAGCAAACTATAATGTACATATACATATATGTCTAAATGCATATGCACATGTTATATATGTACATAAGTTTTACATTTATATACAAGTGTCTCATATTTTTATGTACACACATACGAGCAGGATATATATATATATATATAGTATACGTGTCTAAAGTATATATATATATTCTCATTTAATACGGTAGACATTTCATTAGTTTTTAGGACCCTGGCAGTAAGTAGGTATAACTATAACTAACTCATAACTATAGGTATATATGTATAGGGGTAAGTAGAAACAGGTAGTGTATTTTTCCTCTCGTTTACCGCGTATATTTAAAATAAATTTCCATATTAATATTAACGACGGTGACGAATTTTTCGCCACAAATTTCAAATGGAAGTATAGAATAGAGAGAATATTTAATGAGCGTGTAAAAAAAATTAAAAAAAAAAATCATAATTCAGGAATTTCGCGGAAAGAATAGATCTGTCATTCATATATTTGCATATCCACCAACCACTTGGACAATTTTTTCACTTTTTTCGTGATGTATTTATGTGAACCTTTGATGGTGCATTTTCTCACCGCACGAATGTATTTACTGTCCGGTACAAAATTTCACGTCAGTATTTCTCTACCTCTGTGGCCGACATCTGGTGCGGTCTGGTCGTGCGGTATAGACAGAGAGAGCGAGAGAGAGAGAGAGAGAGAGAAAGAGAGTTGGGGCAGACAAACAGAGATAAAGAGAGAGCGAGAGAGAGATGTTACGTATCCCGCGACATCGTCCATCAGAATCGTTCGCTCGAGCTATCTGTCCATCGAAACTCTATCTCGCTCTCTTGGTCGTTTTGCTTCCCACCATTCGCCCGAGTTTCGCTTTTCCATTATGGACGAAGTATCTATATAAATGGCATACGACGCCTCATCCCAAGAGAGAGATGTATTTCCTACCCCCCTCCACCATATACGGATTGCGTTCGAGCATGTAACACGAATACTCGTCGTAAACAAATATATACATACTCAATATATGTACATCTGCATAAATACAGACATTATGGCTCTTATGGGTTTAATCATTTTCGAAATACAAAAGCCCAATTTCTCATTAATTTACGGTCCACCAAAAGTTTAGTCCAAAAAATTAATTTTAATGAGATAACGAAATTGAATGAATTTAATGAATTTTAATAATATATGAATTATGTGGGGTCAAGAAAACATGTAACGTTTAAAAATGCTTTTTTTTTTTTTTTTTCAATACAACAGACATTAACCCTCCGTAGAAACATTACCGAAGAATTTCACGGTAGTCACACCCGATCGATTCTACCCAGTAAGTTTCGAAAAAACCACCGAGAGAGAACTATCCGTCCAATGTGGATTAAAAAATTACGGAACATGCTTTGAACATTCTAGATTACGTACGAAAAGTCAATTTATGAAAAATAAAATGACAACATGTTTAAAAAAAATCATAAAGAGGTCAATGCGCAACGACACTTTTTCATTAATAAAATCGACGGTTTGCTATTTTAAAAAAATCGATTTCATACAAATTGTCAAATTGAATGTGAATTTTGTCAAAGTTATTTGTCAACATAAATTTCATTATTGAGCGCAAATTTCATGACTACAAATGAATGAGAGAAAATCAGTGAAAGGAAAGGATCGGATTTTGTTATAAGCGAATTTTTTACATCGATCTTACGCTCACCATTGTCCCTAATATTTGCTGGTCAGCCAATATAAGGGGTAGAAAAAAAACACGTGGCTGTTACACAAGAAAAAGTCAACATGACAAATATCGACACTCTCTATAGATATAAAACGTGTAAAAAACGATGAGAGGACACTTTGAGGTATTGACGATGGATTTGTTGATATGGGGCATTCTAGCTCAAATCAACCGCTTTGTTCGAATTTTTTTCGATGATGGTTGCAACCCTCAAAGCCATGCAGATTTATTTTAATTAAATGAAACGAAGGGTTAGGTACAATTAAATAATTTGAAAAAAAAATGACAAAAATATCGTGCGTCAGATATGAAAATTATCAAATCATTTCATAGAGGGTTGGCCCTGGCTTCTATTTTTTCGATTTTTTTTTCAATTATTTACCAAATAGGAGTTGGCCAAAAAAATCTAGAAAACAAAACTGAATGCCTTTAAGGATTGTAACAATAATCTAAGAAATTTGGGTCAAAGAGGGTTGAAAATCATGGACATGGAGATTTTGGCTGGAGTGGCCTATATATATATATATAGATGTTAGAAAATATTGGGAGAGACTCGCTCTCCACAAAGAGGCCAAGAACCCGAGTTTGGTTTGTTTGTTTCGCAGGAGCGTCGTCCAGACATGAGATTCTGGGCGTCGTTGGAGTGACGGGAAGAACGAAAGATAAGGAAAAAAAAAGTGATTGTTATTCTAGCCGAATACAGTGGCAGACATAGAACTGCCTACGGACAGAACAAAAAAAAAACTAAATCTCATCGAAACACAAAAAACTTTCGGCAAACCAACGAAGAGTACCTATATATATAAATATATAGATATATATATATATATATATATATATATATATGTCTCTCAAAAAAGTACATCATTCATTGTGACATGGAATAATGACTTGGAAATATTATCCGTAAATACGATGAGACAAAAAAGCTATCGGTTCTTCATTCGAGAATTCTTTAACGATTTATAAAAATTGCAGACTTTACGGATTGATGAAAAAAGAGTGACAAAAAAATATCTGGGGAAGGCAATTGTAAATACTCAATCATTCCCGATAAAATTTAGATATTTAATTTTTTTTTAGATATTCTCTCAAGAGCATCAAAGTCAAAGTTATCAAAACTAACGAAATAAAGACAAAAAAAAAAGGAAAAAAGGAAAAAATAAAACAACGTGGGCAGTCGATTCCATACCCCGTTCTCCATGTTTCTCGTTCTGTCTGGCAATCGGACGAACACTTTTCGGTCTCGTATATATATATATATTTATATCCCCTACAGCCCCTAGGATCATTGCAAAAGGTTGAAAGGGAGGAATCTGTACGTGGAATCGCGTGTGGTCAGTTCGACTCAGCTCTCGGGCTTGGTACGCGATTGGTTCGATCACCTTCACTCGAGTATCGAGTTGAGTTTCTCTCTCGAAAAGCCTCCTAGGATACTACTATACACTCTTCACGCAAAGGGAGCACAAACGAATCTCTTGTCCTGAGAATAGAGATGGAGAGAGAGAGAGAGAGAGAGAGAGAGAGGGAGAGGAAGAGAGAGAGAGAGAGAGAGAGAGAGAAAGGTTAGAGGAAGCGATCGTCGACAGTTTCGAGATCGCGAAATTCTCTCGACCATTCCACTTTCTTTTTCCGCTTTCTCACTTCTTTTTTTTTTCAATCGCTCTTAGAAACCTTCCCTTCGCATCCACTTCTCCGCTCTCTCTTTCTTTCTTTCTGGCTCTTTCAAGACTGACGTGCGGCGTTACCACCAACCCAGATACCTCAGGAACCTTTCTCGGATCAAACTCTCCTTGTAACGTTCTCAAAAACCATTTGCTCCGCTGACCTTTCAATGCTCTTTCTCCCAATTCACTATTCTCTCTACTATTTCCCTCTTGTATATCCATTCGTCTTGAATTCCCTCGATCTATTGAGCTCCCACTGATTTTTTGTATCTGTATGGATCGTTTATTCGATCCTTCACATCGATAAGACGTTTTGTGTGAAACGGATTGCATAGAATTCTATTCGAATAAATACAGAGTTGAGCAAATTTAAAATGAGCTCGTTTGTATGATTTTTTTTTGTTTTTTTTTTGCATGAATTGAGCTTTTTTTAAATTTCTCAATATTAGACATTCTTGTCCAATTTTTTTGGCCATAAATTTAATCTGATCCTGTAATAAGTCTAATGATATATATATATATATATATATATATATATATATATATATATATATATATAGATTTTAACACGAGAGTTCACACGATATTACACGAGATATATATATATATATATATATATATATATATATATATATATAGATTTTAACACGAGAGTTCATTCACTGGTGCACTCACCCTAGGTCGTCTAGTACCGAGTTATAGAGTCAACTATTTATTTACAGATGAATCTTTTATTCGGCGATAAAACATACACTATTAAAGTAAAGTCTATTTTTTAAATTTCATGAAGGATTTATTAAATTTTTATCATTTTTACAACTGCATGGAATATATATATATACATATATATATACAATTCGCGTAAAGTGATCACTTACTGGGGTCTGTTCATTCACTGGTGCACTCACCCTATCTTAAAATCCATTCAACACAATTCGTTCGCCGAGTTTTATGGTCGTACAAAGGGATATCGTGGATTTTCTCTTGACTTGGTAGCATTCAATTCTAGATTCGATTTCCGGTGGTCGTGCACTCTGGCACAGAGGTGCGTATCGTTTGCATGGTAGTATATGGTGATCCTCTGGGAAACATCGTTTCGAACTTTGCCCTTCGGACCGTTAGTAGCCAGGATATTGGCTGACAAGGACAAACCGTGTTTGTAATGGAGATCCTGGCTTCTATATATATGGTATAGTTTGATCCTTTGCTTGTCTCCATCTCTTTCACTCCTCTCTCTCCCCCCTTCTCTCTTGCCCCAATCGCTCCCTCCTTCTCTCTCTCTCTCTCTCTCTCTCCGTCTCGTAGGATATGCTCAGTTAGTTGTCTACCCAGACGCTCTACCTCTGCGAAATCTAACGCCGCCCATTCTCGTAACCAGCAACCTTTGTACAGACAAGGGAGAACCCCTTGGTCCTGTATACCAATATTCTATATAAACTTCCTCTCGAGCATATCCCAAATGACAGCAATCTGTACACGCGAGAGAATTACAACTCTCTCGTGAAACGAATTAACATATCCATTGCTTGTCTTTCTAGTCTTGTGAAAATGAGACTTCACTATGTCCTATTTTACAAGAATGATCCTTTAATTAAAATTACATTTAAATACTTCTACTGTCATTAGACAATTTACACGTGCATTTTTTTTTTTTTTTCATCGTGAAAATGATTATTTATATTTGAGAGCTAATTATTCCTTTTGCTAATTATTTTTTATTTGTAAGATTGAAATTTTTCATTTGTTTTTCGAGTCCGTTAAATTTGAGAATGAAAATTCAACGTATTAAATTATTTAGCAAAAGTCAATTCGACGAGAATATTTTTTTCGTACATCAATTGAAGAACTCGGAAGAAAGGAGAGAAAAAAAAACATAGTCAAGATCCTCGTGAAGGAATATAAAAGGGGGCAGTTGTGGGCCACACATGCCTTTTAATACCATTGAGAAAACTTTACGATGTCGTAACGGTGAGGATGCTGCAATGCAGCACACAATCGTAGTGAAAATCCATGTCAAGTGTGGCAATAAGTGAACGATAAAAGTTATTTTTCTTACCGTACACCCTATAACGTTTCAGTGATTTCCTCCAACGATTCTCCAGCTGAACGGAATTTAAGTGGAAAATTCTATTGGTCATTCAAACGGTCTTTAACTATTTTTTTTTTTTTTTTTCACGATTTTTGGTCACCAAACTGCTTGCTAATATTTATTTGTACACTTCGTCCTGATAGTTTTATTATTATTTTATTTTTGGGATAAATTTTGAAAATGTCCCCTAAATTACGTGACAAATTGGATACGATTTGTGAAAAAAATTAATTAAATTATGATTTAATTAGTTAGTGATGATTCAAGAGTGTAAATGATATGCTCAACGTTGCATTATAAGTGTCAATTACGAGAAAAATCCAATTGGCAAATGTTTTATTTTTCATTCATGGAACTTTTTATATTTCCTAGAATTTATAAAATTGATTCAAAGGATTAAAAGAGGGCAACAGATGACGGAGCAGGGGTTGAGATAATTTAATGATTTATTTTCAAAATGTAGAATTTTCTTATTCACCATTTACATCTGCATCAATATCTTATAAAGTTTCCCTAATCATTGATCTGAGTGATGAATCAAAAATGTCGTTTTTTTTTTTGTTTTCAAATATTTTATCGGATTTGTAGACGTTATAGAGTATTCAAAATGATATTTTTATCGTGTTTCCAATAAAAATTAAAAAAAAAACCTCAGATATATAAGTTATTTATTAAGAAATGTTTACTCTCTCATATGAAAATCACGACGACGTGATCCATTCCATGATATAACAATAAACGATTCACGCCCAACAGCCTCATCATGGCCTCATCATGATTTGGTAATATTGTAGAAATTAACTATCGATAAGTTCTTGCTTATGAAAAAAAAACCAAGAAACAAAAAAAAAAACAAAATTTCAATTGGTTATAAATGAAAACCTAGAGATGAACAAAATAGAGGAACTGGCACGATGACTATCACTTTATCGATCGTAAATAATATCGAATAAACAACTATTTATCGTATAATTAATATATACCTTAATATAATTCATATATATATATATCGAATAATCAACTATTTGTTTGATGAATACCTTAATATAATTAACATATATATCGAATAATCGACTATTTGTCTAATGTCTAAATGCCTCCAAGTTCGGTCTCAATACACATAATTTTTTTCTTCCTTAAACATCAATTACACTGGTTCGATTTATTTATACTCTATGATACTCTGAGCAATTGAGTTGCAATTGCAGAAATTTTTTGCTCTATGAACAATTATCTCATGGAATTTTTTAAATGTCTATACTTTTTGGACGATTTCACTTTTGACAAGCCTTTATGTGTGCTATTCAATTGTTCAGTAACAACGCTTAAACTTACGAGAAATAACATTAATTTAACGTAAAATCATTAAAAAAAGATCAGACGCACCTTTCTTTATGTTCGATATAATTTTTTTTTACAAAAGTGTAACGAGAGGAATTTCATTTTTGCGCGATGTCGAGCGTGGTGTCAGATTATGTTGCCTGCAGAGTTCGTTAAACGCGACAGGATCATAAACGCTTGCTTTTGATCTCTTTTCCTCTGTCTGCATAATACTCGCGTCAATATTTTTCCTCTTGCGAACATTATTTCTTCGTAAATTTTTCATGATTCCAGCGAATGATCGAACTTTTAATACTCCAAGCGACGAATTACTCGTAGAAGCCCCAACGGCTGAAACTTCACATTGAGAGGGCTCGTTGGCATTCAAGCCAGATGAAGATTTAATTATCGATATATCTTCCTCTGTAACTTCGATCGGCTCGACCTCTACTTCGTGAGATTGATCCGTAGGAGTTGATATCATTACAGGCTCAACAAGAAAGTTGGATTGATTTTCTTCGATAATTGTTTCTCCTTTTGGGCTATTTGAAGAAATGGGCAAAGAATTTACGATCGATCGAAATCCTTTTAGGGATTCCTTCGGTTTTTTCGTGGGAGGCAGAATCGAAGAAATTGTTATCAGATCATTGCCATGCTGAATCTTCGGAGCTGTTAAATTGTCGTGAATGCACGTTTGATGAAGTCTCAGCAGATTCGCATTTACAAAGACAATGTCACAAATTTTACATCTTATTTTATTAGGAAAAGGTTTGGACAGTGTGGCGCTACCACTGGCATTTTGGAGTCTAGTCAAGATAATTTTCTTTGGAGATTGCGATTTATCGGGATTCAATGGGACTAGAGTAGCCATAGATCGCTGCAATCCACTCCGAACAATGGAATTGGAGCCAATTTTATTTGCTCGATTCGCGAGACTAATTTGGCCGATTCCTTTTTCCTTGGTGAGCTTTGAACTTCCGGATACATCGACGATGGAAGGCAACGAAATTGTAGCATGAGTTGATTTTACATGTTGATTCAGAGAATTTTTGTTATTGAACAAAAGATAGCAAAATTTACATTTGTATGATAATTTACATGGACGAATTCGATTTATCGTGTTGACCATTTGCACTGAACGATTGGGGGTTATGCCATTTCGCTTTGTCGTCTTAATCACTCGAAGATTATTCGAAACTGTAGGGATTTGTTTTTCACTCGTTGCTTGTGACACATTGATCGGAGATTCATTTGTATTAGCGGCGATCAACTGTTTTTTTTTCGAGGATAAATTGTCCGTTGTATTAATTAACGGTTCATCGCCAATTGTGATGGTATCGATAACATTACGCTTCGGACCAACGTGACGCACTTCGACCATCGAGTGAACTATCGAAGAATCCCCAACTGAGGTCAAATCGTGGTATCTGTAATCGGCGGGGCGATCATTTTTATATCCATAAATAGTTTTTATTCCACTATTTGGATTTTTGTTCTTCACGTTTTGTTCGTGATGTAGACTCGGAGAAGGATTCGTTTTATTATTCCCGAGTAATGACGGACCGCCACAAGATGGAGTCGTTGCAGTCGATGCGGTCACTTCGCCATTAGTCATTTTCTTCAACATCGTAACGCCACGCGGACGTTGCAAGGCTGTCTTTTTGTTGTACCCGAGAATCGCGAGATTATCGCCAGATGGCACCATTGTACTCGATGGGTTAAGTTCGTGATTCGTAACTTCATTCACAATCGCTTGTCCGTGGGAACGCGATGAAGCCGCCATTTTGTTGTGTCCTAAAATCGTCGTAACGCGAGAGGATGTGACCATTGCAGACGACACGTTGAGGTCATCATTGTTCCCTTTGTTCACAATTATTTCACTGCATGCACGAGGTACAGCCACCATTTTGTTGGGCTGGAAAATTGTCGAAATGGCAGTAGATGGCTCAGTTGCTTCCTTTTTCATTAATTCGCAATTGTTTACTTCTTTAACGATCGTTTCCATTTGCAGACCAGACACAGTCAACAATTTGTTGTAGCCAAAGTTTGCAAAAGCACCAGAAAATGGCGTCTGATCATTGATTTTGTCTAGTACACAATTAGATAAATTGCTCACGACCGTATGCTCGTGGGGATGCGGCGAAGCGGCCATTTTGTTGTATATGAGATTCGCCGTAGCAGTACAACATGGCATCTGCTCAACCGTTTTGTCTGATTCACAATTCGATACTTTTTCCTCAATCCTTTCCAACAGCTGACAAGGCGAAGCCTCCATTTTGTCGTACATGAGATTCGACGAAACACCACAAAATGGCGCCATTCCCGTCGTTTTGTTCAATTGTACACGAGGTGGTGAAATCTGTGGATTTCTCTCGGACTCCAGTGCAGAGTGCTGACCCAAAACTTTCGGTTGGCCAGTCGCGGATTCCTTTTTGTGAATATGAGCTTTGTGCATGGTATACGATTGTACCGTGTCAAAACCCTCGTTGCACGAAATGCAAAAGCGATCATCGTGACAAACCTTCCGTTGAAAATGTTTCATTCTATGCTTCTGATAGAATTTCATCCAAATAAATCTTCTGCCGCATATTTCACACATGTAAGGACCCTCGTCAGTCCAGATTATCATGTGCCTGGCAAGTTCAGCCGAATTTCGAAAATTTCTCGAGCATAAATTGCACATAAATCTTTTCCCATCATTGATTTTCTCACTTTCGTCTATTTCATTCGATGTTTCAACGCTCGACGATTTTTCCATTTGTCCAGCAGCCTTTTCCCTACTCGTCCCGGTAATTTCCAGTGAAATTCCATCGATCTTATCTGCGACGCGTTTGTAAGTTGCTCCACTTGAAATCTCGGTATTTTTTGGTATCAGATCGACATATTTAATGCAAAAATTGTTATCCGACAGAGCGTTTGTCTCGACGTAAAACTCGGGTGGTTCTCTCGCGTCATTCGTGTGAGAATGCTTTACGTGCGATATCCAAGATGACGGAGTGAGAAAATTCTCATCGCAACGACGACATTTGATACTCTCATCAATCTTGCTCGAATGATTGAGGGATAAATGATCGAGAAGCAAACTGGCTGTAAAACATTTTTTGTCACAGCGCGTGCACACGAAATCACCTTCATTTTGATACTCCATATGATGAGCGACAAGAATATCAACGTTTGGAAAGCTCATCTCGCAAATGGCACATGTGTGAACTTTCATCGTGCGATTTAGCGATGTCAAAGAATTTGTGGAGGTTCTCGTGACTGATATAACCTCAATGTAACGTTTCGCTTCAGCGAGAATAATTTCGTCTTTACGAGCCTCACCGTGAACATGAGAAACGTGGGCACGCAAGTGTCCCTTGTACAAAAAGGGTTCCTCGCAAATAGTGCACTTGTAGGGATAAGCGTTTCTCATATCATCAGAATAATGAGTCATCTTGTTGTGACGATGAGCATTATACTGACCCTCAAAATCTACGTTGCATATATTACAACGAATGATCTCATCCCGTTTGTAGTAAATTAAATGATCGATGAAACGCTTGCGAATAACAAAAACTTGATTGCAAAAGATACATTTACCACCGCAAGTTTCATTGATCTCTTCGGTCTCGTTTACGTCCGTTTGCAGTCTATCAATGATCGGAGGCTCATCAATTCCGGTTTCCGGTGAAGTTCTATCAGCATGTATGTGCATCATATGAACACGCCGATAAATACTCTTGGTGAAACCCTGATTGCATATTCCGCAGTAACTGCCATACTTTTCTGTTGAGCTCAAAGTATGAGCTGAACGTGAGTGGACATCGAGCAAACGTTCGTCCCGAAATATTGTCCCACATACGATACAACGATGAATCTCCGAACCCGAATAAATTTCCTCGTGCATCAAGAGTTTTGCCGAATCCCCGAATTCAATCCAACAAATACGACATACACTCTCGTTCGGATGTATCGGGCCTTTTCCAAATTCTCTCCTGACTATTTTCTTCATTCCCGTCGAATTTAATGTCTCCATTGGCTCGCCATTTATGCAATGGAGCAAATGAACATCGAGACACGATTGAACCCAATAATCTTTTCCGCAATTTACACAAATGTAAGGCTTTGCTATCGGTATGCATTTCTTGTAATTAATCGGTGGAAGTTTCGTAACTAGACGAGTATTTCGACATAATGAAAAAAAATGTTCATCCAATGCTTGATGATCGTAGACATTTTCACCGCATATGCAAGTCTCTTTGTCATTCCCACCTACCGAATGACGTAAACGATAGTGGCGACGCATTGCGGTTTTATTTATAAATATTCTGTCACATATCACCGATGGTATAACTGTGTGAGCATTATCGATGTGCATTTGTCTCGATGATTCGCTGTTAAAAAATTCTCTACACAATGGACAAGTGTAAATTTCATGTGAAAATTTCTCCATTATTTTTGAAGACAAATTCTTCGATTTGAGAACTGGAAAATGTTCAACATTTATTCTCGTCACCGATACGTAACAATGTTTACAAGCGTATTTCATCCTCAATGAATTGTCACGATCAAATTCGCTAATTTCTTCCGAAAATTTTGCCGTTTCATTCTCGAGAGGTTTGTCAAAAATATCGTCAAGTCCCAAATTGTTTCGTTTTAATTTAAATGCCTGCGAGGAAAAATCATTTTCGCTGTTATCACTCGTAAGATTTATCATTTCATTATTCTTCATCTTACGAGAAGTTGGCATAATTTCAAACCCATTATTTTCGTATTTTATTTCAATTGCATCAGTGAAATCTAAAATTTGAGGGTCATCAATTATTTGACAATTTTCGGAAATTTCTTTAGAAATATCAATGTTGCATTTTTTTTCAAGTGTCTTGATGCTCATTTTGTACGATGGCACGTCAACTTTATCTTGTAAAGCGGATATCCTGAGAGGATCTTCCATTTTGTTGTTCATTTTTTCACGAGTATTTCGAGTTTTTTTCGTCGTTTCTGTATTCTGGATTTTTGCTGCTTTAATTTTTTCCTGATTGAATGTTTTTTGAGAAATATCGTCAATTGCCTCGGCGATCATACCAGCATTTGATTTACTCGAATTGGCTAAATGATCAATTTTTTCGAGATTGTTTGTAACATTTTTTTGAGTTTCCTTCTCATTTTGGAAAATTTCTTGTAGGTTTAAATTCTCCTTCTTTACATTTGGTAAAATTAGGTTTAATTTAACGAATAGAGAATGAATATTGTTTGTTGCCTCGCTCATTTGGAAAGTCATTTCAGTCTTGTCATTAAGGGAATTGCCAAATTTCATATGAGTCACCTCATCGTTTTGTCTATCTGCATTTTTCATCCTCGTACATTCGGTTTTCTCGTGATAATTTTTCGTGATATTGTCGAAAGTTTCGTGAAAAATATCATCAAGTGCCTCGGCAAACTCGCTCTGATCAGATTCACTCCCATTTATTGAATCCTCGGTCTCTAAATCGCTCATGATACTTCGGTAAATATTTTCGTCCAGTAAATTTTTCACTTGAATATTATTCTCAAAATTGGCGTTAAAATTCGTATCTTTGACAAAGGGAGTCTCGTCAGATTCAGCAATTTCTCCAAAACTTTGAGAAATTTCCAGTAATTTTTCCATTTCGTCATATTTTCCAAAAACACGTAAATTTGTATTATTGATGACCCGATCTTTTTTCCAATTTTTTCCAAAATTATTAAAAATTTCCAGTGATTTATTCTCTCCTGAAGAATTTATGCTCGTCTCATGTAATGCTGGAGGATTATCAAATTTCTCAATATCATGGAAATTTCCATCAGCTTTGAGTATTTTTTTTTTTTCATCCTCTTTTTCGTTAATATTTGTATTATTTATGAGATGCGCGTTATCATTTTTTTCACTTTGCTGGAAATTTCCAGAAACTACCAGTAATTTTTCCATCTTGCCATTTTTTTCATGTACATTCAAACTTGTGTCGTTTACAAACTTATTGGAAATTTTCAGTAATTTCTCCTCATTATTTTTTCCAGCCAAATTTGTACTTCTCTCACTCGAAGCTGCTTCATTGTTATCAGTTGTTTCAATCTCCGAGCAATTTTTCAAAATATTCATCGATTTCTTCTCGCCATTTTTTCCAGAAAAATTCAGACTCGTGCAATTAAAAAGTTGATTATTATCACTTGTCTGACGTTCCTCTGTGTAATTTTTCCAAACTTCTTTGCCCTTCTTGTCTCTCTTCTCACTCGTTTCATGCAATTGAATTCCTTTCGATGGTTCATTTATCATCGCAAAGTCGCTCTTATCGTTATCAAAATTATCCAATTTTTCAAAAATATTCATAGCACTGCCTGACTTTTGATTTTCCAACTTTGCGATATTTCGCGCTTCATTATTCCTCGATGTCTCCTTCTCGTTAATCTGCAAATTTTCTTCCATCCCTGGTTTCTCCATTCTCGCGGAATTCGTTTCTTCACAAATATATTTTTCCGAATGATTTTCAAGATTTTTTTGCAAAGGATTGTCACATTTTTCAGTATTTTTTCTGAGATCTGATGAATTAGCACAATTTATTGCGATAATTCCAGTCTTATCTTCAATTTTCTGAATTTCCTCGTTAATTTGTGATATTTTGATCGATTTCCCTCCAACTTTATCCTTCAAAATGTTCATCTCAAGACGTTGCCTTTTCTCGTTATCAACACAAATGTCCGATTCCCCTCGTAAATCGTGAGAATTTTCGATCGTTGTAGAAATTTTTATCTCGTTGATTTCTTCCTGTGTTGTCGATTTTTCAAGAGATTGATAAATCACTGATAAATTTTCGGGACCTTTGGGTCCTACTGACGTTTTCGTGCAATTATTCGAACGTTTTTTATGATTAATGGATGATTTTTTTTTTTTTCTGGACTGTTTAATTTGATTCGAAGATTTATTACCATTTTTCACTAATCCACCGTCATGATAATGATACAAATGGGCCTGAAGATAAAACTCGAGACTGATCATTTCATTGCAAACGGGACAGCTGAAATTCATTTTTGACCTCTCAGTGTTCTCGTGTGCACGAATTATGTGAAGTCGCAATTGTTTCATGGTCGTAAATTTTGTCCCACACTCATCACACGGATATTGAGGATTTGTGAAACGTTCCAAGTGTCGTTGCAAATTGAATTTATTCGAAAATTGCAAATAACAAATTTCGCACTGATGAGTCACAGCATTGATGCAATTTTTACGTCGTTTTAATTTTTTTAAACGAGTCGTTATAACACATTTTTGTGCTTTCGTCGTATCGTCGACGAATTCTTCATTGTTGCTTTTATTTCTAGACCGAAGTAATTTCGTTTCATCATCGCCGAATTTTTCATCATTGCTTTTATTTTTAGATCGATTCACGTTTAACGCAGCATCCGCATATTTATTATTTTTACTTTTCTTTTTAGAATTAATTAATTTAGACGCGACATCGATGAGTTTTTCACCATTTTTGTTAGATCGAAGTTTTTTCAATTGACAAGAATTATTTTTTACTCCAACTTTAGTCTCCTGTCTGATTTTCAACGTTGTTTTCCTGTCCGATTTACCCTTTGGTCGAGACATTATAAAAGCCTATTTTCACTCATACATTCAACTAAAATTCCTATACAAAAATATTTATTCAACGATACACCAGAGTTTTACCTGGTCCCTGTGAGGAGCGCAGCATTTAGTCGCTCCTTCAATCTTCGAGAACGTTCCAAATGTATTCCACTGAAAAATAGACATACTCGATATAAAAAAATAACTACTCATCTCTATACGAAGCTTCAGCACCATTCTCGAAATGCAAATATGTAAAGAAATTAATTTTTTGAGGCGTATCATTCGTTGCAGCTACTGTTGAGACACTTTAAAGCAAGGGGTAAGCTCGACGTAACCTCAAAAAACTGTCAACACATTTTTCTCGAAAACGACTTGAAATGAAAACTAAAAACTGGTCATTCAATTATCCAGACGGACGCGCTATTCATTTTTCATTCCATCAAGTCGTTTCCGAGAAAAATGTGTTAGCAATTGTTGCTCTATCTCTCTCACAATTGTTGGTGGAAGAAGGCGGGGCAGAGGTGCTTCAGCCTTTATGAATATTCTCAAAAAATGTCCAATATAACATTGCAATGTAGCCACACTAAACTTTTTGTATCCAAACATTAAAGTGTATGTCTAACATAACCTCTCTTCTCTTGTAAATCGCAAGATGAAAGTATATTTCGATTATATAATCTTTCTATCTTTCTTTCTTGTCCCTCTTTATAAAAATAAATCGTACAATTGTAGCATATATCTCGAACATAACCTTATTGTTTTTTGTAAATTGTGAGATTACAGCATGTCGCGATAATAACTCTTAATTTTTTTTCTTTATAAATCATTAAATTAAAGAAAATTTCGAACATAACCTGCCTTTCTTTATAAATCGTAAGACTGTAGTCTAACTCGAACATAACCTTTATTTCATTCTACATTTCACGCTCGAAGTAGACCGCCAACATAACCTCAAATTTTAGTAGGTCGTAAGATTAAAGTATGGTCCGAAAATAGCCTTTTTTCCTTGTAAATCGTAAGATACAATATCTAAGATGTGAGATATCATCGTGAACATAATCTTTATTAAGATTAAGGTATAATATTGAACGTATTCTTTTTTTTCTTTGCAAATCGTAAGACTCGTCTATCTTGAGCATAAATTTTCTTTTATTGTAATTCGGAAGAATAAAAGTTCACCTCTGATATAAACGTTTTTTTCCTTCATTCTTTGTAAATCATAAGATCAACATTGAACTCGTACAAAATTGTCGCATTATTGATGTCGACACGTCCGGCGACTAGTTGTCACTTGTTCCAAGATATTGTCACATAAACATGCGTAATATAATGATATGTACTCACGATTTGAACACCCCGAAGACTGTGAATCCAAAGAAGTAAATGTCGCGTTCTCAGTACACTTGCAGGAGTCGTAAATTCGATGAGGAAAGAATCGAAAATCAGGATGAAAATGTTGCTCGAAGCAGAGAGTTGGAGGGCGAGTGCGACGCGCGATAAGTGAGGTTAGCTCACGAGTTGTTGGTTCTCTATGATCTAGTTGAAAATAGAATGGAATTTCCACTATAAATAGTTTTATCCTTTCATTGATATGTCTCTCAAACTTACGATCATTAAGATCTTCACAGTTTTTATCCGAATTAACACATTCATTATCAAAAATAGAATACTTACAGAGCTGGACTTAGGAACTCCCTGCTTTCTTGGCAACTTGTTATTAAGCCTTCAGTCGACAGCGTTAGTTACGTGGCGCTAGTAGCGCTGTACTCGTGGCGGAATTTCGTCTTAAAAGACAAAAGTTTTTGTTGTATATATCCATAAATCGCGTCTTAACTTCATGTTCGTTCCCGAGACCGGTGGTGACCGGTGTAGGATTGTTTCAGGGTACGATAGCTCGCGATACTAGCGCCTCGTAACGGCAGCGGAAAGTCTACAAAACGGTTTCAGCTGTTTCCGGTGTACAATCGATGTGCGCAAGTCAGCTGACTAATGTGCAAGTAAAAAGATTCTTGCAGACTTGAATAGCCAAGGTTTAAATTATTTTTCAAGGCTTTATAAGCAATACATTCATTCTAAATTCCTTTTTTCATTAATTATTATTTTGTTAAACGCGAGCCTCCCATATCTAGCGACAGCTTTCCTATCTGTACACGATACTATACTCGAATTTCATAATTTACAACCGGAAGTGTTCAAACATTTGAATCTAACCTCACTTTTTTATTGATATGAATCTGACCTTATCCTAACGATATTATCTGCATTGGATAAGATAGGTCGTGATATTAACCGGGCCCGGATTTGATAAATTGCTCCATGGCGCCCAGAATAATTTTAAGGGTGCCTTTTATTGATTCTAGACGCTCGTAAGCCGACGCTGCCATCGATCGACCCTATACATAAGTTTTTTCTCTATTTCTCAAACTTCGATTGTCTTTGTAATGTGAGAGAGTGCGCGCATTTTATGTTACACAGAAACGTTTGGTAAGTGAGGCCTGCCCAACTGTAAAAGAGAAAGCAGTTGGCAAGATGGCGGACTCGTTAAGTGGGAAGGAGATAGTAAAACTCTTCTTCTTTTTATTCTTGTCCATTGTGGCTTCGAGCCACTAGGCCATGTACCAGATAGCGGAACTCGACTACACGCAGTAGAGCTGAAAGCTGAAAGCAGTTTTGGTGTGCTCGAACGCCGTCTGGCGGCGCCTCGTTACGGGTCTGCCCGAACGAGTGAGACACAAGACATAAGTTTTTCTTTAGTTAAGTTTATTTTCCAAAATAAGTCATGTACGCGTAGAATTTCTATGAACTTTATAATTATGAAAACATTTTCTCGCGATTGAGAATAATACTTGGAAAAATTAAACTCTTGTATGAAAATTGTGAATGAAAATAATGAATCTTGGTATAGAAAATTGTTTACAAAATAACAAAAATTGAAGTTTTATTAATATTGTTATTAATTGAATATGATCTGCTTGGTTATTTTTTAATTGTCCATTTACCAGTCCTATCAATTTTATATGCTGTGAATACATTTTAATTAAAATAGTATGATACAAGAACAATAAAAGTCCATCTTTCTCAATGTATCTAATAATAATCGGTAAATTTTTAAGGTGTACTTAACTTAAGAATGCCACATAAGAACAAGCTCGATAAGGCCAATGGATTATTACACTTATAAGAAGATTTCACCGAGGTCACGTAACTTGTTTTATACTGTCATCGACCAAAACGTTTTTGAGAGGATTTTCAGGGCAGGCGAGGTCACGTTTACCCTCGTGCGCGCATATTATGTGGATTAGCTTATGAGAGTTACCAACGATCAGAGTGGTCACGTTCAGTTTTACTGTTATGACTGGGTGATTCTCAAAAGGTATCAGTGGTTACGCACTGGATAGAATCAGACATTGAAATGCTTCAAGTTTCCGTTGTAAATTTCGTTCGCTCTATCATCGCTTATGAAATATAATAATTACGTGGCTATTGAAAATTTAACGATACAAAACTTAAGGATCTATGCAATATAATAATCTTTGCATTAAATATTCTCTTTATTTCAATTTAACGAAGGGGAGGCTGCAGTGGAATTTCAAATCTGCGAAATTGCTTAACTACTTTGCATAAAAATTGCACAGTACTCTCAGTTTGATTTAAATTAATATTTCTGTAAATCGTATAAATACCTGATCACATTAATGATTTTCTTGTAATCTCTATAGGTAGAAAATATTCATTTGTCAATTTTTCTTGGTTCAATATACATAAATGATCGTTAAATTGAAATAATTTTTTTTAACAATTCTGTGCACACACTCATAATTTTTTTAGATACAAAACATTTTTTTCCAACGAGCAATTCCATCAAAAATTTGCCACAGAGTGAACAAAAATTCACAATGGTCTTCTCTTGAGAAAATAATAGAGTCAAAAATCGTTTATCTCTCCGAGTTATATGGGCAGGGTTCTCCGGAAGTGTCGAATACAACGGTTCAAGATAATTAGTCAGTTGATTAAGTACAGGGCGTCGATAACTGGGCGGAGAGCTCTGGACCGAGCATCGAACAGAGTTTGGTGGTGGGCGGCGGGGGGGGGGGGGGGGTGGAGCGGGAGGGGGTTGGGATTGGTGGCGGTGGTGAGAAAGAACACCAGAATGGCGGTGACCGCTGCAGGATCGAAAGGAAAGTGTGTTAAAGGGATGAGGGAAACCACTACCGCAAAATTTTCCTCCAGTGTCGATGCCTAGGTCGTATCCGATGGATCCAATTTGCCCGAACAAATTTGATCGTATACATATATATAGAAAAAAAAGCTTTTAATCAAGGGTTTTCTTGACCTTCGATCTCGACAACCTCCTCGACATGATAGTTAATGTAATATAAATATTTGACTTACAATTTATTATTTGACGATCTAAAATTGATGAGAAGATTTGTGATATTTAGACAAACCTACCCTTAAGAAAAAAAAAAAACCCAAAAATCGACTGGCAGTCTCGGTCTTTCTCTCAAAAATTGCTCCATCGATCGCTATTAAAAAATTGTTCTTCAAGAAATTATTGTTTCGTCACGAAATTTAATCCCTGATTTTTTTCAATATGGCTCAAGTTTTTGGCAATTTTTCCTCAATATTGAAATTAGCAATTTCGAAAATCGAGTAATTGATGGAATATCTTGAATTTCGGATGCATTTCCATATAGAAACACATTTTGTGAGTAAAAAAATAATAATAATGTAATATAAATATTTGACTTACAATTTATTATTTGACGATCTAAAATTGATGAGAAGATTTGTGATATTTAGACAAACCTACCCTTAAGAAAAAAAAAACCCACAAATCGACTGGCAGTCTCGGTCTTTCTCTCAAAAATTGCTCCATCGACCGCTATTAAAAAATTGTTCTTCAAGAAATTATTGTTACGTCACGAAATTTAATCCCTGATTTTTTTCAATATGGCCCAAGTTTTTGGCAATTTTTCCTCAATATTGAAATTAGCTATTTCGAAAATCGAGTAATTGATGGAATATCTTGAATTTCGGATGCATTTCCATATAGAAACACATTTTGTGAGTAAAAAAATAATAATAATTTAATATAAATATTTGACTTACAATTTATTATTTGACGATCTAAAATTGATGAGAAGATTTGTGATATTCAGGCAAACGTGCCCTTAAGAAAAAAAAAAAAAACAAAAAAAAAAAAAACCAAAAATCGATTGGCACTCTCGGTCTTTCTCTCAAAAATTACTCCATCGATTCGTTCGAGGAGGGAAAACAAAATTAATCCAATAAGACCACTCGTCTGTTCTGCACAGTGTCTACAGTGAAATTCATTTGAAAATTTGCATTAGTCCTTCTCTGTTTGCTCTTGAAGGTGATCGAACTAGTCGCAGAAAACGACGAACTAGACATCGAATTTCACAATCCGATCAAAACGAATTACCACATCCAAATTTGCGTTCTAGGCAATTAATAATTATAACAACGGCGTTATAAAAAAAAAAAAAAAAAAAAAAAGAAGAATACAAAGAAAGAGAGGAAGATTCACTTATTGCCACTGTCGACATTTTATTCGATTTTGTTTCAATATTTTTCGAATACATTTCGAACCACGAATGGTCGTTTATGCATACAGCTGTACAGCACACACACTATAAAATGAATTTTCTACGGTCGTCTCTACTATATACATATATATATATATATATATATATATATATATATATATATATATACCGTTGGCGCGAGTTAACCCGGTTGTTATTGGATTCTCGGGGTTTGCTCGTTCCGTTAAGCTTTGCACATATAGCAGCCGCGAAAGGGAGGAATGTTTTATTTTTTATTTTTCATTTTTGAACCGTCGCCGCATTGCAGGCGAAAAACGCGAAATGCGTCGTCGAGTTACATCCGCGAGAAGGACAAAAATATAATTTATCATGTGTCGACCGTATAAAAAATTGGGGCAAAATACATGCGTGTAATCCGATTTCGTTCGTGACGATAATGAGAGATAATTGAAAATCCGTTGAAAAGCTGAAAAATTAATTCAATAAGAATTTTATATCTTTAGCATATCTCGAGTTGGTCCTTTGACTTGACCATTTATTAGAGAATTTATGTATATTTGCGATATATCGATCATTTCAATCGACTCGAATCGATCCGAACTATAACGATAATACGTCGACTGACGATAATGTGCAACACGACATGACGATAAAGTGCAGCACGACATGACGATAATGTGCAACACGACATGACGATGGAGTCGCAATATCAATCATAAAGTTTCAATTGATCGAGATAATGTCTGTGTTGAGGCAAGTACGTGCCTTGTGTATAATTTCAGTTATGTATGTAAAATATATAGTACATGCGACACACATTTTCAGGTGTGAGGATATTTCGTCAAGAACACCAGAAATGACTCACCAATGATATATCAACAAAAGCATGTAGTTTAATGAAACAATAGCTCATAGTCCCGAATCCTCTGACAAATTGTCCTCGGTATTAGTTTCTCAGGCTGTGAACAATTTCTCCAAGTGGTCTGTATAGATGTATCTACACGTACAAACACACACACACACACACACACACACACACACACACACACACACACACACACACACACACACACACACACACACACACACACACACACACACACACACACACACACACACACACACACACACACACACACACACACACACACACACACACACACACACACACACACACACACACACACACACACACACACACACACACACACACACACACACACACACACGCACACACACACACACACACACACACACACACACACACACACATATATATATATATATATATATACGAGAGGACTGTACGAATAGTGTCGCGTTAGCAAATGGTCCCCCAACAATATGAAACGTCATAAATTATACGTATCAGCTCGAGTTTACGAGAGCCAAAAGCCCATAGTACATATTTTACGTAACGATGTACTACATCGAACTTGTAAAACCCTTCAAAATGCGATAGAAGGGTAAATATCGAAATAGAAGTCTGCCTAAATATCGATGAAAACCAAAGTATTGAAATGGCGAACATAAATTGTACGTATCATCCCGAGTTTACGAGAGCCATATAGTACATATTTTACGTAACGATATACTACTTCGAACTTGTAAAACCCTTAAAAATGCGATAGAAGGGTAAATATCTAAATAGAAGTCTGCCTAAATATTGATGAAAACCAAAGTATTGAAATGGCGAACATAAATTATACGTATGCTCCCAAGTTTACGAGGGCTATATAGGACATATTTTACGTGACGATATACTACTTCGAACTTGTAAAACCCTTAAAAATGCGATAGAAGGGTAAATATCTAAATAGAAGTCTGCCTAAATATTGATGAAAACCAAAGTATTGAAATGGCGAACATAAATTATACGTATGCTCCCAAGTTTACGAGGGCTATATAGGACATATTTTACGTGACGATATACTACTTCGAACTTGTAAAACCCTTAAAAATGCGATACAATTATGCTTACACGAATTGGTTCACATTTTTGTCTATATTCATTAGCAATTAGCTGTATCGATCTAATAAAAATCAATGATTTGACCTCGACAAAGGTAAACCCTACTTTTCTCACGGAGGACTCTTTTCATCGCGATACGACAAACTGCAAAAAGGTCAATTTGCTATCAGACGGCAGGCTAAATAGCGACTCTGGTTGACTATTCAGGAAAAACTGTTCGTTGCTATTAAATTATTTGATTAATTTTTATCGTCTTTTTAAAAAAATAATTGATTTATTTAATTCGTAAACTATTTAGCTTACTTACGTCAGGATGAAAATTAAAAAGTTAAATTTTAACAAATATGTTAAATCACGAGGTTTTTTTAAAACTTCATTGTCAATCTCGGCATTTTGCGTTTGTTTTGTGCCGGATTTTTTGCGAAAATTGAACGAACGACAGCTATTTTATTATCATGATCTCGTCCTCCCATTTTCACATGAATCCGATAAGCCCGTAATTGTTTCCGGAAAACACAGCCGATAATAAATAACTTTCGTCGCGTTATACGTCGCAGTCATAATGTCGTTTGCCGATCGAATACATGGGAGGCAAATATTACGAGAATTTCAAACGGTTTGAATCGATGCCAAAGTGGTGTCGACATTATCAATAGCTAAGCACAAAGACGATATTTGTACGTTGTCCGAACAATCCTCAATTTTATGCAAAATTGAAAGCTTTCTAGAAATTTACGAAATTCGTTATAGTTTAATTGGCAAAACGTATCAAATTTGAAATACGACATTGCTATCTTCATTTATTTTAATTTTCACTTGTATTCACATTTAGCTGTTCGATACATACACTATATATATATATATATATATATATATATATACATATATATATTGGTAAATCTGGCACAACCTCCGCAAAGATGAGGTCACATGCAGCAAAAAGCCGGTATGGAAAATCGAACCCGATAGCATATTAACGTAATTATTAAAATTCCATTCCGGCAAAAAGATTTTCACGATAGGATAGGAAAATATTTTCCGCTATTGGAAAATTCTATTTTTTTTATATGTTCTCGTTTTGCCGTTTTATTCGAGAAATAACGGTCTGATAACGTTTAAGATCCAAATTAAAAAGTTTAACGTAAATCATTCGCTCGCTTCTGAACATTCTCACGTGTATTTCATCACAATCGTACATGAGAGGAGTCCAGATCTCTTTCATTCTATTAAATCGACTTCCGGTATCTTCAATGTTGACCGGAAATTTATATCACACCTGAAAAAGTTCGCTCATGGAAATGGTCATGAAAAATAAAAATATAAATGGAACAGTCAAACCCACGATTATGATGATCGTGGCATCGTTAAGGAGCTTTTCTGGCCAAAGTTTTGCACAGGGAATTGTCGAAAATTCTTAAGGTAAGAGAGGGAAAAATTTGCAAGAAAAAGAAGGCATTATGGGATGCTTTTTTTTTACTCCCTCTTGACACTTAAATTATTTCGAATGGGCCTTAAAATTAAACAAAAATTAAACAACTCAACACTTGCTGACATCTGAATGATTTTTTTTTAATCGTAGACTGAGATCATTTCATTTATAATTTGGGTCAAGGAAATCGATCGAAACTGCTTAGAGTTAAATAATAATTTGTGCTCAAAATTTTGATCAAAGCGTTTTGCTGTTGGGATCAGAAGGATGTCTCGAATTCATTTTACCCTCTTCAATAAGTATATATAAATTTACACACTAGATTTAAATATTAATAGCTAAGCCGAGATTTTGGCTTCTGTATCTAGTCCAACCGCTTATATCGAGTCCTGTCCGATCGATTTACCAAACTACTTGAACGTGTTAAGGATATTTTACATAATACACTCCCAACCAAAAATTTTATTCGATCGAAATTTCGGTACTTCGTTAGACGAATAAAAATCTGAAAAAAAAAGAAACATTGAAGATACTGAGAATATTAAATTTAAATAATATTTAAACCAGAAAGCTATTAAAAAATTGTTCTTCAAAAAATTATTGTTTCGTCACGAAATTTATTCCCTGATTTTTTTCAATATGGCTCAAGTTTTTGGCAATTTTTCCTCAATATTGAAATTAGCAATTTCGAAAATCGAGTAATTGATGGAATATCTTGAATTTCGGATGCATTCCCAAATAGAAATTTTACACTTGTGAAATTTGAAGGTCAATGAGGTCAATTTCCACGAGTAACCATAAAAATGAAGAAATACATTTTGTGATTAAAAAAAAAATAATAGCTTCGGCAAATGTTTTGAGCAACATTTTTTTCACATTTTTATCGTATCGTGAAATATTCAAATTTCAGTTCGAACGAAGCTTTTGGTTGGGAATGTACAGATTTAATACGTCCTTAATAACTGTTGCACGGTACTTGCCGTTCTGTTGGGATATTCTATCGAGCCAAACATAATCGAGAGTTTCGCTCACCGGGCATGCGAGGGTGAAACTTCAAACCGATGTCAACCTGTTTCCCGACTACATCACGGACACATAATGGACGATTTACTGACACAAGATGTATATAGATCACGTCTCATTAATTTCGAAGGTGACGTCTTATTAATGTCAAAGGTGAGGTCTTATTAATGTCAAAGATCAAGTCTTATTAATATCAAAGTCCCCGAAATTAAAACGGCCGAGATTCATGCTATTTGCATATTTAATTCAAAACAAAAGTATGCTACAGTAATTCTGAGAGGAATATACAGCAAAACTCTATTCGACTGGGCATGATCAGTTTCCATTTCTAATATATACTAAAGAATGAAAATATCGCGCGAAATATTTTTTATTTATTTTTTTGTTTTTTATATTAATTATTTTATTATATTAAATAAACTTTATTTATTTATTTTTATTTATTAATGTCAAAGATCAAGTCTTATTAATATCAAAGTCCACGAAATTAAAAGGGCCCAGATTCATGCTGTTTGCATATTTAATTCAAAACAAAAGTATGCTATAGTAATTCTGAGAGGAATGCACAGCAAAACTTTATTCGACTGGGCATGATCAGTTTCCATTTCTAATATATACTGAAGAATGAAAATATCGCGCGAAATATTTTTTATTTATTGTTTTACTTTTTCCATTTTCGTGTATGAAAGAGCAAAAGAGAAAAATGGCGGTCGCGTCGTCGAGCGCCATCATCGGAGACAAAGATATAAGCTCATTCGAGCATAAAAATGGCTATCGCGAGAAATGCACGAAGCTCTTTTGCTGGAACAGCGTTTCGTCACAATTCCTCTCGTTTACATTTCATTTGCGTTAAGCAGACATCGCTACAATTTCCTTAAGAAACGGGGGTCGTCGTTCTTCCGCAGCCCCAGACTCGGACTATTAAGAAGGGGAGAAAAAAATATTAGCTCGGCAATTTAGTGAGAGTCGTCTGAAGTTGGCTTCGTGTGAAGAATAATCCAACTTTTTCGCCTCTCGATGGCTGATGGAACAATGAGAGGAAGAGAAAGATAAGAGTAGAATGAGAGATGCAAAGATAGATAAACGAGAAAGAAAATGGAGGATGGTAAAATCACATAGAAGTGAACAGAGAGACCGAGAGGAAGAGTAAAGCAGAAGGCTACTTCAGTGGTATATACGAGGAATGGCGGATTTCCGGAGAGCCGACCGACCCACTCGTGGATTAGGCCATAGGACCACTGTCCAGCTTCCCTTAACCTCCTTCTCTCTCTCTCTTTCTCTCTTCCCCGCATTCTCCCTCGCCCTCTGCCTCTCTCTTTCTCTCTCTCTCTCTCTCTATCTCTCCTTCTCTCTCTCTCACTCACTCGGATGATGTGTGACGGGCTTTATGAGAACAACGGGATTCCATTGCGAAGCTCAGAGTTTATGACAATCCATGTCCTCTGTGTGAAGAGTAACGACACGAAAGAAAGAAAAACGTAACGTGAGAGAGAAAAATGTACGAAAAAAAAATGATTACATGAGTAAAAAAGGAGGGGAAGGGAAAAAGGGAGGAGTGAAAAATGAATACGATTTCTTTATGTACTGGAAGAATTATTCTCGGTAGCGTTGATGCAAATTTCTCTTATATTACCGCGGTACCGGATGATAAACTCATCAAAAATGGCGCGAACGTAGCCAAGCATGGTAATAAGTATTAAAAAAAATAATAATAAATAAAACGTTGAGATAGATCGAGAGGAGAATCTCATCTGCTCCGTTGCACATAGAATTGAATTTTCTCTATGATAATATTATATTGTGGTGTATTTTAGTTTATATATATATATATATATACGTCTATATAAGTAAAAAAAAGGGTTGAGGCAAATGTTTAAGTACAAAGGAAACTTTTGGATTCCAAAGTCTTGGCTTGCCATGAGAAAAAAGTGGGAAAATTTTACCAACGACGACCACAAGGGGTTATATATAAAAATAATTATATAAGGGTGGTGTTATGATATTCAGATGAGCTTGGGGAGAGGCAACCATTGCATTTTCATGAACTCTACTGGGCTCTGTCGACCGTACGACCAAATACACAGAGCCCACCACATATATATATATATATATATATATATATATATATATATATATATATATATATATATAACCTCACCCACTTCCTGCCTCGATTGATATTCAAATTTAACAAGTTTTAATTGCAATTATGATAATGAATCTATAGAGCTTGAAAATTTATCACATGGCTTTGCCCGTTGACGGGTATGGGCGAAAAGTGTGAAATTAATGCAACAAAGTTACATTGGTGGAGCTTTGGGTAACGCTTACTCTTGTTCTCTTCTTTCTTTTTTTTTCACCCTACCATCTCGATTCGTGATACGAAAATTCGATTAATGTAAATGGAGTAAAAAAATGGCTTTTAACAGGAGAAAATTATTTCACGATTCACCATTTTGTACAATTTTTAATTTAGTCGAGTTTTATACATTATATACAATATATATATATATATATATATATATATATATATATATATTATTGTAACGTCCGGAATTTTTAGAGATTTGATATTTAAATAATCGTTTACGTTATTTTTACGTAGACACTTGGCAACCGAGGTCGGAGGTCATCTCCTACGAGAACAACTGTCGTTTCACCTCTCGTTCTGTCGTCATTGTCACTGGCAGTCCAAAACAATGGTGCAAATGCATTAGCGGTAAGAGCATTAGTACCTACTTACGCCGTGTCTGTGGAACTTGATGTTAAAGTACCTGGAAGTACAAGTGGTAAGCAGTGTAAAACACTATTCAAATATTCTCATGAATTATGTACTTTTGGTACGCTGGGCTTCTCGGTGGTGGCAGCACCAGTGACTAAGGCTATATATATATATATATATATATATATATATATATATATATATATATATGAGCTCCAGTATTTCAGCACCCAGCAGAAAACCATTCTCTTGGCGTTTGTACGATCCGGTGACTAAAGGTGAGAGTTGAGAGACACCGACACGAGAGCGAACCCACCAGACTCGTAAAATCTCCAGACGGATCGTTCTGTTAAAGTTTCTCATTTAAAGTTTTCACGAAGATTTTACTGTTCCGTATAAAAGCCGGAAAAATATATTTAAAAGCTGAATAATCGTCCTTTATTTGAAAAAACATTATTTACCTTTCTTTTTATCGATATTTGACGTTGAGTTGAAATTGACGTCGAGTAATGAAAAAAAAAAAATTCTTGCCAATTTATCTTTAGGGGGTGAGAATGGACAAATTCAAATCTCTGCTAAATAAACGCCCTTAATGGCGATGAGGACAAAAAATCTTCGAGTATCTCAGAATTTACTCGTTTCTCGTGGCGGTAAATCTCCGAAAGGCAGATTTGGCAATGAATTTTTATATATTTGTCATTTCTTTTGATCAAACTTTTCTCGTCAGTCTCATACCGGTCGATTTATTTCCCTTGCACAGATGACAAAAAATTCATTATAAGATAAATCGTAAGAAGCGCGAAATATTATAGGAGAATGTGGTTGGGGGTGTTATAAAGCGCGTGAGTATCACGACCAGTGGCAAAACCAGCAGCGTTATATAACCGCGTACTCGCAGCTATAGCGAGCTTCGCGAAATCCAAATCATTATCCTATCCTATTATCCTTCAGTAATTGGATCCTGAGTTTGCATAATTCTCTATAACATTCTTGTGGCGGCAACACAACGGTACTTGATGATGGATTTCAAGAGAGAGAGATAGAGAGAGAGAGAGAGAGAGAGAGAGAGAGCGAGGGAGAGAGAGAGAGACCATTAGATATATATATATATATATATATATATATATATATATATATATATATATTCTATATATATATTATAAAGCTTTAGACTCGGGCATGCTCATCAGTATATATATATATATATACATATACTGATGAGCAGGCCCGAGTCTAAAGCTTTATTTATCATCAATATATATACATACAATACAGAAATATGCCATGACCAGTGGAATATTCACCACATAGTTTTCGTTTGTTCATTCACTCACACGAGGAAAATAATAATCACATCGCGAAACTCAATTATCATTCTGCCTCGGGAATCATTTGTGAAACAAGATTTACCCAGAAGAGGCATTTTGCTATCCCCATCACAGAATTACGATAATTCTTGTCCATTTTCCAGTTGATTTATTATAATTTATACACTCAATACTGAACACGATTTTATGATGGACATTTTTTTTTTTTTAATACTGCAAATATTAATGACAAAAATATCAAACTTTTAACCGTTTAATGGAGCAACTTGGCTCTTTTTATAACGAAATCATTGATTTTTGATGATTTTTCAATGCGAACATTTACGAAAAAGCAGAAGTCGTACACTGAGCGAAAAAATTATTGAATTGGAACAAACCGATGATTTGGGTCAATCGAAAACTACATTTTATTCGTTCTCATAATTTTTTTTCTCTCAGTGTACAAAGTGTTTGGTGGAAAGATAATAAATAATAATGTGGAATGGCCTGAATGATAATAACGTTAAAAAAAACGACAAGAATTCTTCAATGTCTGGGATATTCTGATTATAAAAAAAGAGCATCAGCTTGCAGTGTAGATTATCCTTATTTTATTATTTGCCTTTTATTCCTGTACACTCTGTTTTTTACTCTTCCCACACAGTCTCTGTTTCGTCTGGGATGAAGAAAAATCGAAAAATCAAAATTTCATGCTAAACTAGAATGACGATATTGACTTTTCGTTAAGGATGCTTTTGAGTTACAAGTCTGGAAAAGTTTCTGCTTTGTTGGCTACAAAAGTCATTCGGTTTCGTACTGAAATATGAACGAGCAGCTAATCACAAATTTTTATACAAGTTTTATCGACCTTTCGAGATTGTCACTTTCTCATAATTCTTCTTCTTCGTTTTTCGAGCAAACCGATGGTTTGCTCAATCGAAAACTGCATTTTATTGGTTCTCATATTTTTTTTTCTCTCGGTGTACAAAGAGTTTGGTGGAAAGATAATAAATAATAATGTGGAATGGCCTGAATGATAATAACGCTAAAAAAAACGACAAGAATTCTTCAATGTCTGGGATATTCTGATTGTAAAAAAAGAGCATCAGCTTGCAGTGTAGATTATCCTTATTTTATTATTTGCCTTTTATTCCTGTGTTTTTTACTCTTCCCACACAGTCTCTGTTTCGTCTGGGATGAAGAAAAATCGAAAAATCAAAATCTCATGCTAAACTAAAATGACGATATTGACGCTGCTGTTGCAGGCAACGGTTAAGGAAAATCTTACAGCTCTACACAGTTTTGGCGATGCTTCTTCGCTGCAAAATGCATGAGGCGAACCCTTCTGAAGAATGCATAAATCAGCTGAAATCCAGTTGCCTGCTGGGATACACGGATTCCACTTTTATATTCAAATTAAATCCCCGAAGATCTTTTTACATATTCGTCCTCGCTTCGATAGGGGCAGGGGGGGGGGCGCGAGTGATGTGAATCATATCGAACGAGATAGAAGGGAAGAACCCTTCTTGTCGTCAACACGAATTTTTCAAATATTCGTCAGTTGAAGAGACAGAATGGAATAGATTTTTTTTTCTCTTATCTCATTGAACTTTATCTAATTTTTTACTCCTGCCTGCCCACAGGGCAAAAAGATCCATGATGAAATTTACATAAAACGTTATTATTGTTATAATTATCATTATCATATACTGTATTTTAACGAATATGTACAACTCACATGCATCAAACATACGTTCTTATTACAGCTAATGATGTAACGAGAATTTTGCAGATTTGAATGGATTTTTTTTTTAATCCTCATTTTTATTACCCATCTAGAAGAAAATTATTTTTTTTCATGGAGGTTCAACGATTTCTCATAAATAAAAAAAGACTTACGAATCGTGTTACTTTTGTATTTCACCCTTTTTAAATTTTATTTACTGACTAATTTTTTTTCGATCTATGATTTGTTAGTCTGGATTTTCAGTTTTTATTTTCAGTAAGGATGCTTTTGAGTTACAAGTCTGGATAAGTTTCTGCTTTGTTGACTACAAAAGTCATTCGATTTCGTACTGAGATATGTGAACAAGCAGCTAATCACAAATTTCATAATTCTTCTTTTTCGTATTTCGCCCTCTCAGACGAGACAATTTGGCAAATCTGTATGGAAAATTCCAAACCCCTGCAATGTCCTCTCCAGTGGGAGTTCGTGAGGAAAAAAAAGTTTCAAACATCATTTACGTTTTATTTCATATCCAAAATGGCAACATCTGTCCAATATCTGTCTCAGAGTGATGGAGGAAGGAAAAAAAATATCGTAAAAATAGCTTCAAAAAATGTTTGCTTTAAACTTTTTTTTTCGATCGAAAGTGCTTTCCGTTATTTCGTCTACGAGTTTCACAGGGAATTGAAATTTTTGGCACGTAGGTCGACATTGCTGCTCGAGATTAAGCACATGATATGTTTTTTTTTGTATAGCTAATCGAGCGAGCGGGTCAAATTAAATTGCTCAAGTTGCTTCATTACTTTGAGCTTGATGACAAAAGCTGTCGAATGGCTTTTATTCTGCGCCCTTGTTTCGGTTATGCACTTGCCCGAAAATGCCGCTCAATAAAATTGTTCTTCTGCCAGCATAGTCAGTGAACGTGAGTCCTTGTTTGACTTTTCTGAGAGTTTAGTCGTAGTTTCGTCGCTGCTGTTTGGCTTCATTTACGATCACACGAGTGTGCTTTAGCTCGTACAGCCTCAGAATCCAGTCCCAAAACATTTTAGACGTTTTAGACTTTATTTCTACACAAAGCATTTTCTCTCCTCTTCTTTGGCCTATTTTACCAAATTGTTACGAATAAAAATCATCCCATGAGAATCATAATTATCAGGCACAACTTTATTCAAAAGAGAAAATAGAGATTATTATTAATTTACAACTGATGTTGTAAAAATCATAGAAGCCTTCAATCACCACAAGATCCTTTGAAATTGGCACCTACACAACAAAATATTACACCCAATTATTCACCAATTCCCTGTTTCGTTACTCATCAAAGCTCTTCGAGAAAGAGAAAGAGAGAGAGAGAGAGAGAGAGAGAGAAACTGAAACAGACAGACAGACAGACAGACAGACAGACAGAGACAGAGAATTGAGAAACTTTATTTCAAGTCTACCCACCTCGTTCGTGAAGTGTTTATAATTTAATTCAAAGAAAGTGTCGATACGATTACACTGTCAGTGTCGTCGAGTTGGCTGTACGAATTGTCTGTGCCATCACTTGAGCTGGTATGACGGAGTCTGAGAATATAACAGATGCTCGAGAAATCGTGTGTACAACCCTTTCGTGTGAGGAGTATCCCCGTGAGAATAGTTGGAACTACCGAGAATGATGATAATAAGAGAGATAGAGAAAGATGAGCCACTCACCTTCCAAATTATAGGTACACAGCGAGGTTTACGTTTAAGATTTATAGGTGGATGGGAGAGAGACAACTTTACTCGCTCGTTGCTGATAGAGAAGACACTTGAGTTTGTTGGAAGGCACGAGTGCTCGTTGCAGCAGCTCTTTGTTAACCCTTTTCCGTTTCTGTTTTCATTCTCCTTCCACTCTGGTTCCATTTTTAACTTTTGTATTCTCTTTATGTGACTTCTGACATAGCTCGACTTATAATTAAAATGGCTGCCGTCATAAACGACAAAGAATCTCATCGACAAAGAGCTAATGATTTTCAGCCGAACAACAAACGTCAAAATGAGTGAAAATGAACGTGGAAAATGTGTGAAAATTTATTAATATATATTTATATTATCAATTAATAATACGAATAATGCATCTGATGCAAATGGAAAAAATTGTAAAACTTTAGTGCATCAATTTATCTATTATCAGAAAAACACATTGAAATAAGTGAGAAAAAAATCAAAAATACATTTAACTAATTCGCTGTTAGTGAGGCATTGCACTAGACTAGGCTTCGATTTTATTCCAATAATCTGTTATTCGTTTATCACCACAAAATGGCCTAAAAAAAATCATCGTCGAATCCGTGAAACAGCGAAATGCTTCTGAATTCAGTACTTGGCAAAAAAGCCTTATATTTTTTTCATGCTGAGTTTCTTTATCTCCTCGATACCAGCGTCGTCGTCGTCGTAGTTGCCGTCGTACTCGTTGTCCTACTCGTCGTCGTACTCGGCATCGTCTTCATCTTCATCGTCTTCATCATCGTCATCTTCATCGTCTTCGTCGGCTTCGTCGTCGTCGAAGTCGTCGTAGTCGTCGTCGTCGTCGTCGTCGTCGTTGTCGTCGTCGTAAGGAATAGGAGTCCCCATCAAAGCATTACACAGCGAGAGAACAGCTTCAAGTGTGCTGTCAAGTTCTAGCTGTACTCATCCTCTTTCTCGTTCGACTAACGGAGAAAATGGTCCTCGCACACAATCCTACACCCCCCCCCCCTCCCGACCCCGGACCACATAGTTCCACACGCGTTCCAGAGCGAGAAGCAATGTTAATCAGTCCGAGTGCATGCTAGCGAGCCATCACATATATAGATATAGCCCATAATATGGGATTTCCAGCTGGAATTATTTTTCTTTCCAATCGTTCAGTCTTTTCCTTTTTTTTCCCTTTTTACGTATACATATACAATCCGCATATTGAACCCCCCAAATGTTCATTTCTTATCCTGCCTATATATATATATATATATATCGATACAAAACAATTTCATAGCTGCCACGTGGCCAATCTTCATTTCTTCAAGGAATTCTGAAAATAGCGAATGGAATTGAAACGAACAATATTTGTTCGAGATATCATCTGGCATCCTCAATTACGATATTTTTCCTTCTTTCTCGGTTTTTTTACTGATAAAATATTGTAGTATAGGACTCTATAAGACTCGCATACACTCAACATTACTCGTAAAATTGCTATAAGAGCGCTTTCATTAATTCCCTAAATCATAAATTGAGAGAAATTGATAAGTTAGGATCATTACCTGTTCTCTAGATGCATCAGTAGAAAAATTCATCCCTTTTTTTTGTTTAAATGTTCGTATGGCTACTTGTGAGGATAAGATTGAGCAACGAATAAAAAAAATAATTTTGTAATTCATGGTTTTCAATTAGAAGCATTTGTAATTAGAAATTTGACCGTAAAAATATAAGACAAACTATTTTAGGGCATTTTTCCTTATTATATTCTTGGAAACTCAATAATAGTGTCTGCCTATTTATTTCGAGTACAAAAATCTGATTGTTTATCCTACCCCCTTAATCATTATTATCGAACCTCATAGGATTTCACTGGTAGTTAGCGAACATGCCTAAGAAATTAATACGGAAGAGTTTCAATTTCATTCAAGTGGATCTCATAATGGGGTGTTTAAATTTTTTTTCAGTCAATAATAGTGATTGACACATATTTATTCTAATTACTATTTATTCTACTATTTATTCTTCTATTCACTATTTATTTCGAATAAGAAAATCTAATTGTTTATCCCACCCCCTTAATCATTATTATCGAGCTTCATAGGATTTGCCTGCTAGCGAACAGTTAGTTAGCCAACAGTTAGCGAACATGCCTAAGAAATTCATGTGGAAGAGTTTCAATTTAATTCAAGTGGATCGTATAATCAAATTCAAGTGTTCAAATTTTCAAGGGATGCAAGAGGCAATTTAACTTATGATGAATATATAACATCCAAAAAGTTATAAGGAGGAAGACATCAACTGAAAAACTCCACAACTAGACAAAAAGAACTTTCACATTTTTTCTTTCATCATCCTTCGCTAAATGCTCTCTTGGGAAATTATTTCAAACGTTTTTACTTTCTCGAATTATGATGACTAAAATATGAGCGATGTTAAAGTTGATTTTTTTTTCTTTCGTCATTACAGTTCATCGTTTTGCATTTTTGTAAAATTTTCAACATCTACATTGTTTTATCTCATTATTGCACCGCGCAGGCATATATAAGAGAAGTCCGTCATGGCATAACTACGCAGCTTTATAGGGTTGTAGGGAAAACTATGCATGTGTTTTTCCCCCCATGAAGTTCGCCACAGCGTATATAACCTGGGTAATATAATTGTTGGCTGTGCATTGCGGTTGAAAAAGTGGCTCGTAATCGGTCATGCTGAAACGAGAGGGATGGAGAGAGAGAGGGAGAGAGAGAGAGAGAGAGAGAGAGAGAGAGAACAGAGTGAGTGTAAACGTGAGAGCTACGATAGAATTTCAAGGAAATTACTTCATGCCGAGTTCCAACAGCGCCGGCTTGCGGGTAACCTTCTCGTAGCTTCTGGTTAGGGGGCTAAAAGTTCATCACATTGCCCACGAGGTGGTTCACCACACTCGTTGGGACTCATTCACGACGGTCTTCGTATCTATACTGCCAGGTTAAAGCTTTTGGTTTTGTCTATTCTGTCTCGGCAGACGATGCTGAATCGCAAAGACTGGAAAATCTATAAGTTCTAATGGTCCAAAATCGAGTTGAACGAACCAGCAATGCCCTTCATCCTTCCGCCCACTGGTACTCTCGACTCACCGATATCATCCAGACCAAAAAAATGTTATTTCACAAACGACCATATTGCGCTTTGCACGTAATCAGTCCATTCATTCCAATTGGTCAAGATCCTCATTCTCGTAATTACAGCGATATCTGGAGATGATAAAAATAATTCCCCTAAACGATTCTCTTCGTCCCAAACTGTGGTACACATCGCACTAATACTCCAGATCCATAATAATCGTCCGATAAATATCAAAAGAGAATTATACTTCTGGAATTCAGCCATCTTATATTACTCTCGAGCATTGAGGCTAAATCGCAATTTATACTTCTTTACGAGCTCATATAGTACTTTGAGGCAACAACTTTCAATCTCAGCATCCTCCAGTGTTTTCTCGTATTTCTTCATTTTCACGTAGTAGTCTCGAAAAACCCGAAAGGCACATTATTTTCGTACTTTTTCCGTCTATGATGTATGTTTACAGCTAGTTGAAGATTTTTTTCTTTTTTTTTTTTTTTTGGGTTACATCCCTGAAACGACGAGCCCAAAAAAAGGAGACACGATCAACCAATGCAAGCTCTGAGATGGAGAAACTTTTTGAAAAGTTTTTTTTTTACATTGACGAGGAGAAGAGGAGAAGAACGATGAGAGTTTCGTTACGATTCTCTGACTGTGAGTCTCAGCGGGAGTAAAAGCGATTTTATACGAGGTCAACGGATTATCTTTCGCGACCCATCAGCGTCTGGGCTTTCTCTTCATGTAATAAGACTTCAGGGGGTCTCGCGAGAATTTCCCATCTAATGGCCAGAGTTTATGGCTTGAGTTTATGGGTTGAGTGCGGTGCCAAGTTAGCTATTACCTCGTGGTTTCCTCTCTGCCACTATCCAACACCCCTGCTCCTCATCCTAACCCCCCACAGCTCCCTCCTCATCAACCAGCCACTTTGAAACATTAGTGGGGGCTTTGCCCGTGACCTCGGCTGTACAGAGTTAGCCCATGAAAAGCTCGCCCATCAGAAATGTAATGACCTCGAAATTGGCCGGCCACTTTAAGCTGACAGCCAATAACAATATTGTCCAAAATAATTATAATGAAATTCTTAACCCTTTCCGTACAAAAATGGCTCTTTTATGTCCGGTCGATTCAATTTATCTTCCCAATTATTGATTATTTATCGATAATTAAATGATACCAAAGTTAAATTTTTTTCCAAAATGAATTAAAGGCATATTTGTTCTTCAGAGTTCAAAGTATATTTACAAATTTTTAGGGATTTTTTAAACCACTTTGAATAGGGGAAAAAAATTGTCAAACTCGAAACTCCCATGTTTGTATCGATCAGGTGCCTTTTTTTTCACATGGTATGAAACGGGTTTCAAAAAAGGAATGGTCGATTTCTCGCTCCCACGATGAGCCCGATAAATTGTCGATAGCAAAGTGGCACATATTTATGATGACTTTAAATCAATTTTCTGTTGGATAGGCGGTGCATTTAAAATTTTCACTGCATACGAAATATAGAGCAGAGCGTGTGGAATATTATATTATATTATTCACTATATCGATAACCCAGAAATGCTTGGAAAAATATGATGCACAACCGAGCTTTCCAAGCACATTGCTTTTCAATGTAGATTGCTCGTTCGTCGAACATGATAAACACGTTGCCGTTCAGAATTTATCTTTATTATTTATTTACGGATTTAGTCGAAGCAGCGAAATATGCAAACGCGGGATTATAAAATATTCAAATGATTGCTTTATCTTTTGTACTTTGTACATATATATACATTACATATACGCATGAGGGGGTGAGTGCTCTTATGAAAAGACCGAGAGCTTAGCTAAAATTAGTCTGTGAGTTTTCGTGAATTCAGCATACGATGAAAATTTATTAGTAATTATAAATCAAATTATGTGCAATTTACTAAAGTCTGAATCTAAACTAGAAAGTGAATAAATTTTCGTTGCGCTCACTCATAATCGTGCAATTTATTATACCATTGATCTCATTTCATAACAACCCAATACATTTAATATGTCAGCATTGAAATTAATGAAGAATTATTTTTTTTAATTATTTTATACAAATTTATAATTAATTTTTTTCGTATTTCATATCAAATATTTAAAAAAAATGTATGCCATTTTAATGGGATTCTGGTGGGATTATTAATTCATTGCGTGTATATAATTATTAAATATAATTAAAGTTGAAATTTAGTTAAAAATATAGTTGAAGTTAATATTCAAAGATTTGAAAACGAAATTTTATTAAATCGTTGATATGCCGACTTATCAGCATGTAGGCGAGTCTCTGTTAACGAGGCCGAAATTTATAAAGTTTCTTTAATTAGTGAGAAATCGCAGTTGGATAGGGTCGATGGGAAAGTAATATAAGTGTGTTGATGCTCGACATTGCTGGCAGTTCGTCGAGAGTAAGAGGGAGAGAGAGAGAGAGAGAGAGAGAGAGAGAGAGAGAGAGAGAGAGAAAGAGAGTGAGTGAGAAGGAGGGAAAAGGGTGTAAGAATTCCGGCGTCTGATATTTCTCCCCCGTTATGTGTTTTCTCCCGTAACCGGTTACCTGTGTACCACCCCGCTGCCCTTACGACCAGCTCGCTTCCAAGTTGCCAGCTTGAGTGACGTGCGAAAACTTTCCTACGGCAATGTCCAAGTTTCCACGGATAATTAAAACCACTTAACGCGCGGTTTTATCAAACTTTACGAAATCAAGATGGTCGGGTCATAGAGCGAGAGAGAGAGAGAGAGAGAGCGAGAAATTGGATCAGTGAGAGGAAGCCAGTCTTGGAAGAAAAAGACACGCGAAAAGGCAAGATTGTTTAGAACAATTTTTTTTTCTCATCCAAATTATTAAATAATCAATAACGAAAATTATTATTTTTAACTTCTTTATTTCTCCCTGTACATTTTACCCCTGCCCAAAAAAATATTCTGTACAAACACTTTTTGGATAAGTTAAAAAAAAAATGTTTGCCTCTCATCAACGAAATTTTGAATTTTTTCTAAAATTTTTACGAGATATAAATTTATGTTTGAGGATAAATACTCATTATAGCCTCGATATTAAAAAGAACGAATTATTTTGAAAAATATATTCATCGTCACACACGACAACTCGATCGCTATATATTATTCGTATCTATAAATTCTAAAATAATATTTTCAGTCAGCCCTATTGCGTCAGGATGTGTTTGAATGTATGAAAATACGAATTTTCATCGAAATCTCGTCTTGCTTGGACCAGAGGCAACAATATTTTATGAAATTTTTCACGCATCAGAGAAAATCTCCAAACACACCCGATCAAAAATAAAAATCAAAACTCTGGCCAATTCGTTCCATATTTTCATTTTCCTATAAATATTGGTGTATAACGAGATGAGCGCGTTTGACTGACTATAATATTACGTTTCACCGAGTTCAATGTCGAATTTTTCCCCTCCCTGTTTACCTCGCCAGCGATGAAGCTACAATTTGTCCATCAATATTCGTGAAATATTATTATCAAACCGTAAACGCAAAATATCGGATATCACAGAAAAAATAGATTGGACGATACATATAGAGTCGGCTTATTCAATATTGCTAAATAATAATGAAAAATTTTGTAATTAAATCACCGCAACAAATGGAAAACCTTTAGTTATTTCATCAATTTATAATACCATCAAATTATTTTTTTATCGAATGCACTAAATATAATTAAAAATGTTTGACGAATGATCGACAATTCCCTGAGAAGGATCAATTTAATCAGACAAGGTTTCGGTGGAGAATCTCGAGCTGCCCGTGAATTTCAAAATCAAATCTAAAGTCTATGATAATGTCTAATCTGCAGTTGAATCGTGAAACGTCTTTTACACTCTTTGACTACGACATTTGTTATCGATTCGACTGTTGAAAAGTTACGAAGAGTGATTAAGGAGCAAGGTGCGAGGGTCTCGGAATTATTTTAAGTATGTATATATATGTATATATGATGGGACAAAGATGGAGGAACGGTAGAAGTTAAGGGGTTTATGCTGTTGAATTGGTATGAAGAGCAAGAGGAGAATAAAAGGCATGTAGAGAGAAGGGGCCTCTTCGTCACCTCATTCTAGTCTGTCCTCCGAGCTAACTCTTAAGTTAGCTAATGCCTAGTATTTATATATTCATTCTGTCATTCTCAATTTTATATTTTTTTTTTGCGTTTCATATTTCAAATATTATTTATAATTTATAATTCTCTTACTGGATGTTTTTCCTTTTGGTTATTCTTGTATTTGGCGTTCTGTATTCTATACATTCTGTTTATATTCGTCGTGTATGTTTCTTATCTCATACTCCAATTTTCATCATTCACCAATTCCATTAACTACCATTCTCACAATTGTGACACGTATTTTTATATTGCAGAGAAGTTAAGGGGTTTATGCCGTTGAATCGATATAGAGAGCAAGAGGAGATTAAGACATATAGAGAGAAGGGGCCTCTTCGTCACCTCATTCTAGTCTGTCCTCCGAGCTAACTCTTAAGTTAGCTAATGCCTAGTATTTATATATTCATTCTGTCATTCTCAATTTTATATTTTTTTTTTGCGTTTCATATTTTACATATTATTTATAATTTGTAATTATCTTACTCTTAATTTATAATTACTCTTAGATATATGCATTGTTTATTCTATATCCACTATAATGAACTACAGTATACAAATTGTCGATAGACTATTGAAATTTCGATCTTAGGATGTGTAAATAATAATTGCTTCCAAGTACATTAGATTGATCTGTTTTTTTTTCAGCGTATTAATACTTTGTTTTCAGCATATTCAAGTTTTAAATTCATTTAATCTCTAACTATTGGCAGAACGATTAAACTACCTCTTGAAATATCATTCTCTCCGATCCTTGATTCATTGAAAAAGAACAGCTACCAAGTAGCTATGATACCAAAAAGCAAATAGAAAAAATTGTTTCATTAAATTTTTCCTCGAACGACGATTAGTTGCTCGTTATAAATTTTCGCAATATATTCCATTTCAGCTTTTTTTTCTTCTCTTTATTCTCGGTAATAAGCTTTTTCCGCATTCTGCGATTAAATGTTTTTTGTTTTATGAGCCCCCGCAGAGCTGGAGTTCGCAATATAATCGCTATTTTAGCCCGCGGTCATTCGAGGGGGATTGAGCGCGTTCGCTCGATCTTAATTTCGTTAACGTGGAAACTCGCTCAAGCTAAACTCGAGTCCGCAAACTTCCACGTTGCATATATATATATAATAAACCTCTCTACATACTGCGTTCGCTCTTTTTTCGTCGTGTCTATATATATATATATATATATATATATATATAGGGATCTTGAATGTAAATAAAAAGGTGCTGGCTTCATTTCGCGCGAGGGGTTGAAAAACCACGTGGGAGAGTCTGTTTTGGTTATGGTAACCGACGTTGGAAATTAGTTACGTGTGTTGGGACGTTGAATTTTGGTTGGGCAACGAATCTGCTCTAGACAGTATACAACGACGACGACGACGACGACGACGACGACGACGGCGAAAGAGGATGGAAGGAGGAAGGAGAGAGCACAGCAGGCGGTCCAGATCGTTTTCAATGTTAGTGGGAAGTCAACTTGGCTAGATATTCGCGTTAAACCTCCTAGCACGAGTAAGATATACTAGGACAGCAGACAGCACCACTGATTGCCGCAATTTATTGGTGGTTGTGTTCTTCGTCTGCCACCCCATCGAGCTTTAACCCCCAGCATACTGGCAACGTACATTTCACCCAATTCTGTCTCTTGCTCGCAGCGTATGTACTTTCTTATACTATATATATATATATATATATATATATATATATATATATATATATATGTATGTATTAGGGGTGTGTGAATAGAGTTGGAGTCGAATAATTCGAATTGTCAAAGAATTCGAATTTTTCGAATGCCATACATTCTTACCGAGTGAAAATCACCCATCGACCAGCGAGGATTTGGAATCATCGTGGAATCGTGGAATCGTGTACAAACCTCGTCGAGAGGGTTGAAAAAAAAAAAATTGTAACAAAAAGTCTCTTATTTTTAATACGGTATAAGAGCTTCCTTGTAGGGGAAAAAAGTGAACTTGATACGAGAAGATGAGCGGTTTCACAATCCGCAGAGTATAAGAGGATATGGCCGATAAGCTTGCACACGACCAACTCGAATGCGGCCTAGCAGAGAATCGGCCATGTTTGTGGTGCGCTAAGGGGATGCAAGTATGTATAAGCTTTTTTTTTCCCGCTGTATACTGATAGCGTGAAAGGTACTTTTTCCATATTACAGTGGTATCTGTTGGCCAAGAGGAATTTGTGCTTCCTTTTTCTGCTACTCCATGTTGAAATTCCGTGGAATTCTGAAAGAGATCCATGATCCACTTCACTATCATACATATATGTTTATATACATAGAAGAGTACTTGACGTGGAAGGTCTCGCGATGTGTAATCGTAGTGAATCTATTTTGTAGTTTCTACTGCTGATTCTTCATGGAAATTCTATGTAAATTAATTCTATATGTTATGTATATATAATATAAAATTTTTGATGAAATCCCGGAAATTTCCAACTCTCTCTGCAGGCCCATATTATATGGCCCATATTATATGGTGTGTTTTGATTAATTTCGATATTGCAAATTCAAGTATGTTTTACCGATTACTGAAAATTATGGATTGATTAAATCTTTTGTAGATATATATATATATATATCTACAAAAGATTTAATCAATCCATAATTTTCAGTAATCAGTAATCGGTAAAACATACTTGAATTTGCAATATCGAAATTAATCAAAACACACGCATTGGTCGATATATATATATATATATATATATATATATATATATATATATATATATATCGACCAATGCGTGTGTCTATATCCATTACTGGATTGGCTTGATTAATAGATCGTGCATCCATTTTAATTTCCACTCTGTACAACGAGGGTAAACGAAAAAAAAAAACAAATGAAACCAACGCGATTTAGATGAAATGAGAAAGTTATTATATGGTATTTTAGAATGACTTTAGCAACAGTAGTCAATCGTGTGTCAGTATATATATATATATATATATATATATATATATATATATATATATATATATATATATATATATATATATATATATAGTCAGTAATCGGTAAAACATACTTGAATTTGCAATATCGAAATTAATCAAAACACACGCATTGGTCGATATATATATATATATATATATATATATATATACTTGAATTTCGATATTGCAAATTCAAGTATGTTTTACCGATTACCATATAATAATTACCATAAAATACCATATAATAACTTTCTCATTTCATCTAAATCGCGTTGGTTTCATTTGTTTTTCTTTTTCGTTTACCCTCGTTGTACAGAGTGGAAATTAAAATGGATGCACGATCTATTAATCAAGCCAATCCATTAATGGATATAGTGACCGTTTGAATAGGGCATCCTGTATATTAAGTTATCTCATCCTTTTTGTACAAAGGAAAGATTGAAATGGGACACACGCTGAAATTAAACATTCATTCTCATAGAAGAATACGAGAGGATTTGTACTTAAAAAATATATATACTCTTATTTAAAAATAGCCGGGTTAGTATTGTTGGGAAAAAACATATCCACGACTATTCTTTTCATATTTTTAGGACCTGAACAAAAAAGAACAGATCGGCTTTAACTACAAGTGTCCTATGCTCGAGTACCAAAATCCGAAGCTCTCCTCATACCAGCGTGTTTGTATCACTCTCAGAGAATTTTATATGGATATATAGATATATATATGTAGATAGATAGATAGATAGATAGATCGATATATAGATATATAGATATATATATATATGTATATATATATGTATATATATATATATATATATATACATTATACGACGTAAGAGAGTTGGAAGTTTGAAATCCGGACATTGATTCGCCTGGCCGGCGAGAACGGGAGGGGTGTTTATGGGGCCAAAGGGGTGGAGCAGGCTGAGCTGGGGAATCCCCGCGATCGCGGTCCGCGGTCACGTGCTCACCCCGAAACCGATGGAACCACAGCCCGTAGCCAAATTCCCCCATGCGGCGGCGTCGTGGAATGGATCGATGCTCTCGATGGTGCACCACAACGAGAGAGAGAGAGAGAGAGAGAGAGACTCTCCTCTCTCCTCTCTCTCTTTCTCTCTCGAGGCTCAGCGTCTGGATCCCTTGTGGACACAAAACAAGAGAGAAAGACAGAGAGAGAGAGAGAGAGAGAGAGAGAGAAAGAGAGAAAGAGAGAGAGAGGGAGAGACAGTTGCTGGATTTCCCCAAGTTCTCATGAAAGTTCTCACGATAAGCAGGATGATCACAACCACCGACGGTGTCGGTCCCCTGTGATCTCCCTCCCTTCTAGATGTTGTGTACAACTGTATATGCATGATATTACGTGGTCAGAGAAGCTCGGCAATATCATGGGTCGATTTTTTTTTTTTCAGAAACTCCCCTTTGTTTCTATTGAAATTTGCACACTGTAGTAGAAACTTTTCTCATTGTTAATATTTTGTATTTTAAGGGCTCAAACATTTGATAATCAATCAAGTCCCCACTGCCGATACTACATTTCCTCTCGAGTATGTAATGATTCTTTTATTTTGCTTTTTTTTAAACATATATATATATATTATAGACAATAAGTATATGGAATCCCGGATGATCGAAATATAGTCAAGAAAACGTATTAGTCACCTCATCAGACAATATAGAATATATTATTAATTAACAAATTTAATTATAAAAGAAAGTACAGGCCATGAAATACAGATACGTATATATATATATATATATATATATATATATATATATATATATATATATATATATATATATATGGGTGGATATAAATTAATCGTTCTCACCGGGACCGTTACGTTTAAAAACACTATTGAAACGTTCGGTTAGACGTGAGCCAGAATATTCAACATTTTGTACTTATCTCGATTTGATGCGATGTCGACAATAATATTTCACGCTAAATGGCGAACGTCCTTTTTTTTATGTGAGTTCTATAGAGATCGTCGCACCAAATCGCAGATAGCGAAAGAATATAATACATAAAATAGTCTGTACAAATATATAATTATACGAGAAAAACTGGCTATGATAAGGATATGTCTGCGTTCTCGCACGTCCCGATGAGAAGTCATCGATCGATGAGAATCTCTCATCGATCTCATTCGCTCTCACCACTCTCTCCCTCCATTTTCTCTCTCTGTCTCAATCTTTGGCGGGCTCTCGCTCTGTACGCACGTAAATCTAAATTCATCCTACAAGTATAAATATTTCATAAATACTTAATAAATTTCTTTTTTCATATTTATGACTTTGAATTATAAATCATTTCATTTCCATATCATATGGTCAAACGTAAACAATTTTATTCACGAATTTGTTCTAATCTTTCTTTGTCAATTTTTATATATTTCATTTATCGAATTTAAATCTGTTATGTTTGAGTTATTTAATTCTTTATGATTACTGTTAATACGAAAATCTCTGAAAGTCCAGTATTTGTCACGAGATGAAAAAAAAAAAGTGTCTTTATATCGCATATTACACAACACAACACAACACATAAATACACAAGCAACATAAATACATTACGATCATTTTACAGCATGTATTTACTCTATTATAATGGTGTCCTTGCACATATTTCGGTGAAAAGAGCGAGCCCACAAAGCGAAATAAGTTTTATACCCCACAATAAATTGTCGTTGTAGTTGTTGTGTCGTCACACTTGGATTTGGCCACCGAGAGGAAATTACCCAGAGCGTATGAGTATGTACTGTGTGGAGAAACACGCTGCATATATATGCATATATATATATATATATATATATATATATATATGTATATAAGGCTGCTCTCGTGTCTAAGCATCCACGAGTTTTGCCCAGGGAGGTAAAGTAAAATAAAAATAAAAAGTTACTGTGCAACTCCGCTCGATGCTGTAAACTCCGACAAACTCGCCGGGCACACAGCGCGTACGGATTTATAAAACGTGAGCGTATCCTGTGACCGTGTATATATACTGTGAGCATATATGTATATATATATATATATATATATATACATATATATATACATATACATATATATATATACATATATATATATATATATACATATACATATATATATATATATCGTAATATAGTATATAAATGTAGCAATGCTCTTCAAAGAGTGTACTCTAGCTTGGCCAGAATATCCCTTGGCGCACCTGATACGCACTGCGGATATGTGCAGACCCTCGAGAATTTTGTTTACGAAAGAGAGTTTAAAATTTCATCGAGCCGGTGTATAAAATTTTTATGTCCAATTAATTAAACGTACCGTAACAATTAATACCGCAATTTTCGAGCTCATGGGATTTATCCCAGAATATATATAACCATGCTAGGGTGGAATTGCCCTTCGGCGCGTTTCAGGCGCCAACCCCTCATTAATTAGAAGCTTTTTTAACCCTCGATTTTTCCCTTATTTTATAAGGTCTTAATACTCTTGTTATCGTTTTTTTGAAGTACTTTTTGAGAACGATATATAGGACATACGACATCAAATCAGCCACTTCTTGTTTATCAATTATTTTATTTTTCTCCAAGCAACTAATAAATATTATTAAATAAAATTAAATACAAATCTAGTTTTGATTGAGCATATCAAACACTTCATCTCATTTTTCGGTTCAAGATTATTCCTAGCTGAAAATAAAAATCATTTTTTAAATATATCACTTGGGTATCTCGCCGGAAAAGATTTCCCCGTAAGCTCAAATATACCTAATTTGGTCCACTAAAGATACAATTATGATAAAGTGGAAAATGTGTACTTTGAAAAATTGGAGAATTGATTTAATTTACTTTTAGAACTCAGAGGGGGGTTGATTCTACGTCAAATGTGCCCTATACATACACATATATATGTCTAAATATATATATATATATATATATATGTATGTATATATATGTATATATATATATATATATATATATATATATATAATGTACATACGTATACATAACCATATGTGAGAGGGCTATGCAGAGCATCGACCAAAAGATTTCCCATTATGACCTCGTAGATTTGGTTGGTGCACGCCTTGATCAAGAATTCAGAAAGGAAATTGCACATCAGCCCCATACTCATTCTAGGCAACCAGAATGAACTTCTCTCTCGCTCTGTCTCTCTACTCGTGTCTTTCCCTCTCACTCTCTCTCTCTCCCTCTCTCACGAGATAGTTAATAAAGTCGGGTGAAAAACTGAAAATTGAAGCATCAAATCGTGTGACCCGGTTTTCGTATTGGTACGACGTTCTATGTATAAGTAATAAGAACCGATAAAAGAGGATGAGACTGCACACGTTCACACCCACGCCCGATGAATAAATTATTTATGCAACACGAGACAATTTTATTTCGTTCCTTTATAGAACTTTTAATTAATTCTCGACAGCTTATTGGCACAAAATGGAGAGACAACAACTTTTTTCATTCAAGACTGATACTCGCTCGAGTGAAAAATCAAAAAAGCTGCAAAAGTATCATAACTGATGCGTTTAACATTAACAATAACTCATTAAATCGATAAAGGATTTTTGTAAGCACATTCATTATTTATTCAAAGTATCGTTGAGAACGACTTTTTTCATTGAAGACTTATACTCGCTCGAGTGAAAAATCAAAAAAGCTGCAAAAGTATCATAACTGATGCGTTTAACATTAACAATAACTCATTGAATCGATAAAGGATTTTTGTAAGCACATTCATTATTTATTCAAAGTATCGTTGAGAACGACTTTTTCAATCCAAAACTGATACTTTCTCGAGTAAAAAATTAAAGAAGCTGCAAAAGTATCATAACTGCTGCGTTTAACATTAACAATAACTCATTAAATCGATAAAGGATTTTTGTAAGCACATTCATTATTTATTTAAAGTATCGTTGACACGAAATTTTATTACTGCACGACAATAAAAGATCAATGGGTATCGAGCTTCACACTCATGAAAAATCGCACAATTAATCATACTGGTATCCCCAGAGGCTGTGTGAAAGCGCCAGACCCCGCTGGACCCAAAAACAATAATTTTGACAATATTTTGAATCATCGAATGACCCGATTTCACGGATTCCAATATTTCGTGTTTCAAACATTCTACAACAGTTTCATGACATTTATCCTTTCATTGCGAACCACTGTAAGCCTACTTTTTTTTTGTCATAGAAATCATAATTTCCTCGTTTGACCTAAAAAATTGATTCTATGCAAAATCGTGTCGGAGGTTTTCTTTGTTTGTAACGTTCCGCCTTCGTCTTGTGACGTTTGCGCTTCTATAACTATAGGTACATAACTATAGGAAAACCTGTTTTTTTAACCTAAAAATCAAGGCTTATATATATATATATATATATATATAATAGTGCACTTTCACTCAGTCTCTGACGGGGATGCAAAATATATTAGCCCGGCGCTTTATTCATGTTTGCTCAAGATGTCGGGGCGTATAACGATGAGCTCGAGGATGCATGAATCACAGCAAACACCAGATGGGAACAGCTAATAAGCTCACTGATGAACTCTCGTATGTTTTACCAGAAGAAGAGCTCAATTAACTCGTAGCTTATTTTACGATGGATATCAGGTGGCATCCTTGTGCTTTATCTACATAATTTTCAACCTCAATGAGTGTGCAATCTACCTCGATTATAATTTTAAAAAATAATATCAAAAACACGAAATTTGGTAGTTAAAGAGAGTCGGAAGATATTTTTTATTAAATATCAACTATTTATTATCTTATTTTCGTACTTTTTATTTAAATAATATAATCATCATAATGTCTTTTCAGTCATACACGATTTTCTTTCGGTTTTTTACGTGCATGTCATAGATCTATTCACGGTGGGGGGTATAACTGATAGAAGACAAACGAGGTGGGAAAGGAAACGAAAAGGGAGCGAAAGGACGAATGCCTGAGAAGAGTTCCGAGGGGGTAAACCGAGAGACATATTACTCCTTTCCGTACCGTTAACAACGACGCCGTCAGCACGACGAGCAAACGAAGCAGTTTCCTCTACGGTGAAGCCGGAAGTGAGAGAGAGAGAGAGAGAACAAGAGAGAGATAACGTGCTCAAGTTCGCCGAGGCCGAGTTCACCGAATGAAACTCTCTCGCTTGCCTCGGTACTGCCGGAATTTGGTACGTGGCATTTTTGTCCTCTCTCTCTCTCTCTCTCCCTCTCTCTCTCTCTCTCTTTCTATTCATCTAGATATATAGTGTATGCATATACGCTGCAGTATGCGGCACGTGGATAATTTATTATCGTGGTCAGCGAAGGTGAAAAAACGAGGAGAAAATGCATCTCGAGGGAATTGAAAACTATCTGAACTCGAATTTTACCTCAATTTTATAGCTCGAAAAATCACCAAAACAAGATAATTTATTTCCATGGAATTTTCAAAGATGGAATATGGGGGGGGGTGTGGAGGGGGTAGTGTCCAAAAAAATGTTATGTATATTCGCCATTCGTAAGGTTTTTCATTAAAACTTATTGAATGGAACAAAAGATTTTTTTTTCGTCGCAAAACGAAGAATCTTATAAGCAATGAGGAAAATTCTTTCTTTCGTCAAGTTTGTTAATTCAATTAACGAGCTCCCAGTGTACAATTTACACGCTGTGAGCCAACATAAAGACGCAGACGTTTCTCCGAATACCATTAGAATAATTAAGAAAAGTATTGTTTGCATGCTCCCTGACCAATTGGCACCTGGAAAATGGAAAATCGTAATTCGCTTTAATTAGCGAATTCTGTTGGTAAAGTTTTCATTGCGAAGAAACGATCAAACTACTCGAACGTATTTGACGCATGTGTACGAGGAATTCGAGATTAAATCAACAGAGTCTATGATTAAAATTTATTTTCTCCCACTTAGACGAGCACAAAAAAAACTGCGGATTCCATTTGCCAACTTTTTTTTTCAATAATAAATTTTATCGTAATGAAGTAAGATTTTAAATAATCCAACAATGATTTATAATTGATAACATCCAACGGTATTAATATTCAAAATATCATTAATAACGAATATATATATATATATATATATATATATATATATATATATATATATATTCGTTAATGTAAAAATAATTGCGGAAGATTTTTTTGTGCTGCCTTAAAACTTGTTTAATAAAAAAAAAAATATATTGAGAAAGTCAGAGCCTTGTCAATTTTACCTGGAATGCCCCATACATTGTGATGTGATTTCAAGCCATCGAACACGATGTTTTGCTTCTCTCGCGTGGATTCAGAAACATTTATAATTGATAACATCCAACAGTGTTAATATTCAAAATATCATTAATAACGAATATATATATTTGTTAATGTAAAAATAATTGCGAAAGATTTTTTTGTGCTGCCTTAAAACTTGTTTAATAAAAATAAATATGTACCTAGTGGAGTATTCGCACTCGGTGAGTTATTTGTTTGTTTAATAAAAATCTCCCTCATTTACTGGCAAATCCCGACCCTTTTTACCACAAACTGCAGCCTGAGGGCCGTTCATTTCCGCAACCCTTCGACCCCACGAGTGCATCCAGTTCGACCGATTTGTCATTTCCGATGAAACAAAAATTAACTCGCGCCCGCCAGCATATGCGGATGCGCGATCGTGGATGGTTGGCCGAATGTCACGCTTCGTGCGTACCTGAAATCCCGTTAGAGAGAGATCGCGGTGATCGTAGCTTAGAAAATACGTCACAACATATATAAATTTATAGCCACTCGTATGGATCTATCTATATCTATATATAGATATCGAAAAAACTTTTTCCCCAATACAAACTGAGAAAAATAGGGGATTGAGCATAAGGGTGTATTCTGTAACCATCCCCTCCAAGCAACCCCTGCTTTTCTCCACAAGAGAAGTACGAAAAGTTTCGGAGCGCTAGAAAACTCGAAGCTATAACCTTGGGGACTGCGGATTTGGGTTATAAGTCCCTCTAGCGAGTGGTGAAGAGAAATACTGAGTACACCCAGACGCGACTCGCGCTCAAATACAAGCAGATTCGGTGGATATTCTTCGTGAGGCTGTTCATACCCATAAGGTCGTATAAACCCTCTCTCGGGCAACCCTCTCTCAATCTCCCCTCCACTCGTGTGTTTTTGCCAGTGAGCGATAACCGCACAAGCCGCTCGCTAATTTTGTTTTCGCTCACCTTTTTTTTTTTTTTTCAAGCCCCTACGGCGCCTACAACACCGAAGCAGCCATCGCTACCAGGGATGGTTTACACCTATAGCTGACAACTCTACGAGGGTTTTTTTTTTTTTTTTCGTAACAGGGTCGTACCTCAAGCCTCGGGATAAGTGCTAGACACTGTTTGTACATGTGATAGGAAGAAAACGAAAAAAAAAAAAAAGAAAGTCGTGAGAAAGTCAAGAGGACATCGAGGAGGAAAAAGTGGAAAAAAGTTAATGGGGGAAAAGAAATTAAGAGTAGTAATGTTGAATGGAAAATGTTTAAAAAAAAAATTCTAGTCAAATAATTATGATCTTTGACACATGCTATTTTTTTTTATTACGAAAGAATAATTTGAAATTAGCTTTAAGATTATTTGAGAAGATTATAAATTTTCTTTATTACCAAACAATTATTTTTTAGAAATAATTATTATTTATTATTTGCTCTCGAATTTAATTAAAAAATTTCTCGTTTTTCATGTTTTTTTATTGTTTTTAATTACAATACAATTCTGTCTTGTCTAAAAAAAAAAAACGATACTTTGCGGAAAAACGCGAAGATTTGCTTGGCATTGGACGTAATTGAGGAGCAACCCACGAGCTATTTCTACTGACTGTGTTCGAAAACTTTGTCGTCCATACTTTAATTTAACTGACTGGTGGAAGTCAGGAGAGATGGAAAGAGAGAGAGAGAGAGAGAGCTCTTGCACACAAAATTACTCATTTATTCATTACGCGACACTTTCAAAATTCAATTTTCCCCATCGCCCTTTTTCCTCCCTCGACACTGTTCAATCCTTTACCATCCTCCTTTCCCCTTGCCCAGCCTGTCCCATAATTCTATCAAGTTTGAAATGTACGAACGGCCAGCTCGTGGGAGAGTCTATTGGATTAATGATTTAATTGAGCGACGTTTATTCGATTGTAATAATATTATACGAGATGAACTTTATTCGAGCCCTTTCTCTCGTTTGAGCTATCCGTACAGTTTACTTTTTTTTTTTTGTTGTATTATTTAATTGAACGATCCTGAACTATTCTCGTTGATGTTAATAAATCAAAATGTATGCCACATTCATTAGTGCATTTCGATTTTTATTCAAAAGTGAGTTGAACAAAAAGAATTTATCGATGATAAGCTCTCGTTAAATTTTGAACGACCCTGAACTATTCTCGTTGATGTTAATTAATCAAAATGTATGCCCAACTCATTAGTGCATTTCGATTTTTATTCAAAAGTGAGTTGAACAAAAAGAATTTATCGATGATAAGCTCTCGTTAAATCTTGAACGACCCTGAACTATTCTCGTTGATGTTAATTAATCAAAATGTATGCCCAACTCATTAGTGCATTTCGATTTTTATTCAAAAGTGAGTTGAAAAAAAAGAATTTATCGATGATAAGCTCTCGTTAAATTGTTAAATTATTTAGGCCATCTTTATCGAACATCTATATCAATCGACAAACAAGTACGCCAATCAATTGAAACTTTCATAATCGAAAATCGATCTAAAAATTAAATCCCAAATTTTTGTCATTACTTTTCCGGGTTTACGAAACTCCTTTATTCTTCATGCTTCCAAACATATTTCCGTAGTGAAGAAATTTCGCTGACACCGTATTTTCCTTCTGTAATAGAAAATCCCCCCCCCCTCCCCGCCCCAGTGAACCGTAGCGTGATTCGGCTGGCCGGGAATCGACCAGCCAAACTCATGGGTGAATTTCGCGTCAGGAAAATCCTCGACGAACTCAATTTTTCTCGGCACGTCTGCACTGTGTACTTTGATATATAAATAGATATATACCCTTGTAGAAAATTGCGATCGTTACATATGCCGTTTTTTCTAAGTTTTTGCCAAGATCGTCAAGGCAACTTGCAGGGTGTAAAAAGTGCCAAATATAAGGGTTAAAATGAATCTACAATTTTATTCCTTTTCCCTATTTTCTATCTGTCGCGATTTATCTGTAAAGTGAACCTTTTTATCACCAGCGCAAAATATATTCCTTGCGTTTTGTGCAAAAATTGTAAAATGGGCAAAAAATAAAATTTCAAAGCCCTAAAATATTTTCTAATGACACTGAGAACATATTGAGAAATACAAATGAAAAAAATTGTTTTTTAACGAAAGATAAAAATATATTATTACGAAAAATCGAAACTACGATAAAAAACAAAATATCAACGCGACCGAGTGCTCATTCTGAACGGCAAAAGTATTCTTTAAAAAAATTAAACCTGCTGCAATTATATTATTTTCAGGCCTTTCTCGAATTGTTGTAAAACCTGTAACAGTGTCGTACTCAAATATACCTCAACCAAAAAAAAATGTCTAACGTAATTTTTTTCATACCGAGTTTTTTTATCCCTATATCATCTGCATGAATTTATCGCGACGATTATTTTTGCCAATTTCGCATCTCTCGTTCTTGATATAGTGCAAAACAATATTAGGCACTTAAGATTTCGTTAAAAATTTACATGACCTCAACTTGCCGTCTTTATATATCGCGCTATCTCACTTTTCCTCTCACGTTGAATTCTAGGATGTGCTCGTACCTATTATTAACGTTTTACCCTGTCGTTATTGCTAAAAATATTCCTAAAATATAACTCAAATATATCGCTAAAATATATGTAGCTGTAGCTAAACATAGCTAAAACTTTTCCTCTCGTCAAAGCACGTTAAATTCAAGCGTGTGCTCGTACACTTAACGTTTCACCCTGTCGTTATTACTGAAAATATCCCTAAAATATAATTCAAATATATCGCTAAAATATATATAGATAAACATATCCAAAATATATGTAGCTAAACATAGCTAAAATATATATAGCTAAACATAGTTAAAATATATGTAGCTAAACATAGCTAAAGCTTTTCCTCTCGTCAAAGCACGTTGAATTCAAGCGTGTGCTCGTACACTTAATGTTTTACCCTCCCGTTATTGCTAAAAATATCCCTAAAATATAACTCAAATATATCGCTAAAATATATATAGATAAACATAGCTAAAATATAGCTAAACATAGCAAAAATATATGTAGCTGCAGCTAAGCATAGCTAAAGCTTTTCCTCTCGTCAAAGCACGTTGAATTCAAGCGTGTGCTCGTACACTTAATGTTTTACCCTGTCGTTATTGCTAACTCAAAAATATCGAGGGATTCCCGAAACGACTTGGCCTCTTCGCCTCTCATGGCGGTGCCAGAAGAATGTTTTCGCTCTCAACCCTCATCACGGATAACCCTCACATTGAAACATTTATATACATGTATATTATCTTATAGAGCATATACAGGGTGTACTTTGCTCTCCCTCTCTATAGTCACCCAGTTTTCTCACTCACTATTTCCACAGCTCTTTATATCATCCCCCTCCATTATACCCGCCATTAAACGAGTCTACTTGCTACAAAACTAAAATGTATATATCGCTGATGCTCACATGCCCATTTTTCCTCTCCATCTCTCTTATCACGTTATATATAGCCTCGACACGTTCATCGTCTCCAAAAATATGTTTTTTCTCTCCATATGCGACAGCAAAATAAGGAAACTCTGGAAAATTTGAGGAAAATTTTGGAAATATCTGAATCGATTTTTAAGATTTACTATACACATACGAGATTCCACAGTCATGATCCTTTCACGGGAGGACATTTTTTCTTCACTTCCCTCATACTTTTAGTTAGCAATTAATTTATAATTAAATCCTCCGAGTTAATTGATTCATCGTTGTTGCTTTTTGAGCTGAGCGTTTTACTTTTATCAAATAATATAATCTAGATAAATAGATCTGGCTCTCTCTTTCACCCTTTTTGTCTCTCCTCCACTCTCTCTCGCCCTCTCTCTCTCTCTCTCTTTCTCTTCTCCCTTTCGCTTCGTGTTTTCAGACGATTTTCTCTCCAAAAGCTTATATATACGCCGATGCTGAGGGGACTTTTCAAAAACCAGTTTGATGGAGAGTTTCCCTAAAGGATTTTATACATCTGAAGTGTTATCACGTAAAGCTCAAGTTTGCGCGGTTAAGCCCGGAAAGTGATCCTGAAGCTACTAATCTCCCGAGTATTTCGCGAAGCATCCCATGTATACTCTCTTTTCCAAAGTTCCCCACCCCCCTTATTTGTTTTTCTCGTATTTTACTCCTTTAAAGCTCCTGGATCACATGTTCACCGTACGCAGTTTGGTTGTTCTTGTTGGGCATACGAAATAAGGCAAAATACACGAAATAAGGGTGAGTAATATATGAGAAATATTTCTATATCTTATTTTATTACGAAAGTCTCGTCAATAATAAAACAATATTATTGAAAATATTGTACGATTGTATGGAAAAATTCCTGCAGGAAATTTAAGAGGAAAAACTGAATGGACAAAATTTTTGGATACTGATAATTGGATGGTGGATTAACGTATAAATTTTAGGCAATTATGTCATGCCCTATATAAAAATGTCATCGCTCTGTTTTACAGCATATCGTGGACTTTCTACTCGAGATTGGCTCCAGCGAGTTGAATTAGTTAGACAGATATGAAGGAAGGTATTGGGGAAGAGAGAGAGAGAGAGAGAGAGAGAGAGAGAGAGAGAGGGATCTCGGCCCTAAAGCTGACGACTCTCTCTCTCACTCTCACACACACACACACACACACAGTGCACATTTCGAGAGCATTTAAGCCAGATTAACTCTTGTTCTACATACATTCACTAGCTCTGCCCCTATCACGTGACTTGGTGGTCGTTAACCAGCTTACCCTCCGCTACTACCACTCTCGCTCCCTCTCTCTATACAGTCGAAAAGTCATAAGTGTATAGGCAACATCATAATTCGGTATTCTCATTATCATAATAGTGCCCAAAGAATTATATATATATATATATGTATATTCTCAAGTTATATTGTTGGCACTGTTAAGCTCTTATCTGTCTGTTGAATAAATTTGTGGAATGTTGGGTGAATATGGATTTCCTATAAATTTTACTCATTCCCCAAAGAAACAAATTCCCCAAAGGAAGAAATTCCCCAAAGAAACAAATTGAATTAAAAAAATGACAGACTCTCGGAAAGTGATGAGGCAGCGCCTTGTAGGACTGAGGGCACACAAAACCTCCAAGGGAAGAAGATGTCGATCATGCTCGCTCGAGAAAAATACAACACAGGAGTGTTAGAGTTAGAGTGTTCTCTAGTTAGAGCTAAGGCTTTTTGGAAGAGGGTTGAACTCTCTCTAGCTCATTCTCATATCCTCAGAGGAGAGAGTCACCACTCAGAGACCTTCCTGTGAAATCGGTTCGAGAACCGCCAAGAAACGGTCGATTTGAACTCGCGCGTGCTCTGATATGCAAATATCTGCAGTTATCCGCAAATGAATTCGTTTATCCAAGACGAAGATCCATTCTAAGGGGGAAGAAAGGAGACATAGAGAGAGAGAGAGCACCTGCGATCCATTATAAGATAAAGATCTTTGATGTCGAAATGAGGTGCTGATAAGGCAAAGAGTAAGATGGATGAAGAACGATAATGTCGTTCCCTCTAAAATTCTTCTCGTCCACAGTCTCGTGTCTCGTCTCAGACTTATACGTAGATATATATATATATATATATATATATATATATATATATATATATATATATATATCTCTATATATATTCTCACGATGTCTCCTTCTCATCTGCATCGTGAATTTAAACTTTATTCCGCTTCTTTAAGCACGAAAACTTTGCTTCGGAATTTTTCCATCATTGACAAAAATATTTCAAGTTGAAAATTTTTTTGAATTACATTTTCGATTAAACGTCGTCAATTAAAACAATGTTGAATTCCCAATGTTGACTTTTCCTCATTCGCCATTAATAGCCAAAAATGAAACATCTCTTAGGATCAATCGCCCTTTTGCGAGATGTTTTTCGAGTTCAAAACTGAATTGAGTGAGAGATGATTTTTTTCCAATATATTATTCACTGTTTTGTCAAATTATGATTCAATAAAAAAAAAAATATAATCAGAATCTATTAGAAAAATACTGGTATGAGGTCTTTCGATCAGAGTAGGTATATATATATATATATATATGTATATATATTACGTACGAGATCTTGCGTTCAATATATGTATATACTTACGTACGTAGACTTTGCTTTCAGTATATATATATATATATATATATATATATATATATATATATATATGTATATGTATATATACTGAACGCAAGATCTCGTACCAGTATTTTTCTCGCCCTTCCTCTTTAACTCTCTCGTAATGTCGTGTATTGGAGAATGTTTCGTCTCTCCCTCTTCCGGGATCCTATGTATCTTGCTTCGTTTTCAATTACCGCCCATCCATTTCAAGCCGGGAGCGATCTACCGACAGCTTGCCAGTCGATAAATTCTCCATATCTTCTGATTCTCACATTCCATGCTGTTTATGGTTTATTTTCCACATACATGTAACTCTCCTACTCGAGGCAAAATTGTACAACAAATTCTACGAATCTTTGACTCCTCCTCTATTTCGTTAACGCGTATCTTCCTCCCTCTAGTCAGAGCTAATAAATCAAGCTTTTCTTTCTTCCATTTTCACGTATTCTACAATAGATACAAAAGCAACGTACACGCTTTGTAAAACATTAGAAGGTTGGCAGGAAAATCGAAAAAAAAAACTCCAAATAATTTCAAGATAAAAATACTTCGTATAAGATATATCGAGAAAAATATATTTGTTTAATTTCCATTTTTCTTTCCTCATATATTTATTTTCATAAACTGTCCGAAAGGAGAAATTAATTTGCGTTGTTTTATTTTTTAACTTTTACAAGGTTTATGAGGCACACATTTTATTCGTTTATATATATATATATATATATATATATATATATATATATATATGTCCACTTCCCCGGTATAGTGTCGTATAAAAAAAATGTACGTGACGTCTCTTCTCTTGTTGGCGATAGAACTGGCGTGTACGCTTCGCCATGGGGATTGATATGTATAGTGTGTGCTCTTGTGGGTTGCAATAAGCTTGGCAAAAGATGAGAAAGAGAGATATATTTCATCGCGAATATCTGCTGGAGTGCCGATATAAAAAGCTCTCGATCGTAACGCGAAATAAAGCCGGAAAGTTTTCCCAAAGTTCTTCGCTCGATTCCTCTCTTTCCATATTTTTCGCCCTCTTCTCTTTTCTACCCCGGAAAATCCGAATGAAAAGCGAATGCACAACGGAGAATATGGGGAAAAGTGAGGAAAAGCTTTCTCGATCTTTCGAAAGGGAGAGAGAGAGAGAGAGAGAGAGAACACCTGCTTGTTGTACGTGAGCAATGAATTCAGAGTTGACGTGAGGCAGGAAACCAACCACCGCACAATCACAAATATCATCAACCATTTCGTGAATTGGTCATAAATCGTTTTATTTTTTTCTTTAAAAAAACTCAATCAGCAAAATCAATAAATGAATTAAATTTCACTAAATTTAGTTAAGAAAAAGTTTTTCAAAATTCGCCATCTACTTCGAGATTTGTCGTAAATATAGGATTTTCAGTGTGCAAATAAAGTGTTGAATAATTCCATCGATGTTTGAATCGTACAAAAGTCTCATCCCACAATATTCTCAAAAACAATAGGAAATTTTATTATAGAGAGAAATAATTTTTTGCTTTTATGTACTGATTATTTCTTAATTTTATTCACACTAGAAAACGAGCTCAAATGTATGCGTCATTATTATCGTTCCATCGTTTCGAACAAAAATATATATATATTTTTTTATTGAGATTGTAGAAAAAGCAATTAAATTGTGACCTGTAAGAAAAATTGAGGCTTTTACGAAACGAGATTTTTCCAGAACTTATCTGAACGCGTTGTATATATATATATATATATATTGTGTCTGTAGTATTTGACCAACGATTATTCGCCTCGACCCTTCTCGCAGTCACCAAAGCAGGATTCTCAACCTCGCCAAAATTCCATTGCTGAACATGCACGGATATTTGTATCCTACTTCGAGCGGAACGCACTCTCGACTACAAACAATTTAACCCGTTCATGGCGGAGGATATCGTTGATAACGGAGGAGAGTTCTGAGAAAATTATCATTTTGTCCCCTTTCGCGCATCTTGAGGTTCCCCTTCTGGACAAATCCTCGATATTATGTTAACTTGGTACCTGAGTTTCGTGACTAACGCATCCTATACGAGCTCAGAGCTGGCCCAAAACGTCCAAGAATTACACTGTATAGCTGTGGTAGACGCGCAGTCTGCTACTTGACTACAGTCAAACCTCCCATAATGTAAATTCGTATAGCGAAAATACAACAAAGAGCTTGCTTATGCGATCTTATGTTCAAGCTAATAAGTAAATTTTAATATTCAAATTCGCTTAAATTACCAAATGCTCGCTTATGCTAACGTCAGTAATTAACAAATAGCGCTTACGTGACTTTTAATGGTATTTGTCCGGCTTTGCAATACGCGCAAGTTAAGATGAGTACAAACTTATTCTCTTAATTATTTTTGACAGCTTACGTGAATCTCTTCAGCGTGCATTAAATTTCACCTAAACAAAAGCTCATTATCTCACCATTTTTTTTGACAATTTTTCGGTCAAAATAAATAATTTTTCAGGAAAGCGAAAATTACACATGTGGCCATTAACATTGCAACACATAGATAGAGTCCTTAAAATGCCAGGGTCATTAAAATTGCAAGTACTGCAATTTTAATGGCCACCAGTGTATTATAGGAAGAGTAGATCCTCCAATCAACAACCATCAGTGTAGTAATTCAAACCATAAGAATCTTTTTTCCCAAAAAGTTAATTATTTTCTTCAAAAAATTGTCAATGAAAACTGCATCAATTTGTCTATCACTCATTTGTGTTTCCAAACACTTCAAATTCACCTTAAAACTTCTCGATCGTTTGAATCGAATTTAGAGAGAGGCTCAGAGGACAAGTAAGAATCTGAGAACGAGGCCAGCCTCGAACGGTTAAGTTCTGGGGATTTTGACTGTATGTACAGTCCTGTATTAGGTGGAGTCTCTGCAGCTCGAGCATAGACTCTCTTGCTATTGTTAGTAAGCTGGCACGAGGCCAAAAATCCACTCTCTTCCCTGTGGAGGGGAGCAAAGTCATTCCACGAGCTTGCAAGCCATATCACGATAGGGATTCTCTCCCTCTCTCTCTCTCTCGCTCTCTTTCTCTCTCGCTTGCTTTTCGTGATCATGCGAATTGCCATTCATGCAACTATGCAAGTGCCAACAAAAGATTTTTCGTGTTCCACAATTGAGAATCGATGAATTATTGCAAAAAAAAAATGTCTATAGTGTATGGGCTATTCCATGTGAAATGGGAGAATTTTTAGAACCTGTTCAATTTTTTTAAATAATAAAAATGATCATTGCAAAAATTTGATCGAAAATAATTCTTATAAAATAATCATTTTTCCAAATTATTCTGAACTTTTTGAAAAAAAAATTCATTCTTTAGGCGAGTATTCCTTTTTTTTTTTGTCACGAAAATTGATTTGAACGCTTCTGCATACGTATATGTTGCCAATATCTCAACGGTGGAGAGGAAAACTCTGCTGTACAAATTTGGCTCGTATTTTTTGGGGGAGTAATAATGGTGGTGGATGTACACAACAATCAACCGGACGCGATTGATGACTTACCCTGACCCCCTCGGCCGAGTGCTTTGTTGACGCTTTTATTCGTTTTTTTTTTTTTCTTTTTTGTGCTCGTTTAATTTTCAAACGTAGGAAAACGAGATCGGGGTGTGGATACAGAGAGGAAAAGTGGAGTGGAATGGAGCAAAGCGACTGCAAGCGGTCGTGCAATATGTCGTCGAATGAAAAAAAAAAAAAAAAAAACGAAAATGCGTACCCATTGAATGGTTTATGTTGGCGAGGGATAGTTAAAACGACGCGGTACTTAATCGCGAGCAAAAATCTCCTCCTTCTATGCCTTCATATTCTGCACTCCTCACAATTGTTATTTTTTTTCCTTTTGTTCTGTGTGATAACACAAAAAAAATCCACTCCAATTTTAGGATCATTTAAAAAATCGATCTCGTCGTTATCAACAAAGTTTTCAATTAACAGTTTTTGACGATATTGATCATTGAGAATTTTTTAAAATGTTTAGTTAATTGGCAGAGAATTTAAATCTGGATTAAATCTGGATCTCCATAAAAATGTTGTGACAATTTTTGTTCATATCGTGTACAGTGCTCGATCAGAGAACGATATGTATGTACAGAGAAAAGCAGAATGACGAATATTTCAATCTAATCGAGATCTCGACGATTTTTGATCCAGAGATGTTGCTGAATCGTTCGGTTCGATCCAAAAGCCGTTTTTTTTTGTTTTATCTGTATGTATAACAATGACATTCAACTGTTCGGTGGCCTCTCTGGTTGACCAGTGAAATGTTTTTCCTGGCCGAAAAAAAAAAAAACAATCATCGCTTGGAAATGAATCAAACTTTAAGCCGATGGGGGAGACTTCGATGAAAAATAAAATAAAAATACGAAGCGACAGAGTAGGAAAAAAAATCTGGCCTGCAATGCCCCGATCGCTGAATCCTCAGGATCGGCTTACGTACATTCAACGCATTCAGCACTTTTTTATCGTGCTATACGCGCCAAGCTGATGTCAGAGAGTTGTACTTGATGTGAGCTGATGATGTGACGTACTTGTATCCTCACGAAAATAATTCATAATTTTCGGGTTCATTTTTGTTTGTTCTCCAGTATATTCCATATAAATCGTACTCTGTCGTTTACACAATTATGTCGGTTCAAAAAGATTAACTGTATTGTCGAAGCGTCTTCATAGGCGAAGTTGCCTCGTAGTCGATTAAGTGACAGTAAGATTAAGTGAAATTCTTTTTAGTATCACGACCTAAATTCACATAATGATTTCAAATGGTACTTTTCATTGACCAATCAAAAAATCTATCAAAAAATCAATCGAGGCTCTTGTCAATATTTTTAATTCAATGAAATTAAAATTAGTTGAGTCAGATTTTTATCAATTGAAAAAAATTCAGCCCACTCTATTGACGATTTAGGTGAATACGACTTGAATACACAGCTTGCAGCATCAGAAAATAATTCCACTCTCTTCCATCTTGAGAAAGGGTACTTTCGAAGCAACTGTAAGAAGGATCTCTCTGCTACTGCTGGCTTCCGGGTTGGTTGGAAGAGCTCTGGAAGAGAAGATTTTACGGTCTGGACGAGCTTGCTTGGCTATAACACGATGGTCTATCTCACCCCCCCAAACCACTATATATATATATATATATATATATATATATATATGTCTTTCGATGGATGAGAGAAGCCATGGTATAATCATCCACTTGATTGCAATCAGCACAGTTGGGCGAGCGCCAGACTACACGATAACTACAAGATAATTATAGGCCCCTTCGATTAACTACCCCCACTTCTTCTCTTTACCGTTAACTACAGCTAGTTATATAGGATCGTAGGGTGGGATTTAATACACCCATCGGTGCACCAGCACGAGAGGATCATGTCCTACGATCGGCAATATCCCCCAGCATACTAATAAATATTAAACGATCTTATCGGTGTGGCTATTCCTTGTGAGTATCATGAACGAACTTTTCGGGCACAATTTTCTTCCATCTAGCAAAAAATCTTTCACCTCGATTAAAAGCTCATTGATATCAATTTTGACTAAAATATGAAGGATCGGTTTCTCAAAAAATCAACAATACCGATCGTACCGATTTTCACATTTCCAATGAAAATTAATATTACTATTATAATTATTATCGATAATCATTTTATTCAGAAATTATTGTGAGTTTTTTGTCATTCGTATATATAGTGAACGTTTTGCTCTGGGCTGCCATATTTTTTTCCCGCAAGGCTAATGCATAATTTTTGTTTTTTTTTGTTATCAGACGCATATAAATAACGACAAACCAATCAAGAATAAGTTCACGTGTGGTTGGCGCTTGAAAATCGATTATTTTTAATTGTCACGAGACTCGCGGTGCGCTTGCAGCTGTATTGCATATGGCGCGCGCGCACGTGACTGTGTGTGTGTGTGCGTGCGTGTGCGTGTCTGTGTGTGTGTGTTACTACATAGAGTTGAATACAGTCAAACAAAGCGGTCATGGCACTATTTCCCGCGAACCCGTTGATTTACAGGCGTTTCCCCAAACGGATCGTTAACACGGAATGGGAATCAGCAAAGTGCTCAACGATAACAACATCGGCCCTGGTTGTTTTTTTTTTTGCCGTTTTGGTCGATCGCTTCGACGAGACCGGACGATTCGTGCCGACGTGATGAAAAGTATGCGATGTGAGTATTCGGGCAGGAGCGATCAGTGCGATTCAGATGAACAAATACACACACACACACACACACACATACACAGCTACCAGCTGCTGTTGCTGCTGCTGCTGTTTCCTGTGGACATGCCTTCGCCACAGCACGACGAATCGCAAAATCTGGGTATTACAAACACCCCGGCCAATTAGCCAATTGGATCGATTTCATGCCAGCGGTATGTACATGATTCTATATATACCTCTCGGTATATTGTTACTCGGAATACATGAAGCATGTATTACGCACAAACTGCGTCACACTCAACTGTACTGAGACGTGTTGCCAACAATTTTTTTTTCTCGAATATTTTTATTATCCCGTAATGATTTTTCTTTGCTTTGAGGCTTTACGGTTTTGTCTCTACATCTTTCATTTTTTTTTCTCAACTCTAGTCGATTTAATTTAAGAATTTATATATATTTTATCCATATTAAAAAGCTGTCCTGTTTATAAGAAACATATGTAGGTAAGCTGACTGCTTTGGTCCATTGTGGCCATTTTTCGAATAGTTACATTATCTCGTCATGAATTTTCCTTGCTTTGAGGCTTTACGATTTTGTCTCTACATCTTTCATTTTTTTTTCTCAACTCTAGTCGATTTAATTTGAGAATTTATCTAGATTTTATCCATATTAAAAAGCTGTCCTGTTTATAAGAAACATATGTAGATAAGCTGGCTGCTTTGGTCCATTGTGACCATTTTTGGAATAGTTTCATTATCTCGTCATAAATTTTCCTTGCTTTGAGACTTTACGATTTTGTCTCTACATCTTTCATTTTTTTTTCTCAACTCTAGTCGATTTAATTTGAGAATTTATCTAGATTTTATCTATATTAAAAAGCTGTCCTGTTTATAAGAAACATATGTAGATAAGCTGGCTGCTTTGGTCCATTGTGACCATTTTTGGAATAGTTTCATTATCTCGTCATAAATTTTCCTTGCTTTGAGACTTTACGATTTTGTCTCTACATCTTTCATTTTTTTTTCTCAACTCTAGTCGATTTAATTTGAGAATTTATCTAGATTTTATTTATATTAAAAAGCTGTCCTGTTTATAAGAAACAGCTACATTGGTCAGCTTTGGGTAAGCCCATTGTACATTTTAGCCCATAAGAGGGCTTCGTAATTCGGTGAATATACCGTCTCTCTGTGCATATATATCGGAAATGTTTCGAAATCCTTGCGATTCATACACATGTAGATATCGTACAAGTTCTCTGCCCATGCAGTAGGCCCGGTTCAGCCTATTCATTCTCTCTTTCCTCCGTCTCTTTTTCGCTCTCTCTCTCTCTCTCTCTCTCTCCACATACGCTATTCACATGCACGCAAAAACGCACATGCAGCATCCCCGTTGAACTTCTCAAATTTCTCGTTCCATTTCTACTCTGCTTCTTCTCTCAACGTTGCTTTCTCAGTGAGACCGCTTGACTCATGTACACTTTCGTTGAGGGAGCCAGAGCGTACGCGATGTGAACAGCTCGCTGAGTAACGTGAAATGTCAGTCGCCAGGGGAAGGAGCATCTCGTGCCCCTGGATGATTTTTTTTCTCTTTCTTTTAAACTGCACCGTTGCTTGACGAGCATATTTCAAGCTGCACACACACACACACACACACACACACACACACTTTAAGGGAGAGTTACAACTGAATATACTGAATATATGCAACGCTCTGATTTTTCTTTTATTCTCGTTTTATTTTATTTTTTATCTTGCCGGGAAATGAAAAAACTTTATGAGCATATCGCAGTCGGAAGTTGGAATCTTTTAAACGTTTATACGCAAATATGACGCTCGTATAGGAAACATAAATATATATATACGCTTTCCGGTTCGAGTTGAAGTCGGCGTGAAGGAAATTTTCCAACACCGAGAATATACTAAAAGTTTTATCTCTCATCTGTGATATACTGTGAAAAATATGAGTTGCTGCTGGTAATTTAATCATTAGATGTATATTATTTGCTTTCCGGCACAAGTTTCAACTTCTATGTGTACACCCTTTGCAACGCAGAACGAGACAGAAGTTGCGCTTGCCGCTTTCAATCATCGTTTACGCCATCGCCCCTCCACTCTTGGACTGAATGCGAGATCGTTTTAACTGCCAGTGAGATTGCGGCCTGTATATTCGAGAAGATTCAGGGAGAATTTTTATTGGTACCGAGTTTCTCAATGGTGAATAGTCGTCGAAAACGGTTGCCTCTGCATAACCTTTACTCTCGTAATTAAAACTTGCTGGGAGACATTAATTGAACGTGCATGAATACACTTTCTTCACACCAAAATAATAATAATAACAATCATAATAATAATGGCAATTATTATTTCGATGTGCTTAAATCTGCATTAAAAAGAAATCCTTTAGATATAAAGGATTTCTTTTCCTTTAGATATAAATCCTTTAGATATAAAGGATTTCTTTTCCTTTAGATATAAATCCTTTAGATATAAAGGATTTCTTTTCCTTTAGATATAAAGGATTTCTTTTCCTTTAGATATAAAGGATTTCTTTTCCTTTAGATATAAATCCTTTAGATATAAAGGATTTCTTTTTAATGCAGATTTAAGCACATCGAAATAATAATTGCCATTATTATTATGATTGTTATTATAATTATTTTGGTGTGAAGAAAGTGTATTCATGCACGTTCAATTAATGTCTCCCAGCAAGACCACTTTTGATAAAAAGTGGTCTTTCAATCCATCAGCCAGGTGGGAAATAATGATGCTGTAATGCGATCCATTTTATAATTGGTAGTATCAGATAAGCAAGATTTGAATATATTTTTTACACGTGTTCACGAGCCTCAATTAATTTTAATCAGGCAGCAATCAATGTCTATGGATAATTAATTGTTAAAGTTACATATGTTGACTTTGAATCCAAAAAATAAAAATGGAGTAAAACAAATAGATTGTTGAAATAAAAATGTACTACTGACTATTCTTCACGTGTTGGTACATAAATAATTTTGAAACTTATAGAGAGATAGAGCGTGTATTGTATATATATATAATATCCAACTGCATAAACTATATGTGAATCATTATGAGAATAGAACCATGATGATTCGCGCGCACGTGCATGTATCGAGTCGAGAATATCTACTGGACGATATGGCATTAATGTTAACTATATCTGTATGAAAATCTATGCCTTTCACTCTATATATAGTATTTGGTATATCTATATACGATATCGTTAGTATATAAATTCCATTTTGGGATAGTTATATCTCCATACCAGAGAGAATCCTGTTGACGTAGTGTGACATAACCAACGTACGCGATTGCGAGCTGCACGTTTAACTCTCGATATAACACGCTATACCGAATAAAGCCCATATATATATATATACTCTACAGCGCCCCATATATATATATATATAATTTACAGCGCCCCATATATAAAGTTGTATATATACATATAACTGTATATACATGGACGGTGTAGAGTAACGCGGACGAGCCCGTTGCTCACAAATTATTCTAATCGCTGTTCACCACCCGGTCCTGGGCACACGCGAACCTCGAACGCCCCGGATAAATCAATCTCGGTACAAATCCGCCACTCGACGCGTCCGACAATCTGGAATAATAAAGACAGGCTACATGGAAACACACAAGCATTTACCCACCACTACTCCAATCTTTGTATATATAATAATACATAACATCACGAACATCACCCCGTTAGATTCTGTTTTCAGCCTCGTCTCTCCTCTCCTCTCCCTCACCAAACTACAATTAATTAGAACATAATCAAAGGACGCATGGTCGGCATTCTCATCACTTCATGCGGAAGTCCATATACTCCTGTGTAGATATATATAGCTATATATATATCTATACAGGAGTATATGGACTTCGCTGTAGTCTCACTCATATATATATATATATATATATATATATATATATGTGTGTGTGTGTGTGTGTGCTCCCTCACACACAATTAATCTCGTCGATGAGTTTGCTCTTTCATGCTCCATATATGCTCTCTAAATCTCTCGTGGTAAAATGTTGAAAATAATCGTTCAATGTGTAATATGGATAATATATATATTTTACGTCATATGGGTTTTATTTATTATTATTATTTTTTTACATTAATTTTTACGTTTATTAATGAACAAATTAAAATAGGCAAATCAAATATTAATTAAGGCTGGCAAAGTGATGATTGCCGATGATTGATTGATCTTACGCATCATCATTTAGTTCACGTTTCGAAATGCAATTTTCACGATTTTATAAATACGACAGCTTTGATGATTTTCCAGCCAGGATTGTAAGAGGAAAAATTTTCGTTTATTTTTAGAAACATTTTCGGAACAGCCTCAGCGATGGAAGTAATTTTTTAAAATGGAGGTTGTCAATCCATGATGTAATGCTGCATACATAAATTCATTGTGAATATTTATCAGCTGATGGCTAGTAAATTTTATCGCTGTACTCTCACTCATATGCAAGAAAAAAAAAAAAAAAAAAAATCATCGTGCGCTATTTCTATTTGTTTTTAATTAATGTAATCAGTTGACACCACGAACGATGGAGATGACTCTTGGGCTCGGCAAAACCATCGAAACCGAAATAAACCCCGTTTTTACACGATGACGTTGTTTTTTTTTTTTTTTTTTTTTTTTTTTTTTTAGTAAGGAAAAATAATCTTTACGATAAATTGTTTTTTCAATCGACTTTTACGAATATATTTAATTTGCAAAGTGTCAAAAAAAGTTTTCAATTGTGATTGAAAAGATTTAAAAAGGGCTCTGTCTTTTTGCTAGGATTCTTGGCGCACTGATGGCAGGAAAAACACTTCCGTAAATCTCGTTAATAGTCGATTAAAAAGTTTCTTTCATATCGAATCCTCGAGCTAATAGAATGGGGCATCCAGCAAGAGGCGCATCATTGGATGAAGAATCCTCTTTCACCTCATATATATATATGTATGTATATATATGTATATATATATATATATATATATATATATATATATATATATATATATGAACCTTCTTATCTCCCATTCGCGCGCCGTTCTCATCGTCATAGTTTTCAAGGAAAAGTATAGCACACCGGCAAATTGTAATTCATCCAGCGGACTTTATTCACGGCAGTTCTGGACGTGAAGCCAACTTAAATTAAAATATCCAAGAGCACCATTTTGCTTCTGCTTTCAGTAGTTACTCTTAGCTCCGGTTTTTCACCAAGATTCATGGAATTATTGTCGAGAACGCAGCATGTAAAAAAAAAACGAAAAAAAGAAAAGCAAATACAAAAGTTGCACTGGCAAAGTCAAGTATATATATATATATATAGTTATATTCTTGCCCGTGGATTTATGAAATGTGGAGGAAAAGAGACGAAGCGATGCCAATCTTTCGAGTGCAGCGAGAATGAAGAAATGTTTTCTCAACGTTAAAAGTTTAAGGGCTCGTAACTTTTCTCCATTTCTCGCATACATCGTCAATTTTTTTAAATAAAATTCTCAATGTGTTTATGGCTTAAAGTAACACAAAATTTATAATCTAAATCTGAAATAAAATAAAAAGACGTTAAAAAAAAAAAATTTATTGATCGAAGTAAAATTTTTACGAGTAAAATTATTATCTAAAATCTGTATGATTATTATTCCTTCGATGAAAATAAAATTGACGTAAAAAAACGTAACTACGAGAGTAATGTGGTATTGCCATTCGTGAATAATCATTTTTTTTTTTTTAATCTCCAACTATCCCTCATTATAATTTGGTAAAATGTCCATGGAATTTCTATCGCTCATTATCATTTGGTAATATTTCTATGGAAATACATCGATGGATAAAATTCCTTGAATTGCTCATACATTTTAGCTAGTAGATTTTTGCCTCGCTCACCACAATTTAGCTTGCTCGTCATTCGGTAAACACGATATAATCTTGGAACAAATTGGACCGTACTTTCTCTTTGTGTTCCTCGATTGGCACAAAGGTACAAGGCAAAGATCACGAGCAATGTTAACAAAATTGTAATTGAGTCGCTGTTATGTATATGGGGCACTCCAGGCAAAATCGACAGGCTCCTGACCTTTATCCTCTAAGGTTTAGTCGCTAATTTTTAATATAATTGTTACAACCCTCAAAATAATCCTACAAAATCTATTAATATTCGTACTAAAGAATATATATATATATATATTTGTTCAATTATTGGAACTCAGTTATAAATATTCTTGACAAAAGCATAGTTATTTCAAACAATTGGAACAAAGTCATCAATATTCATGACAAAAGAATAATTATCTTAAATTATTAGGACAAAGTTATTGTTATTATTACATTATATACACGATTGTAAGTTGAAATAATTAGTGGCTTTTTTCTCGATTGATGAATGAATATCCATGACATCACACTGAAAATTATGTACGCTCAAAAATATTTTTATACATCGAAAAAAAAAATGCAGATTTTTTTTTTTAAATATCTATCGTTGGAATTTCCAATTTTATTACTGATTCTACATATGAGTATTTTAATTAAATAGCCTCATAATCCAGGCACTGTATCACGATGGCAATTACATTAATTACACGAAACTAACGACGTGCTCACTCGAAATGGCAATAATTCTCCTAGAAGCTTTTCATCCATTTTGATTCACTCACGTGCAACGGCATCCGACAAAATTATAAATTGGTGATTACCAATTTATAATTTTGGGGGTCATTATTGTATGCGCTCATCAATTTGGAATATCCATTTGTAATATTAGCGACTGTTATATATTGTGATTATTAAAGAACATTTTATTGTGCACTTCTTTGAGGAGTAAAGGCATTTTTTATCGGCGTAAAATATCAATATGCCCGAAGTTATGATCTATCGTATGCCTGTCATCTTGATTTTTGTCCTCCTTATTATATTAATATTTATTATGAAGTATTCTATAACATATAAATCTATATCTATTGTATCAATTCAAATGAACGGTTTATAAGATAAATTAATTTTATTAAAACATAATATTCTGACAGCATTAATTTTTTGAATAATGAAAAAAAAAATCGTGTGGTTTTTTTTTGTTTTGTCCTAGATGATGCTAAAATAAATATATATATCATTGCAGTTCTGGCTATTCAGCCTAAAATGTCCCGTGTACAGTTTTTTCAACGTCATTTTATATATTGCTCGTGAAGAGTGTCGCAATAGTTTTAAAATCATCCGGAGACGTGAGAGGAAGCTGGTGGGCTTGGAATTTCATATTTCTCTCTGATTTCCCTCGTGGATTATGTGAACGATAAAGAATTCATCAGTTGTGAGGTGTGTTGAGACTGTGAATACGTACCTTGTGCTACTCTTCCCGTCAATGCACGGATGAATATCCTTTCGTTAGACGTTTTTCACGATGACAGTATTTTTATTCCAACTCAAACATACAAGTATACGAAAAATTGTACTTTTGTACCTTTTAGTTTTAAATATTAATTAAGCAGTAAATATTAATTAATATTAATTAATTTATTACATATTTATTAATTCAGCAGTAAATATTAATTAATATTAATTAATTTATTAAATATTTATTAATTAAGCAATAATTAATTAAGCTCCATTGATAGGGAAACTTTATGATGTGAAATGGATATTTGGTGATTGGAAATGAAAAAGAAACGATTTCCGTACGTTATTATTATTATTATCTCTTAATGTTTTTTCATAACGAGTAGTTTTTCAACGTTCCCGAGTATCCTTCGTTATTTCAGGCATTAGCCTGAAATAACTTTGACCCTAAAGCATCGAATTTTTCAGATTAAATCTCGTTACGACATCAGTGAATATCTGATAAATAAATAAATAACCGGAAGCAGTATAAACGGGTTTTCGTTCAATTTCATTAAAGTGCCAGTGCGATGCCACTGGAAATTGGCGTGAAAAGTCCTTATACAGTAAACATGTTCACGTTGATCACCATACAACATACTACACATAAATATATGTTTGTGCATGTGTGCGTGTGTGGGCTCATTTCGAAAATGTGAAGAAATGGTAGACGATTTCTTACAACAGAGAGAATGGGAAAAATAGAGATCGAATTCATTGTACAACGAAATATATTTACGAAGAAGGACGTCGAAAATCAGTTCAGTGCGGACGATGCGTCGCCGTTGCCAACCTATGTCATATATATGTATAACAATATAGAAAATTCTATACAGATGTCTATAGATATATATATATATATATATATATATATATATATATATATATATATATATATATATATATGTATATATAGACGTATACTTTTACGTATATGGAATACAGACAAAAGTCCAGATACAATGGGAGATTCACGTCTGTACGACTTTGCGAAATTTTACTCTTCTTCTTGTGTACAAGAGGAAGTTGTCGCGATGGTGGCGACGGTTAACCTACGACATGGTCGAGCCAGTATATACAAAGTTCTCGATACACACATATTAGAGTGAGTAAAGCTAAACACAGCAGTCTGCAAGCCACACTGAAGCAAAAAGCTCGTGTCTTCTCGTGGTAAACGAAACTGAAGAAACTCGAAGTATTCCATTCTTGGGCGCTTGGATCGGCTCTTCTCTCTCTCTCTCTCTCTCTCTCTCTCTCTTTCTCACTCAGCATTATTGCAAAGCAATATACAACGATCTAGCATTTCTACTACGTTTCAATTTCCTCGCGAGACCAATCTTTCCTGCTTCAAGCACAGAGTGCACTGATATTTCTATATCGATATATATCGATGTATATATCGATATATACATTATGATCTCCACACCCTACATCCTTCCCCGAATGCTGCACTGGAATTTCGTTATACCGATATTTTGGATAGACGGAGAATTTTGGTTGTATTTTCTCGGAGTTCTTCATGTATTCGAAATGTGGTAGAAAACTCTTAAGAGGATGTGAAAGGTTTTGGCGAACTCCGATGGCGTCGGCATAGTAGTGAACGGGGCACGCGCAACGAATTACCATCTATGCGGCGCGCGCCACCGATAGATGGCACTATACGCCATCGGCGATTCGACAGACAAACCATTAGCAATCTTCGACTTTTATCTTTCTTTACAATGTTTCTGACTTCCCGGATATATATATGGTAAAGAGCGATATGAGATCGCAAATTTGGGCTGAGGGCTCGTAAAGTCAATTTTTCGACCGACCCTCGTGAAGTAAATTTTTCAACCGGCCCTCGTAAAGTCAATTTTTCAATCGGCCCTCGTGAAGTCAATTTTTCAACCGGCCCTCGTTAAGTAAATTTTTCAACCGGCCCTCGTAAGGTAGATTTTTCAACCAGCCCTCGTATGGTAGATTTTTCAACCGGCCCTCGTAAGGTAGATTTTTCAACCGGCCCTCGTAACGTAGATTTTTCAACCGGCCCGCGTAAGGTAAATTTTTCAACCGGCCCCTGTAAGGTAGATTTTTCAACCGGCCCTCGTAAAGTCAATTTTTCAACCGGCCCTCGTAAAGTCAATTTTTCAACCGGCCCTCGTGAGGTATATTTTTCAACCGGCCCTCGTGAAGTCAATTTTTCAACCGGCCCTCGTTAAGTAAATTTTTCAACCGGCCCTCATAAGGTAGATTTTTCAACCGGCCCTCGTAAAGCCGATTTTTCAACCAGCCCTCGTATGGTAGATTTTTCAACCAGCCCTCGTATGGTAGATTTTTCAACCGGTCCTCGTAAGGTAAATTTTTTAACCGGCCCTCGTAAGGTAAATTTTTCAACCGTCCCTCGTAAGGTACATTTTTCAACCGGTCCTCGTAAGGTACATTTTTCAACCGGCCCTCGTAAAGTCAATTTTTCAACCGGCCTTCGTAAAGTTAATTTTTCAACTGGCCCTCGTAACGTAGATTTTTCAACCGGCCCTCGTAAGGTAGATTTTTCAACCGGCCCTCGTAAGGTACATTTTTCAAGCGGCCCTCGTGAAGTCAATTTTTCAACCGGCCCTCGTTAAGTAGATTTTTCAACCGGCCCTCGTAAGGCAGATTTTTCAACCGGCCCTCGTAAAGCCAATTTTTCAACCGGCCCTCGTAAGGTAGATTCGTCAACCGGCCCTCGTAAAGTCAATTTTTCAACCGGCTTTCGTAAACTCAATTTTTCAACTGGCCCTCGTAAGGTAAATTTTTCAACCGCCCCTCGCAAGGTAGATTTTTCAACCGGCCCTCGTTAAGTAGATTTTTCAACAGGCCCTCGTAAAGTAGATTTTTCAACCGGCCCTCGTAAGGTAGATTTCTCAACCGGCCCTCGTAAGGTACGTGTTTCAACCGCCCCTCGTAAGGTAGATTTTTCAACCGGCCCTCGTAAGGTAGATTTTTCAACCGGTCCTCGTAAGGTCAATTTTTCGACCGGCCCTCGTAAGGTAGATATTTCAACCGCCCCTCGTAAAGTAGATTTTTCAACCGGCCCTCGTAAGGTAAATTTTTCAACCGGCCCTCGTAAGGTAGATTTTTCAACCGGCCCTCGTTAAGTAGATTTTTCAACCGGCCCTCGTAAGGTAGATTTTTCAACCGGCCCTCGTAAGGTAGATTTCTCAACCGGCCCTCGTAAGGTAGATATTTCAACCGCCCCTCGTAAGGTAGATTTTTCAACCGACCCTCGTAACGTAGATTTTTCAACCGGCCCTCGTAAGGTAGATTTTTCAACGGGCCCTCGTAAGGTACATTTTTCAAGCGGCCCTCGTGAAGTCAATTTTTCAACCGGCCCTCGTTAAGTAGATTTTTCAACCGGCCCTCGTAAGGTACATTTTTCAAGCGGCCCTCGTGAAGTCAATTTTTCAACCGGCCCTCGTTAAGTAGATTTTTCAACCGGCCCTCGTAAGGCAGATTTTTCAACCGGCCCTCGTAAAGCCAATTTTTCAACCGGCCCTCGTAAGGTAGATTCGTCAACCGGCCCTCGTAAAGTCAATTTTTCAACCGGCTTTCGTAAACTCAATTATTCAACTGGCCCTCGTAAGGTAAATTTTTCAACCGCCCCTCGCAAGGTAGATTTTTCAATTGGCCCTCGTAAGGTAGATTTTTCAACCAGCCCTCGTACAGTCAATTTTTCAACCGGCCCTCGTAAGGTAGATTTTTCAACCGGCCCTCGTAAGATAGATTTTTCAACCGGCCCTCGTAAAGCCAATTTTTCAACCGGCCCTCGTAAAGTAAATTTTTCTACCGGCCCTCGTTAAGTCAATTTTTCAACCGGCCCTCGTAAAGTAAATTTTTCAACCGGCCCTCGTAAGGTCGAATTTTCAACCGGCCCTTGTAAGGTAGATTTTTCAACCGGCCCTCGTAAGGTAGATTTTTCAACCGGCCCTCGTAAAGTCAATTTTTCAACCGGCCTTCGTAAACTCAATTTTTCAACTGGCCCTCGTAAGGTAAATTTTTTAACCGCCCCTCGTAAGGTAGATTTTTCAACCGGCCCTCGTATGGTAAATTTTTCAACCGGCCCTCGTAAGGTAAATTTTTCAACCGGCCCTCGTAAGGTAGATTTTTCAACCGGCCCTCGTAAGGTAGATTTTTCAACTGGCCCTCGTAAGGTAGATTTTTCAACCGGCCCTCGTAAGGTAGATTTTTCAACCGACCCTTGCAAAGCCAATTTTTCAACCGGCCCTCGTAAAGTAGATTTTTCAACCGGCTCTCGTTAAGTAGATTTTTCAACCGGCCCTCGTAAGGTAGATTTTTCAACCGGCCCTCGTTAAGTAGATTTTTCAACCGGCCCTCGTAAGGTAGATTTTTCAACCGGCCCTCGTAAGGTAGATTTCTCAACCGGCCCTCGTAAGGTAGATATTTCAACCGCCCCTCGTAAGGTAGATTTTTCAACCGGCCCTCGTAACGTAGATTTTTCGACCGGCCCTCGTAAGGTAGATTTTTCAACCGGCCCTCGTAAGGTACATTTTTCAAGCGGCCCTCGTGAAGTCAATTTTTCAACCGGCTTTCGTAAACTCAATTTTTCAACTGGCCCTCGTAAGGTAAATTTTTCAACCGCCCCTCGCAAGGTAGATTTTTCAACCGGCCCTCGTTAAGTAGATTTTTCAACAGGCCCTCGTAAAGTAGATTTTTCAACCGGCCCTCGTAAGGTAGATTTCTCAACCGGCCCTCGTAAGGTACGTGTTTCAACCGCCCCTCGTAAGGTAGATTTTTCAACCGGCCCTCGTAAGGTAGATTTTTCAACCGGTCCTCGTAAGGTCAATTTTTCGACCGGCCCTCGTAAGGTAGATATTTCAACCGCCCCTCGTAAGGTAGATTTTTCAACCGGCCCTCGTAAGGTAAATTTTTCAACCGGCCCTCGTAAGGTAGATTTTTCAACCGGCCCTCGTTAAGTAGATTTTTCAACCGGCCCTCGTAAGGTAGATTTTTCAACCGGCCCTCGTAAGGTAGATTTCTCAACCGGCCCTCGTAAGGTAGATATTTCAACCGCCCCTCGTAAGGTAGATTTTTCAACCGACCCTCGTAACGTAGATTTTTCAACCGGCCCTCGTAAGGTAGATTTTTCAACCGGCCCTCGTAAGGTACATTTTTCAAGCGGCCCTCGTGAAGTCAATTTTTCAACCGGCCCTCGTTAAGTAGATTTTTCAACCGGCCCTCGTAAGGTACATTTTTCAAGCGGCCCTCGTGAAGTCAATTTTTCAACCGGCCCTCGTTAAGTAGATTTTTCAACCGGCCCTCGTAAGGCAGATTTTTCAACCGGCCCTCGTAAAGCCAATTTTTCAACCGGCCCTCGTAAGGTAGATTCGTCAACCGGCCCTCGTAAAGTCAATTTTTCAACCGGCTTTCGTAAACTCAATTATTCAACTGGCCCTCGTAAGGTAAATTTTTCAACCGCCCCTCGCAAGGTAGATTTTTCAACTGGCCCTCGTAAGGTAGATTTTTCAACCAGCCCTCGTACAGTCAATTTTTCAACCGGCCCTCGTAAGGTAGATTTTTCAACCGGCCCTCGTAAGATAGATTTTTCAACCGGCCCTCGTAAAGCCAATTTTTCAACCGGCCCTCGTAAAGTAAATTTTTCTACCGGCCCTCGTTAAGTCAATTTTTCAACCGGCCCTCGTAAGGTAAATTTTTCAACCGGCCCTCGTAAGGTCGAATTTTCAACCGGCCCTTGTAAGGTAGATTTTTCAACCGGCCCTCGTAAGGTAGATTTTTCAACCGGCCCTCGTAAAGTCAATTTTTCAACCGGCCTTCGTAAACTCAATTTTTCAACTGGCCCTCGTAAGGTAAATTTTTTAACCGCCCCTCGTAAGGTAGATTTGTCAACCGGCCCTCGTATGGTAAATTTTTCAACCGGCCCTCGTAAGGTAAATTTTTCAACCGGCCCTCGTAAGGTAGATTTTTCAACCGGCCCTCGTAAGGTAGATTTTTCAACTGGCCCTCGTAAGGTAGATTTTTCAACCGGCCCTCGTAAGGTAGATTTTTCAACCGACCCTTGCAAAGCCAATTTTTCAACCGGCCCTCGTAAAGTAGATTTTTCAACCGGCTCTCGTTAAGTAGATTTTTCAACCGGCCCTCGTAAGGTAGATTTTTCAACCGGCCCTCGTTAAGTAGATTTTTCAACCGGCCCTCGTAAGGTAGATTTTTCAACCGGCCCTCGTAAGGTAGATTTCTCAACCGGCCCTCGTAAGGTAGATATTTCAACCGCCCCTCGTAAGGTAGATTTTTCAACCGGCCCTCGTAACGTAGATTTTTCGACCGGCCCTCGTAAGGTAGATTTTTCAACCGGCCCTCGTAAGGTACATTTTTCAAGCGGCCCTCGTGAAGTCAATTTTTCAACCGGCCCTCGTTAAGTAGATTTTTCAACCGGCCCTCGTAAGGCAGATTTTTCAACCGGCCCTCGTAAAGCCAATTTTTCAACCGGCCCTCGTAAGGTAGATTCGTCAACCGGCCCTCGTAAAGTCAATTTTTCAACCGGCTTTCGTAAACTCAATTTTTCAACTGGCCCTCGTAAGGTAAATTTTTCAACCGCCCCTCGCAAGGTAGATTTTTCAACCGGCCCTCGTTAAGTAGATTTTTCAACAGGCCCTCGTAAAGTAGATTTTTCAACCGGCCCTCGTAAGGTAGATTTCTCAACCGGCCCTCGTAAGGTACGTGTTTCAACCGCCCCTCGTAAGGTAGATTTTTCAACCGGCCCTCGTAAGGTAGATTTTTCAACCGGTCCTCGTAAGGTCAATTTTTCGACCGGCCCTCGTAAGGTAGATATTTCAACCGCCCCTCGTAAGGTAGATTTTTCAACCGGCCCTCGTAAGGTAGATTTTTCAACCGGTCCTCGTAAGGTCAATTTTTCGACCGGCCCTCGTAAGGTCAATTTTTCGACCGGCCCTCGTAAGGTCAATTTTTTGACCGGCCCTCGTAAGGTAAATTTTTCAACCGGCCCTCGTAAGGTCGATTTTTCAACCGGCCCTCGTAAAGCGAATTTTTCAACCAGCACTAGTAAAGTAAATTTTTCTACCGGCCCTCGTAAAGCCAATTTTTCAACCGGCCCTCGTAAGGTCAATTTTTCGACCGGCCCTCGTAAGGTAGATTTTTCAACCGGCCCTCGTAAGGTAGATTTTTCAACCGGTCCTCGTAAGATCAATTTTTCGACCGGCCCTCGTAAGGTAGATTTTTCAACCGGCCCTCGTAAGGTAAATTTTTCAACGGGCCCTCGTAAGGTCGATTTCTCAACCGGCCCTCGTAAAGTCAATTTTTCTACCGGCCCTCGTTAAGTCAATTTTTCAACCGGCCCTCGTAAGGTAGGTTTTTCAACTGGCCCTCGTTAAGTCAATTTTTCAACCGGCCTTCGTAAAGCCAATTTTTCAACCGGCCCTCGTAAGGTAAATTTTTCAACCGACCCTCGTAAAGCCAATTTTTCAACCGGCCCTCGTAAAGTAAATTTTTCAACCGGCCCTCGTAAGGTAGATTTTTCAACCGGCCCTCGTATGGTAAATTTTTCAACCGGCCCTTGTAAGGTAGATTTTTCAACCAGCCCTCGTAAAGTCAATTTTTTAACTGGCCCTCGTAAGGTGTGTTTTTCAACCGCCCCTCGTAAGGTAGATTTTTCAACCGGCCCTCGTAAAGTCAATTTTTCAACCGGCTTTCGTAAACTCAATTATTCAACCGCCCCTCGCAAGGTAGATTTTTCAACTGGCCCTCGTAAGGTAGATTTTTCAACCAGCCCTCGTAAAGTCAATTTTTCAACCTGCGCTCGTAAGGTAGGTTTTTCAACCACCCCTCGTAAGGTAGATTTTTCAACCGGCCCTCGTCATGTAGATTTTTCAACCGGCCCTCGTAAAGTAGATTTTTCAACAGGCCCTCGTAAGGTAGATTTCTCAACCGGCCCTCGTAAGGTACGTGTTTCAACCACCCCTCGTAAGGTAGATTTTTCAACCGGCCCTCGTAACGTCAATTTTTCAACCGGCCCTCGTAAAGTAAATTTTTCTACCGGCCCTCGCAAAGCCAATTTTCCAACCGGCCCTCGTAAAGTAAATTTTTCTACCGGCCCTCGTTAAGTCAATTTTTCAACTGGCCCTCGTAAGGTAAATTTTTCTACCGGCCCTCGCAAAGCCAATTTTCCAACCGGCCCTCGTAAAGTAAATTTTTCTACCGGCCCTCGTTAAGTCAATTTTTCAACTGGCCCTCGTAAGGTAAATTTTTCAACCGCCCTTCGCAAGGTAGATTTTTCAACCGGCCCTCGTTAAGTAGATTTTTCAACCGGCCCTCGTAAAGTAGATTTTTCAACAAGCCCTCGTAAGGTAGATTTCTCAACCGGCCCTGGTAAGGTAGGTTTTTCAACCGGCCCTCGTAAGGTAGATTTTTCAACCGGCCCTCGTAAGGTGGATTTTTCAACCGGCCCTCGTAAAGCCAATTTTTCAACCGGCCCTCGTAAAGCCAATTTTTCAACCGGCCCTCCTAAAGTAAATTTTTCTACCGGCCCTCGTTAAGTCAATTTTTCAACCGGCCCTCGTAAGTTAGGTTTTCCAACCGCCCCTCGTAAGGTAGATTTTTCAAGTAGTCCTCGGAAGGTAGATTTTTCAACTGGCCCTCGTAAAGTCAATTTTTCAACCGGCCCTCGAAAGGTAGATTTTTCAACTGGCCTTCGTAAAGTCAATTTTTCAACCGGTCCTCGTATGGTAGGTTTTTCAACCGCCCCTCGTAAAGCCAATTTTTCAACCGGCCCTCGTGAAGTAAATTTTTCAACCGGCCATTGTAAGATAGATTTTTCAACCGGCCCTCGTAAGGTAGATTTTTCAACCGGCCCTTGTAAGGTAGATTTTTCAACCAGCCCTCGTAAAGTCAATTTTTCAACCGGCCCTCGTAAGGTAGGTTTTTCAACCGCCCCTCGTAAGGTAGATTTTTCAACCGGCCCTCGTAAGGTAGATTTTTCAACCAGCCCTCGTGAAGTCAATTTTTCAACCGGCCCTCGTAAGGTAGATTTATCAACCGCCCCTCGTAACGTAGATTTTTCAACCGGCCCTCGTAAGGTAGATTTTTCAACCGGCCCTCGTAAGGTACATTTTTCAAGCGGCCCTCGTGAAGTAAATTTTTCAACCGGCCCTCGTTAAGTAGATTTTTCAACCGGCCCTCATAAGGCAGATTTTTCAACCGGCCCTCGTAAAGCCAATTTTTCAACCGGCCCTCGTAAGGTAGATTCGTCAACCGGCCCTGGTAAAGTCAATTTTTCAACCGGCTTTCGTAAACTCAATTATTCAACTGGCCCTCGTAAGGTAAATTTTTCAACCGCCCCTCGCAAGGTAGATTTTTCAACTGGCCCTCGCAAGGTAGATTTTTCAACCGGCCCTCGTAAAGTCAATTTTTCAACCGGCCCTCGAAAGGTAGGTTTTTCAACCGCCCTTCGTAAGGTAGATTTTTCAACCGGCCCTCGTAAGGTAGATTTTTCAACTGGCCTTCGTAAAGTCAATTTTTCAACCGGTCCTCGTATGGTAGGTTTTTCAACAGGCCCTCGTAAGGTAGATTTCTCAACCGGCCCTCGAAAGGTACGTGTTTCAACCGCCCCTCGTAAGGTAGATTTTTCAACCGGCCCTCGTAACGTCAACTTTTCAACCGGCCCTCGTAAAGTAAATTTTTCTACCGGCCCTCGCAAAGCCAATTTTCCAACCGGCCCTCGTAAAGTAAATTTTTCTACCGGCCCTCGTTAAGTCAATTTTTCAACTGGCCCTCGTAAGGTAAATTTTTCAACCGCCCTTCGCAAGGTAGATTTTTCAACCGGCCCTCGTTAAGTAGATTTTTCAACCGGCCCTCGTAAAGTAGATTTTTCAACAAGCCCTCGTAAGGTAGATTTCTCAACCGGCCCTGGTAAGGTAGGTTTTTCAACCGGCCCTCGTAAGGTAGATTTTTCAACCGGCCCTCGTAAGGTGGATTTCTCAACCGGCCCTCGTAAAGTAAATTTTTCTACCGGCCCTCGTAAAGCCAATTTTTCAACCGGCCCTCGTAAAGCCAATTTTTCAACCGGCCCTCCTAAAGTAAATTTTTCTACCGGCCCTCGTTAAGTCAATTTTTCAACCTGCCCTCGTAAGTTAGGTTTTCCAACCGCCCCTCGTAAGGTAGATTTTTCAAGTAGTCCTCGGAAGGTAGATTTTTCAACTGGCCCTCGTAAAGTCAATTTTTCAACCGGCCCTCGAAAGGTAGATTTTTCAACTGGCCTTCGTAAAGCCAATTTTTCAACCGGCCCTCGTAAGGTAGATTTTTCAACTGGCCTTCGTAAAGTCAATTTTTCAACCGGTCCTCGTATGGTAGGTTTTTCAACCGCCCCTCGTAAGGTAGATTTTTCAACCGGCCTTCGTAAGGTAAATTTTTCAACCGACCCTCATAAGGTAGATTTTTCAACCGGCCCTTGTTAAGTCAATTTTTCAACCGGCCCTCGAAAGGTAGATTTTTCAACTGGCCTTCGTAAAGTCAATTTTTCAACCGGTCCTCGTATGGTAGGTTTTTCAACCGCCCCTCGTAAAGCCAATTTTTCAACCGGCCCTCGTGAAGTAAATTTTTCAACCGGCCATTGTAAGATAGATTTTTCAACCGGCCCTCGTAAGGTAGATTTTTCAACCGGCCCTTGTAAGGTAGATTTTTCAACCAGCCCTCGTAAAGTCAATTTTTCAACCGGCCCTCGTAAGGTAGGTTTTTCAACCGCCCCTCGTAAGGTAGATTTTTCAACCGGCCCTCGTAAGGTAGATTTTTCAACCAGCCCTCGTGAAGTCAATTTTTCAACCGGCCCTCGTAAGGTAGATTTATCAACCGCCCCTCGTAACGTAGATTTTTCAACCGGCCCTCGTAAGGTAGATTTTTCAACCGGCCCTCGTAAGGTACATTTTTCAAGCGGCCCTCGTGAAGTAAATTTTTCAACCGGCCCTCGTTAAGTAGATTTTTCAACCGGCCCTCATAAGGCAGATTTTTCAACCGGCCCTCGTAAAGCCAATTTTTCAACCGGCCCTCGTAAGGTAGATTCGTCAACCGGCCCTGGTAAAGTCAATTTTTCAACCGGCTTTCGTAAACTCAATTATTCAACTGGCCCTCGTAAGGTAAATTTTTCAACCGCCCCTCGCAAGGTAGATTTTTCAACTGGCCCTCGCAAGGTAGATTTTTCAACCGGCCCTCGTAAAGTCAATTTTTCAACCGGCCCTCGAAAGGTAGGTTTTTCAACCGCCCTTCGTAAGGTAGATTTTTCAACCGGCCCTCGTAAGGTAGATTTTTCAACTGGCCTTCGTAAAGTCAATTTTTCAACCGGTCCTCGTATGGTAGGTTTTTCAACAGGCCCTCGTAAGGTAGATTTCTCAACCGGCCCTCGAAAGGTACGTGTTTCAACCGCCCCTCGTAAGGTAGATTTTTCAACCGGCCCTCGTAACGTCAACTTTTCAACCGGCCCTCGTAAAGTAAATTTTTCTACCGGCCCTCGCAAAGCCAATTTTCCAACCGGCCCTCGTAAAGTAAATTTTTCTACCGGCCCTCGTTAAGTCAATTTTTCAACTGGCCCTCGTAAGGTAAATTTTTCAACCGCCCTTCGCAAGGTAGATTTTTCAACCGGCCCTCGTTAAGTAGATTTTTCAACCGGCCCTCGTAAAGTAGATTTTTCAACAAGCCCTCGTAAGGTAGATTTCTCAACCGGCCCTGGTAAGGTAGGTTTTTCAACCGGCCCTCGTAAGGTAGATTTTTCAACCGGCCCTCGTAAGGTGGATTTCTCAACCGGCCCTCGTAAAGTAAATTTTTCTACCGGCCCTCGTAAAGCCAATTTTTCAACCGGCCCTCGTAAAGCCAATTTTTCAACCGGCCCTCCTAAAGTAAATTTTTCTACCGGCCCTCGTTAAGTCAATTTTTCAACCTGCCCTCGTAAGTTAGGTTTTCCAACCGCCCCTCGTAAGGTAGATTTTTCAAGTAGTCCTCGGAAGGTAGATTTTTCAACTGGCCCTCGTAAAGTCAATTTTTCAACCGGCCCTCGAAAGGTAGATTTTTCAACTGGCCTTCGTAAAGCCAATTTTTCAACCGGCCCTCGTAAGGTAGATTTTTCAACTGGCCTTCGTAAAGTCAATTTTTCAACCGGTCCTCGTATGGTAGGTTTTTCAACCGCCCCTCGTAAGGTAGATTTTTCAACCGGCCTTCGTAAGGTAAATTTTTCAACCGACCCTCATAAGGTAGATTTTTCAACCGGCCCTTGTTAAGTAGATTTTTCAACCGGCCCTCGTAAGGCAGCTTTTTCAACCGGCCCTCGTAAGGTAGATTTCTGAACCGGTCCTCGTAAGGTAGATATTTCAACCGCCCCTCGTAAGGTAGATTTTTCAACCGGCCCTCGTAAAGTAAATTTTTCAACCGGCCCTCGTAAGGTAGGCTTTTCAACCGCCCCTCGTAAGGTAGATTTTTCAACCGGCCCTCGTAAGATAGATTTTTCAACCGGCCCTCGTAAAGCCAATTTTTCAACCGGCCCTCGTAAAGTAAATTTTTCTACCGGCCCTCGTAAAGCCAATTTTTCAACCGGCCCTCGTAAGGTAGATTTTTCAACCGGCCCTCGTAACGTAGATTTTTCAACCGGTCCTCGTAAGGTCAATTTTTCGACCGGCCCTCGTAAGGTAGATTTTTCAACCGGCCCTCGTAAGGTAAATTTTTCAACCGGCCCTCGTAAGGTCGATTTTTCAACCGGCCCTCGTAAAGCCAATTTTTCAACCGGCCCTCATAACGTAAATTTTTCTACCGACCCTCGTAAAGCCAATTTTTCAACCGGCCCTCGTAAGGTAGATTTTTCAACCGGCCCTCGTATGGTAAATTTTTCAACCGGCCCTTGTAAGGTAGATTTTTCAACCAGCCCTCGTAAAGTCAATTTTTTAACTGGCCCTCGTAAGGTGTGTTTTTCAACCGCCCCTCGTAAGGTAGATTTTTCAACCGGCCCTCGTAAAGTCAATTTTTCAACCGGCTTTCGTAAACTCAATTATTCAACCGCCCCTCGCAAGGTAGATTTTTCAACTGGCCCTCGTAAGGTAGATTTTTCAACCAGCCCTCGTAAAGTCAATTTTTCAACCTGCGCTCGTAAGGTAGGTTTTTCAACCGGCCCTCGTAACGTAGATTTTTCAACCGGTCCTCGTAAGGTCAATTTTTCGACCGGCCCTCGTAAGGTAGATTTTTCAACCGGCCCTCGTAAGATAGATTTTTCAACCGGCCCTCGTAAAGCCAATTTTTCAACCGGCCCTCGTAAAGTAAATTTTTCTACCGGCCCTCGTTAAGTCAATTTTTCAACCGGCCCTCGTAAGGTAAATTTTTCAACCGGCCCTCGTAAGGTCGAATTTTCAACCGGCCCTTGTAAGGTAGATTTTTCAACCGGCCCTCGTAAGGTAGATTTTTCAACCGGCCCTCGTAAAGTCAATTTTTCAACCGGCCTTCGTAAACTCAATTTTTCAACTGGCCCTCGTAAGGTAAATTTTTTAACCGCCCCTCGTAAGGTAGATTTGTCAACCGGCCCTCGTATGGTAAATTTTTCAACCGGCCCTCGTAAGGTAAATTTTTCAACCGGCCCTCGTAAGGTAGATTTTTCAACCGGCCCTCGTAAGGTAGATTTTTCAACTGGCCCTCGTAAGGTACATTTTTCAACCGGCCCTCGTAAGGTAGATTTTTCAACCGACCCTTGCAAAGCCAATTTTTCAACCGGCCCTCGTAAAGTAGATTTTTCAACCGGCTCTCGTTAAGTAGATATTTCAACCGGCCCTCGTAAGGTAGATTTTTCAACCGGCCCTCGTTAAGTAGATTTTTCAACCGGCCCTCGTAAGGTAGATTTTTCAACCGGCCCTCGTAAGGTAGATTTCTCAACCGGCCCTCGTAAGGTAGATATTTCAACCGCCCCTCGTAAGGTAGATTTTTCAACCGGCCCTCGTAACGTAGATTTTTCGACCGGCCCTCGTAAGGTAGATTTTTCAACCGGCCCTCGTAAGGTACATTTTTCAAGCGGCCCTCGTGAAGTCAATTTTTCAACCGGCCCTCGTTAAGTAGATTTTTCAACCGGCCCTCGTAAGGCAGATTTTTCAACCGGCCCTCGTAAAGCCAATTTTTCAACCGGCCCTCGTAAGGTAGATTCGTCAACCGGCCCTCGTAAAGTCAATTTTTCAACCGGCTTTCGTAAACTCAATTTTTCAACTGGCCCTCGTAAGGTAAATTTTTCAACCGCCCCTCGCAAGGTAGATTTTTCAACCGGCCCTCGTTAAGTAGATTTTTCAACAGGCCCTCGTAAAGTAGATTTTTCAACCGGCCCTCGTAAGGTAGATTTCTCAACCGGCCCTCGTAAGGTACGTGTTTCAACCGCCCCTCGTAAGGTAGATTTTTCAACCGGCCCTCGTAAGGTAGATTTTTCAACCGGTCCTCGTAAGGTCAATTTTTCGACCGGCCCTCGTAAGGTAGATATTTCAACCGCCCCTCGTAAGGTAGATTTTTCAACCGGCCCTCGTAAGGTAGATTTTTCAACCGGTCCTCGTAAGGTCAATTTTTCGACCGGCCCTCGTAAGGTCAATTTTTTGACCGGCCCTCGTAAGGTAAATTTTTCAACCGGCCCTCGTAAGGTCGATTTTTCAACCGGCCCTCGTAAAGCGAATTTTTCAACCAGCACTAGTAAAGTAAATTTTTCTACCGGCCCTCGTAAAGCCAATTTTTCAACCGGCCCTCGTAAGGTCAATTTTTCGACCGGCCCTCGTAAGGTAGATTTTTCAACCGGCCCTCGTAAGGTAGATTTTTCAACCGGTCCTCGTAAGATCAATTTTTCGACCGGCCCTCGTAAGGTAGATTTTTCAACCGGCCCTCGTAAGGTAAATTTTTCAACGGGCCCTCGTAAGGTCGATTTCTCAACCGGCCCTCGTAAAGTCAATTTTTCTACCGGCCCTCGTTAAGTCAATTTTTCAACCGGCCCTCGTAAGGTAGGTTTTTCAACTGGCCCTCGTTAAGTCAATTTTTCAACCGGCCTTCGTAAAGCCAATTTTTCAACCGGCCCTCGTAAGGTAAATTTTTCAACCGACCCTCGTAAAGCCAATTTTTCAACCGGCCCTCGTAAAGTAAATTTTTCAACCGGCCCTCGTAAGGTAGATTTTTCAACCGGCCCTCGTATGGTAAATTTTTCAACCGGCCCTTGTAAGGTAGATTTTTCAACCAGCCCTCGTAAAGTCAATTTTTTAACTGGCCCTCGTAAGGTGTGTTTTTCAACCGCCCCTCGTAAGGTAGATTTTTCAACCGGCCCTCGTAAAGTCAATTTTTCAACCGGCTTTCGTAAACTCAATTATTCAACCGCCCCTCGCAAGGTAGATTTTTCAACTGGCCCTCGTAAGGTAGATTTTTCAACCAGCCCTCGTAAAGTCAATTTTTCAACCTGCGCTCGTAAGGTAGGTTTTTCAACCACCCCTCGTAAGGTAGATTTTTCAACCGGCCCTCGTCATGTAGATTTTTCAACCGGCCCTCGTAAAGTAGATTTTTCAACAGGCCCTCGTAAGGTAGATTTCTCAACCGGCCCTCGTAAGGTACGTGTTTCAACCACCCCTCGTAAGGTAGATTTTTCAACCGGCCCTCGTAACGTCAATTTTTCAACCGGCCCTCGTAAAGTAAATTTTTCTACCGGCCCTCGCAAAGCCAATTTTCCAACCGGCCCTCGTAAAGTAAATTTTTCTACCGGCCCTCGTTAAGTCAATTTTTCAACTGGCCCTCGTAAGGTAAATTTTTCTACCGGCCCTCGCAAAGCCAATTTTCCAACCGGCCCTCGTAAAGTAAATTTTTCTACCGGCCCTCGTTAAGTCAATTTTTCAACTGGCCCTCGTAAGGTAAATTTTTCAACCGCCCTTCGCAAGGTAGATTTTTCAACCGGCCCTCGTTAAGTAGATTTTTCAACCGGCCCTCGTAAAGTAGATTTTTCAACAAGCCCTCGTAAGGTAGATTTCTCAACCGGCCCTGGTAAGGTAGGTTTTTCAACCGGCCCTCGTAAGGTAGATTTTTCAACCGGCCCTCGTAAGGTGGATTTTTCAACCGGCCCTCGTAAAGCCAATTTTTCAACCGGCCCTCGTAAAGCCAATTTTTCAACCGGCCCTCCTAAAGTAAATTTTTCTACCGGCCCTCGTTAAGTCAATTTTTCAACCGGCCCTCGTAAGTTAGGTTTTCCAACCGCCCCTCGTAAGGTAGATTTTTCAAGTAGTCCTCGGAAGGTAGATTTTTCAACTGGCCCTCGTAAAGTCAATTTTTCAACCGGCCCTCGAAAGGTAGATTTTTCAACTGGCCTTCGTAAAGTCAATTTTTCAACCGGTCCTCATATGGTAGGTTTTTCAACCGCCCCTCGTAAAGCCAATTTTTCAACCGGCCCTCGTGAAGTAAATTTTTCAACCGGCCATTGTAAGATAGATTTTTCAACCGGCCCTCGTAAGGTAGATTTTTCAACCGGCCCTTGTAAGGTAGATTTTTCAACCAGCCCTCGTAAAGTCAATTTTTCAACCGGCCCTCGTAAGGTAGGTTTTTCAACCGCCCCTCGTAAGGTAGATTTTTCAACCGGCCCTCGTAAGGTAGATTTTTCAACCAGCCCTCGTGAAGTCAATTTTTCAACCGGCCCTCGTAAGGTAGATTTATCAACCGCCCCTCGTAACGTAGATTTTTCAACCGGCCCTCGTAAGGTAGATTTTTCAACCGGCCCTCGTAAGGTACATTTTTCAAGCGGCCCTCGTGAAGTAAATTTTTCAACCGGCCCTCGTTAAGTAGATTTTTCAACCGGCCCTCATAAGGCAGATTTTTCAACCGGCCCTCGTAAAGCCAATTTTTCAACCGGCCCTCGTAAGGTAGATTCGTCAACCGGCCCTGGTAAAGTCAATTTTTCAACCGGCTTTCGTAAACTCAATTATTCAACTGGCCCTCGTAAGGTAAATTTTTCAACCGCCCCTCGCAAGGTAGATTTTTCAACTGGCCCTCGCAAGGTAGATTTTTCAACCGGCCCTCGTAAAGTCAATTTTTCAACCGGCCCTCGAAAGGTAGGTTTTTCAACCGCCCTTCGTAAGGTAGATTTTTCAACCGGCCCTCGTAAGGTAGATTTTTCAACTGGCCTTCGTAAAGTCAATTTTTCAACCGGTCCTCGTATGGTAGGTTTTTCAACAGGCCCTCGTAAGGTAGATTTCTCAACCGGCCCTCGAAAGGTACGTGTTTCAACCGCCCCTCGTAAGGTAGATTTTTCAACCGGCCCTCGTAACGTCAACTTTTCAACCGGCCCTCGTAAAGTAAATTTTTCTACCGGCCCTCGCAAAGCCAATTTTCCAACCGGCCCTCGTAAAGTAAATTTTTCTACCGGCCCTCGTTAAGTCAATTTTTCAACTGGCCCTCGTAAGGTAAATTTTTCAACCGCCCTTCGCAAGGTAGATTTTTCAACCGGCCCTCGTTAAGTAGATTTTTCAACCGGCCCTCGTAAAGTAGATTTTTCAACAAGCCCTCGTAAGGTAGATTTCTCAACCGGCCCTGGTAAGGTAGGTTTTTCAACCGGCCCTCGTAAGGTAGATTTTTCAACCGGCCCTCGTAAGGTGGATTTCTCAACCGGCCCTCGTAAAGTAAATTTTTCTACCGGCCCTCGTAAAGCCAATTTTTCAACCGGCCCTCGTAAAGCCAATTTTTCAACCGGCCCTCCTAAAGTAAATTTTTCTACCGGCCCTCGTTAAGTCAATTTTTCAACCTGCCCTCGTAAGTTAGGTTTTCCAACCGCCCCTCGTAAGGTAGATTTTTCAAGTAGTCCTCGGAAGGTAGATTTTTCAACTGGCCCTCGTAAAGTCAATATTTCAACCGGCCCTCGAAAGGTAGATTTTTCAACTGGCCTTCGTAAAGCCAATTTTTCAACCGGCCCTCGTAAGGTAGATTTTTCAACTGGCCTTCGTAAAGTCAATTTTTCAACCGGTCCTCGTATGGTAGGTTTTTCAACCGCCCCTCGTAAGGTAGATTTTTCAACCGGCCTTCGTAAGGTAAATTTTTCAACCGACCCTCATAAGGTAGATTTTTCAACCGGCCCTTGTTAAGTAGATTTTTCAACCGGCCCTCGTAAGGCAGCTTTTTCAACCGGCCCTCGTAAGGTAGATTTCTGAACCGGTCCTCGTAAGGTAGATATTTCAACCGCCCCTCGTAAGGTAGATTTTTCAACCGGCCCTCGTAAAGTAAATTTTTCAACCGGCCCTCGTAAGGTAGGCTTTTCAACCGCCCCTCGTAAGGTAGATTTTTCAACCGGCCCTCGTAAGATAGATTTTTCAACCGGCCCTCGTAAAGCCAATTTTTCAACCGGCCCTCGTAAAGTAAATTTTTCTACCGGCCCTCGTAAAGCCAATTTTTCAACCGGCCCTCGTAAGGTAGATTTTTCAACCGGCCCTCGTAACGTAGATTTTTCAACCGGTCCTCGTAAGGTCAATTTTTCGACCGGCCCTCGTAAGGTAGATTTTTCAACCGGCCCTCGTAAGGTAAATTTTTCAACCGGCCCTCGTAAGGTCGATTTTTCAACCGGCCCTCGTAAAGCCAATTTTTCAACCGGCCCTCATAACGTAAATTTTTCTACCGACCCTCGTAAAGCCAATTTTTCAACCGGCCCTCGTAAGGTAGATTTTTCAACCGGCCCTCGTATGGTAAATTTTTCAACCGGCCCTTGTAAGGTAGATTTTTCAACCAGCCCTCGTAAAGTCAATTTTTTAACTGGCCCTCGTAAGGTGTGTTTTTCAACCGCCCCTCGTAAGGTAGATTTTTCAACCGGCCCTCGTAAAGTCAATTTTTCAACCGGCTTTCGTAAACTCAATTATTCAACCGCCCCTCGCAAGGTAGATTTTTCAACTGGCCCTCGTAAGGTAGATTTTTCAACCAGCCCTCGTAAAGTCAATTTTTCAACCTGCGCTCGTAAGGTAGGTTTTTCAACCGGCCCTCGTAACGTAGATTTTTCAACCGGTCCTCGTAAGGTCAATTTTTCGACCGGCCCTCGTAAGGTAGATTTTTCAACCGGCCCTCGTAAGGTAAATTTTTCAACCGGCCCTCGTAAGGTCGATTTTTCAACCGGCCCTCGTAAAGCCAATTTTTCAACCGGCCCTCATAACGTAAATTTTTCTACCGACCCTCGTAAAGCCAATTTTTCAACCGGCCCTCGTAAAGTAAATTTTTCAACCGGCCCTCGTAAGGTAGATTTTTCAACCAGCCCTCGTAGTCAATTTTTCAACTGGCCCTCGTAAGGTGTGTTTTTCAACCGCCCCTCGTAAGGAAGATTTTTCAACCGGCCCTCGTAAGGTAGATTTTTCAACCGGCCCTCGTGAATTCAAGTTTTAAACCGGCCCTCGTTAAGTAGATTTTTCAACCGGCCCTCGTAAGGTAGTTTTTTCAACCGGCCCTTGTGAAGTCAATTTTTCAACCGGCCCTCGTTTATTAGATTTTTCAGCCGGCCCTCGCGAGGTAAATTTTTCAACCAGCCCTCGTAAATTCAATTTTTCAACCGGCCCTCGAAAAGTCAATTTTTCAACCGGTCCTCGTATGGTAGGTTTTTCAACCGCCCCTCGTAAGGTAGATTATTTAACCGCCCCTCGTAAGGTAGATTTTTCAACCGGCCCTCGTAAGGTAAATTTTTCAACCGGCCCTCGTAAGGTAGATTTTTCAACCGGCTTTCGTAAACTCAATTATTCAACTGTTCCTCGTGAGGTAAATTTTTCAACCGCCCCTCGCAAGGTAGATTTTTCAACTGGCCCTCGTAAGGTAGATTTTTCAACCAGCCCTCGTAAAGTCAATTTTTCAACCGGCCCTCGTAAGGTAGGCTTTTCAACCGCCCCTCGTAAGGTAGATTTTTCAACCGGCCCTCGTAAGATAGATTTTTCAACCGGCCCTCGTAAAGCCAATTTTTCAACCGGCCCTCGTAAAGTAAATTTTTCTACCGGCCCTCGTTTAGTCAATTTTTCAACCGGCCCTCGTAAGATAGATTTTTCAACCGGCCCTCGTAAAGCCAATTTTTCAACCGGCCCTCGTAAAGTAAATTTTTCTACCGGCCCTCGTTTAGTCAATTTTTCAACCGGCCCTCGTAAGATAGATTTTTCAACCGGCCCTCGTAAAGCCAATTTTTCAACCGGCCCTCGTAAAGTAAATTTTTCTACCGGCCGCCGTTAAGTCAATTTTTCAACCGGCCCTCGTAAGGTAAATTTTTCAACCGGCCCTCGTAAGGTCGAATTTTCAACCGGCCCTTGTAAGGTAGATTTTTCAACCGGCCCTCGTAAGGTAGATTTTTCAACCGGCCCTCGTAAAGTCAATTTTTCAACCGGCCTTCGTAAACTCAATTTTTCAACTGGCCCTCGTAAGGTAAATTTTTTAACCGCCCCTCGTAAGGTAGATTTTTCAACCGCCCCTCGCAAGGTAGATTTTTCAACCGGCCCTCGTAAGGTGGATTTTTCAACCGGCCCTCGTAAAGCCAATTTTTCAACCGACCCTCGTCAAGCCAATTTTTCAACCGGCCCTCGTAAAGTAAATTTTTCTACCGGCCCTCGTTACGTCAATTTTTCAACCGGCCCTCGTAAGTTAGGTTTTCCAACCGCCCCTCGTAAGGTAGATTTTTCAAGTAGCCCTCGGAAGGTAGATTTTTCAACTGGCCCTCGTAAAGTCAATTTTTTAACCGGCCCTCGAAAGGTAGGTTTTTCAACCGCCCCTCGTAAGGTAGATTTTTCAACCGGTCCTCGTTTGGTAGGTTTTTCAACCGCCCCTCGTAAGGTAGATTTTTCAACCGGCCTTCGTAAGGTAAATTTTTCAACCGGCCCTCATAAGGTAGATTTTTCAACCGGCCCTTGTTAAGTAGATTTTTCAACTGGCCCTCGTAAGGTAGATTTTTCAACCCGCCCTCGTAAGGTAGATTTTTCAACCAATCCTCGTAAGGTAGATTTTTCAACCAACCCTCGTAAGGTAGATTTTTCAACCGGCCCTCGTACGGTAGATTCGTCAACCGGCCCTCGTAAAGTCAATTTTTCAACCGGCTTTCGTAAACTCAATTATTCAACTGTCCCTCGTAAGGTAAATTTTTCAACCGCCCCTCGCAAGGTAGATTTTTCAACGGGCCCTCGTAAGGTAGATTTTTCAACCAGCCCTCGTAAAGTCAATTTTTCAACCGGCCCTCGTAAGGTAGGCTTTTCAACCGCCCCTCGTAAGGTAGATTTTTCAACCGGCCCTCGTAAGATAGATTTTTCAACCGGCCCTCGTAAAGCCAATTTTTCAACCGGCCCTCGTAAAGTAAATTTTTCTACCGGCCCTCGTTAAGTCAATTTTTCAACCGGCCCTCGTAAGATAGATTTTTCAACCGGCCCTCGGAAAGCCAATTTTTCAACCGGCCCTCGTAAAGTAAATTTTTCTACCGGCCCTCGTTAAGTCAATTTTTCAACCGGCCCTCGTAAGATAGATTTTTCAACCGGCCCTCGTAAAGCCAATTTTTCAACCGGCCCTCGTAAAGTAAATTTTTCTACCGGCCCCCGTTAAGTCAATTTTTCAACCGGCCCTCGTAAGGTAAATTTTTCAACCGGCCCTCGTAAGGTAGATTTTTCAACCGGTCCTCGTAAAGTAAATTTTTCAACCGGCCCTCGTAAGGTAGATTTTTCAACCGGCCCTCGTAAAGCCAATTTTTCAACCGACCGTCGTCAAGCCAATTTTTCAACCGGCCCTCGGAAGGTAGATTTTTAACTGGCCCTCGTAAAGTCAATTTTTTAACCGGCCCTCGAAAGGTAGGTTTTTCAACCGCCCCTCGTAAGGTAGATTTTTCAACCGGCCTTCGTAAGGTAAATTTTTCAACCGGCCCTCATAAGGTAGATTTTTCAACCGGCCCTTGTTAAGTAGATTTTTCAACCGGCCCTCGTAAGGTAGATTTTTCAACCGGCCCTCGTAAGATAGATTTCTCAACCTGTCCTCGTAAGGTAGATATTTCAACCGCCCTTCGTAAGGTAGATTTTTCAACCGGCCCTCGTAACGTAGATTTTTCAACCGGCCCTCGTAAGGTAGATTTTTCAACCGGCCCTCGTAAGGTACATTTTTCAAGCGGCCCTCGTGAAGTCAATTTTTCAACCGGCCCTCGTTAAGTAGATTTTTCAATCGGCCCTCGTAAGGCAGATTTTTCAACCAGCCCTCGTAAAGCCAATTTTTTCAACCGGCCCTCGTAAGGTAGATTTTTCAACCGGCCCTCGTAAAGTCAATTTTTCAACCGGCCTTCGTAAACTCAATTTTTCAACTGGCCCTCGTAAGGTAAATTTTTTAACCGCCCCTCGTAAGGTAGATTTTTCAACCGCCCCTCGCAAGGTAGATTTTTCAACCGGCCCTCGTAAGGTGGATTTTTCAACCGGCCCTCGTAAAGCCAATTTTTCAACCGACCCTCGTCAAGCCAATTTTTCAACCGGCCCTCGTAAAGTAAATTTTTCTACCGGCCCTCGTTAAGTCAATCTTTCAACCGGCCCTCGTAAGTTAGGTTTTCCAACCGCCCCTCGTAAGGTAGATTTTTCAAGTAGCCCTCGGAAGGTAGATTTTTCAACTGGCCCTCGTAAAGTCAATTTTTCAACCGGCCCTCGAAAGGTAGGTTTTTCAACCGCCCCTCGTAAGGTAGATTTTTCAACCGGTCCTCGTTTGGTAGGTTTTTCAACCGCCCCTCGTAAGGTAGATTTTTCAACCGGCCTTCGTAAGGTAAATTTTTCAACCGGCCCTCATAAGGTAGATTTTTCAACCGGCCCTTGTTAAGTAGATTTTTCAACCGGCCCTCGTAAGGTAGATTTTTCAACCCGCCCTCGTAAGGTAGATTTTTCAACCAATCCTCGTAAGGTAGATTTTTCAACCAACCCTCGTAAGGTAGATTTTTCAACCGGCCCTCGTACGGTAGATTCGTCAACCGGCCCTCGTAAAGTCAATTTTTCAACCGGCTTTCGTAAACTCAATTATTCAACTGTCCCTCGTAAGGTAAATTTTTCAACCGCCCCTCGCAAGGTAGATTTTTCAACGGGCCCTCGTAAGGTAGATTTTTCAACCAGCCCTCGTAAAGTCAATTTTTCAACCGGCCCTCGTAAGGTAGGCTTTTCAACCGCCCCTCGTAAGGTAGATTTTTCAACCGGCCCTCGTAAGATAGATTTTTCAACCGGCCCTCGTAAAGCCAATTTTTCAACCGGCCCTCGTAAAGTAAATTTTTCTACCGGCCCTCGTTAAGTCAATTTTTCAACCGGCCCTCGTAAAGCCAATTTTTCAACCGACCGTCGTCAAGCCAATTTTTCAACCGGCCCTCGGAAGGTAGATTTTTAACTGGCCCGCGTAAAGTCAATTTTTTAACCGGCCCTCGAAAGGTAGGTTTTTCAACCGCCCCTCGTAAGGTAGATTTTTCAACCGGCCCTCGTAAGGTAGATTTTTCAACTGGCCTTTGTAAAGTCAATTTTTCAACCGGTCCTCGTATGGTAGGTTTTTCAACCGCCCCTCGTAAGGTAGATTTTTCAACCGGCCTTCGTAAGGTAAATTTTTCAACCGGCCCTCATAAGGTAGATTTTTCAACCGGCCCTTGTTAAGTAGATTTTTCAACCGGCCCTCGTAAGGTAGATTTTTCAACCGGCCCTCGTAAGATAGATTTCTCAACCTGTCCTCGTAAGGTAGATATTTCAACCGCCCCTCGTAAGGTAGATTTTTCAACCGGCCCTCGTCACGTAGATTTTTCAACCGGCCCTCGTAAGGTAGATTTTTCAACCGGCCCTCGTAAGGTACATTTTTCAAGCGGCCCTCGTGAAGTCAATTTTTCAACCGGCCCTCGTTAAGTAGATTTTTCAACCGGCCCTCGTTAAGTAGATTTTTCAATCGGCCCTCGTAAGGCAGATTTTTCAACCGGCCCTTGTAAGGTAGATTTTTCAACCGGCCCTTGTAAGGTAGATTTTCCAACCGGCCTTCGTAAAGTCAATTTTTCAACCGGCCCTCGTAAAGTCAATTTTTCAACCGGCCCTCGTGACGTAGATTTTTCAACCGGCCCTCATGAAGGCAATTTTTCAACCGGCCCTCGTTAAGTAAATTTTTCAACCGGCCCTCGTAAGGTAGATTTTTCAACCGGCCCTCGTAAGGTAGATTTTTCAACCCGCCCTCGTAAGGTAGATTTTTCAACCAATCCTCGTAAGGTAGATTTTTCAACCAACCCTCGTAAGGTAGATTTTTCAACCGGCCCTCGTACGGTAGATTTTTCAACCGGCCCTCGTAAGGTAGATTTTTCAACCGGCCCTCGTAAGGTCAATTTTTCAACCGGCCCTCGTAAGGTAGATTTTTTAACCGCCCCTCGTAAGGTAGATTTTTCAACCGGCCCTCGTAAGATAGATTTTCCAACCGGCCCTCGTAAAGCCAATTATTCAACCGGCCCTCGTAAAGTAAATTTTTCTACCGGCCCTCGTTAAGTCAATTTTTCAACCGGCCCTCGTAAAGCCAATTTTTCAACCGACCGTCGTCAAGCCAATTTTTCAACCGGCCCTCGGAAGGTAGATTTTTAACTGGCCCGCGTAAAGTCAATTTTTTAACCGGCCCTCGAAAGGTAGGTTTTTCAACCGCCCCTCGTAAGGTAGATTTTTCAACCGGCCCTCGTAAGGTAGATTTTCCAACTGGCCTTTGTAAAGTCAATTTTTCAACCGGTCCTCGTATGGTAGGTTTTTCAACCGCCCCTCGTAAGGTAGATTTTTCAACCGGCCTTCGTAAGGTAAATTTTTCAACCGGCCCTCATAAGGTAGATTTTTCAACCGGCCCTTGTTAAGTAGATTTTTCAACCGGCCCTCGTAAGGTAGATTTTTCAACCGGCCCTCGTAAGATAGATTTCTCAACCTGTCCTCGTAAGGTAGATATTTCAACCGCCCCTCGTAAGGTAGATTTTTCAACCGGCCCTCGTAACGTAGATTTTTCAACCGGCCCTCGTAAGGTAGATTTTTCAACCGGCCCTCGTAAGGTAGATTTTTCAACTGGCCTTTGTAAAGTCAATTTTTCAACCGGTCCTCGTATGGTAGGTTTTTCAACCGCCCCGCGTAAGGTAGATTTTTCAACCGGCCTTCGTAAGGTAAATTTTTCAACCGGCCCTCATAAGGTAGATTTTTCAACCGGCCCTCGTAAGGTAGATTTTTCAACCGGCCCTCGTAAGGTACATTTTTCAAGCGGCCCTCGTGAAGTCAATTTTTCAACCGGCCCTCGTTAAGTAGATTTTTCAACCGGCCCTCGTTAAGTAGATTTTTCAATCGGCCCTCGTAAGGCAGATTTTTCAACCGGCCCTCGTAAAGCCAATTTTTTCAACCGGCCCTCGTAAGGTAGATTTTTCAACCGGCCCTTGTAAGGTAGATTTTTCAACCGGCCCTTGTAAGGTAGATTTTACAACCGGCCTTCGTAAAGTCAATTTTTCAACCGGCCCTCGTAAAGTCAATTTTTCAACCGGCCCTCGTGACGTAGATTTTTCAACCGGCCCTCGTGAAGGCAATTTTTCAACCGGCCCTCGTTAAGTAAATTTTTCAACCGGCCCTCGTAAGGTAGATTTTTCAACCGGCCCTCGTAAGGTAGATTTTTCAACCGGCCCTCGTAACGTAGATTTTTCAACCGGTCCTCGTAAGGTCAATTTTTCGACCGGCCCTCGTAAGGTAGATTTTTCAACCGGCCCTCGTAAGGTAAATTTTTCAACCGGCCCTCGTCAGGTCGATTTTTCAACCGGCCCTCGTAAAGCCAATTTTTCAACCGGCCCTCATAACGTAAATTTTTCTACCGACCCTCGTAAAGCCAATTTTTCAACCGGCCCTCGTAAAGTAAATTTTTCAACCGGCCCTCGTAAGGTAGATTTTTCAACCAGCCCTCGTAGTCAATTTTTCAACTGGCCCTCGTAAGGTGTGTTTTTCAACCGCCCCTCGTAAGGTAGATTTTTCAACCGGCCCTCGTAAGGTAGATTTTTCAACCGGCCCTCGTGAATTCAACTTTTAAACCGGCCCTCGTTAAGTAGATTTTTCAACCGGCCCTCGGGAGGTAAATTTTTCAACCAGCCCTCGTAAAGTCAATTTTTCAACCGGCCCTCGAAAAGTCAGTTTTTCAACCGTCCCTCGTGAGGTAGATTTTTCAACCGGCCCTCGTAAGGTAGATTTTTCAACCGGCCCTCGTAAGATAGATTTTTCAACCCGCCCTCGTAAGGTAGATTTTTCAACCAATCCTCGTAAGGTAGATTTTTCAACCAACCCTCGTAAGGTAGATTTTTCAACCGGCCCTCGTACGGTAGATTCGTCAACCGGCCCTCGTAAAGTCAATTTTTCAACCGGCTTTCGTAAACTCATTTATTCAACTGTCCCTCGTAAGGTAAATTTTTCAACCGCCCCTCGCAAGGTAGATTTTTCAACGGGCCCTCGTAAGGTAGATTTTTCAACCAGCCCTCGTAAAGTCAATTTTTCAACCGGCCCTCGTAAGGTAGGCTTTTCAACCGCCCCTCGTAAGGTAGATTTTTCAACCGGCCCTCGTAAGATAGATTTTTCAACCGGCCCTCGTAAAGCCAATTTTTCAACCGGCCCTCGTAAAGTAAATTTTTCTACCGGCCCTCGTTAAGTCAATTTTTCAACCGGCCCTCGTAAGATAGATTTTTCAACCGGCCCTCGTAAAGCCAATTTTTCAACCGGCCCTCGCAAGGTAGATTTTTCAACCGGCCCTCGTAAAGTCAATTTTTCAACCGGCCCTCGAAAGGTAGGTTTTTCAACCGCCCTTCGTAAGGTAGATTTTTCAACCGGCCCTCGTAAGGTAGATTTTTCAACTGGCCTTCGTAAAGTCAATTTTTCAACCGGTCCTCGTATGGTAGGTTTTTCAACCGCCCCTCGTAAGGTAGATTTTTCAACCGGCCTTCGTAAGGTAAATTTTTCAACCGACCCTCATAAGGTAGATTTTTCAACCGGGCCTTGTTAAGTAGATTTTTCAACCGGCCCTCGTAAGGTAGCTTTTTCAACCGGCCCTCGTAAGGTAGATTTCTGAACCGGTCCTCGTAAGGTAGATATTTCAACCGCCCCTCGTAAGGTAGATTTTTCAACCGGCCCTCGTAAAGTAAATTTTTCAACCGGCCCTCGTAAGGTAGGCTTTTCAACCGCCCCTCGTAAGGTAGATTTTTCAACCGGCCCTCGTAAGATAGATTTTTCAACCGGCCCTCGTAAAGCCAATTTTTCAACCGACCCTCGTAAAGTAAATTTTTCTACCGGCCCTCGTAAAGCCAATTTTTCAACCGGCCCTCGTAAGGTAGATTTTTCAACCGGCCCTCGTAACGTAGATTTTTCAACCGGTCCTCGTAAGGTCAATTTTTCGACCGGCCCTCGTAAGGTAGATTTTTCAACCGGCCCTCGTAAGGTAAATTTTTCAACCGGCCCTCGTCAGGTCGATTTTTCAACCGGCCCTCGTAAAGCCAATTTTTCAACCGGCCCTCATAACGTAAATTTTTCTACCGACCCTCGTAAAGCCAATTTTTCAACCGGCCCTCGTAAAGTAAATTTTTCAACCGGCCCTCGTAAGGTAGATTTTTCAACCAGCCCTCGTAGTCAATTTTTCAACTGGCCCTCGTAAGGTGTGTTTTTCAACCGCCCCTCGTAAGGTAGATTTTTCAACCGGCCCTCGTAAGGTAGATTTTTCAACCGGCCCTCGTGAATTCAACTTTTAAACCGGCCCTCGTTAAGTAGATTTTTCAACCGGCCCTCGTAAGGTAGTTTTTTCAACCGGCCCTAGTGAAGTCAATTTTTCAACCGGCCCTCGTTTATTAGATTTTTCAACCGGCCCTCGGGAGGTAAATTTTTCAACCAGCCCTCGTAAAGTCAATTTTTCAACCGGCCCTCGAAAAGTCAGTTTTTCAACCAGCCCTCATAAGGTAGGTTTTTCAACCGTCCCTCGTGAGGTAGATTTTTCAACCGGCCCTCGTAAGGTAGATTTTTCAACCGGCCCTCGTAAGATAGATTTTTCAACCGGCCCTCGTAAGGTAGATTTTTTAACCGGCCCTCGTAAGGTAGATTTTTCAACCGGCCCTTGTAAGGTAGATTTTTCAACCGGCCCTCGTAAAGTAAATTTTTCAACCGGCCCTCGTAAAGTCAATTTTTCAACAGGCCCTCGTAAAGTCAATTTTTCAACCGGTCCTCGTATGGTAGGTTTTTCAACCGCCCCTCGTAAGGTAGATTTCTCAACCGGCCCCTGGTAAGGTAGGTGTTTCAACCGCCCCTCGTAAGGTAGATTATTTAACCGGCCCTCGTAAGGTAGATTTTTCAACCGGTCCTCGTAAGGTCAATTTTTCGACCGGCCCTCGTAAGGTAGATGATTCAACCGCCCCTCGTAAGGTAGATTTTTCAACCGGCCCTCGTAAGGTAAATTTTTCAACCGGCCCTCGTAAGGTAGATTTTTCAACCGGCTTTCGTAAACTCAATTATTCAACTGTCCCTCGTGAGGTAAATTTTTCAACCGCCCCTCGCAAGGTAGATTTTTCAACTGGCCCTCGTAAGGTAGATTTTTCAACCAGCCCTCGTAAAGTCAATTTTTCAACCGGCCCTCGTAAGGTAGGCTTTTCAACCGCCCCTCGTAAGGTAGATTTTTCAACCGGCCCTCGTAAGATAGATTTTTCAACCGGCCCTCGTAAAGCCAATTTTTCAACCGGCCCTCGTAAAGTAAATTTTTCTACCGGCCCTCGTTAAGTCAATTTTTCAACCGGCCCTCGTAAGATAGATTTTTCAACCGGCCCTCGTAAAGCCAATTTTTCAATCGGCCCTCGTAAAGTAAATTTTTCTACCGGCCCCCGTTAAGTCAATTTTTCAACCGGCCCTCGTAAGGTAAATTTTTCAACCGGCCCTCGTAAGGTCGAATTTTCAACCGGCCCTTGTAAGGTAGATTTTTCAACCGGCCCTCGTAAGGTAGATTTTTCAACCGGCCCTCGTTAAGTCAATTTTTCAACCGGCCCTCGTAAGATAGATTTTTCAACCGGCCCTCGTAAAGCCAATTTTTCAACCGGACCTCGTAAAGTAAATTTTTCTACCGGCCCCCGTTAAGTCAATTTTTCAACCGGCCCTCGTAAGGTAAATTTTTCAACCGGCCCTCGTAAGGTCGAATTTTCAACCGGCCCTTGTAAGGTAGATTTTTCAACCGGCCCTCGTAAGGTAGATTTTTCAACCGGCCCTCGTAAAGTCAATTTTTCAACCGGCCTTCGTAAACTCAATTTTTCAACTGGCCCTCGTAAGGTAAATTTTTTAACCGCCCCTCGTAAGGTAGATTTTTCAACCGGCCCGCGTAAGGTAAATTTTTCAACCGGCCCTCGTAAGGTAGATTTTTCAACCGGCCCTCGTAAGGTAGATTTTTCAACCGGCCCTCGTAAAGTCAATTTTTCAACCGGCTTTCGTAAACTCAATTATTCAACCGCCCCTCGCGAGGTAGATTTTTCAACTGGCCCTCGTAAGGTAGATTTTTCAACCAGCCCTCGTAAAGTCAATTTTTCAACCTGCCCTCGTAAGGTAGGTTTTTCAACCGCCCCTCGTAAGGTAGATTTTTCAACCGGCCCTCGTAAGGTAGATTTTTCAACCGGCCCTCGTAAAGTAGATTTTTCAACAGGCCCTCGTAAGGTAGATTTCTCGACCGGCCCTCGTAAGGTAGATTTTTCAACCGGCCCTCGTAAGGTAGATTTTTCAACCGGCCCTCATAAGGTAGGTTTTTCAACCGTCCCTCGTGAGGTAGATTTTTCAACCGGCCCTCGTAAGGTAGATTTTTCAACCGGCCCTCGTAAGGTAGATTTTTCAACCGGCCCTCGTAAGGTAGATTTTTTAACCGGCCCTCGTAAGGTAGATTTTTCAACCGGCCCTTGTAAGGTAGATTTTTCAACCGGCCCTCGTAAAGTAAATTTTTCAACCGGCCCTCGTAAAGTCAATTTTTCAACAGGCCCTCGTAAAGTCAATTTTTCAACCGGTCCTCGTATGGTAGGTTTTTCAACCGCCCCTCGTAAGGTAGATTTCTCAACCGGCCCCTGGTAAGGTAGGTGTTTCAACCGCCCCTCGTAAGGTAGATTATTTAACCGGCCCTCGTAAGGTAGATTTTTCAACCGGTCCTCGTAAGGTCAATTTTTCGACCGGCCCTCGTAAGGTAGATGATTCAACCGGCCCTCGTACGGTAGATTCGTCAACCGGCCCTCGTAAAGTCAATTTTTCAACCGGCTTTCGTAAACTCATTTATTCAACTGTCCCTCGTAAGGTAAATTTTTCAACCGCCCCTCGCAAGGTAGATTTTTCAACGGGCCCTCGTAAGGTAGATTTTTCAACCAGCCCTCGTAAAGTCAATTTTTCAACCGGCCCTCGTAAGGTAGGCTTTTCAACCGCCCCTCGTAAGGTAGATTTTTCAACCGGCCCTCGTAAGATAGATTTTTCAACCGGCCCTCGTAAAGCCAATTTTTCAACCGGCCCTCGTAAAGTAAATTTTTCTACCGGCCCTCGTTAAGTCAATTTTTCAACCAGCCCTCGTAAGATAGATTTTTCAACCGGCCCTCGTAAAGCCAATTTTTCAACCGGCCCTCGTAGAGTAAATTTTTCTACCGGCCCTCGTTAAGTCAATTTTCCAACCGGCCCTCGTAAGATAGATTTTTCAACCGGCCCTCGTAAAGCCAATTTTTCAACCGGCCCTCGTAAAGTAAATTTTTCTACCGGCCCCCGTTAAGTCAATTTTTCAACCGGCCCTCGTAAGGTAAATTTTTCAACCGGCCCTCGTAAGGTAGATTTTTCAACCGGCCGTCGTAAAGTCAATTTTTCAACCGGCCTTCGTAAACTCAATTTTTCAACTGGCCCTCGTAAGGTAAATTTTTTAACCGCCCCTCGTAAGGTAGATTTTTCAACCGGCCCTCGTATGGTAAATTTTTCAACCGGCCCTCGTAAGGTAAATTTTTCAACCGGCCCTCGTAAGGTAGATTTTTCAACCGGCCCTCGTAAGGTAGATTTTTCAACTGGCCCTCGTAAGGTAGATTTTTCAACCGGCCCTCGTAAGGTAGATTTTTCAACCGACCCTTGCAAAGCCAATTTTTCAACCGGCCCTCGTAAAGTAAATTTTTCTACCGGCCCTCGCAAAGCCAATTTTTCAACCGGCCCTCGTACAGTAAATTTTTCTACCGGCCCTCGTTAAGTAAATTTTTCAACTGGCCCTCGTAAGGTAAATTTTTCAACCGCCCCTCGCAAGGTAGATTTTTCAACCGGCCCTCGTTAAGTAGATTTTTCAACCGGCCCTCGTAAAGTAGATTTTTCAACAGGCCCTCGTAAGGTAGGTTTTTCAACCGGCCCTCGTAAGGTAGATTTTTCAACCGGCCCTCGTAAAGCCAATTTTTCAACCGACCGTCGTCAAGCCAATTTTTCAACCGGCCCTCGGAAGGTAGATTTTTAACTGGCCCTCGTAAAGTCAATTTTTTAACCGGCCCTCGAAAGGTAGGTTTTTCAACCGCCCCTCGTAAGGTAGATTTTTCAACCGGCCCTCGTAAGGTAGATTTTTCAACTGGCCTTTGTAAAGTCAATTTTTCAACCGGTCCTCGTATGGTAGGTTTTTCAACCGCCCCTCGTAAGGTAGATTTTTCAACCGGCCTTCGTAAGGTAAATTTTTCAACCGGCCCTCATAAGGTAGATTTTTCAACCGGCCCTCGTAAGGTAGATTTTTCAACCGGCCCTCGTAAGGTACATTTTTCAAGCGGCCCTCGTGAAGTCAATTTTTCAACCGGCCCTCGTTAAGTAGATTTTTCAACCGGCCCTCGTTAAGTAGATTTTTCAATCGGCCCTCGTAAGGCAGATTTTTCAACCGGCCCTCGTAAAGCCAATTTTTTCAACCGGCCCTCGTAAGGTAGATTTTTCAACCGGCCCTTGTAAGGTAGATTTTTCAACCGGCCCTTGTAAGGTAGATTTTCCAACCGGCCTTCGTAAAGTCAATTTTTCAACCGGCCCTCGTAAAGTCAATTTTTCAACCGGCCCTCGTAAAGTCAATTTTTCAACCGGCCCTCGTGACGTAGATTTTTCAACCGGCCCTCGTGAAGGCAATTTTTCAACCGGCCCTCGTTAAGTAAATTTTTCAACCGGCCCTCGTAAGGTAGATTTTTCAACCGGCCCTCGTAAGGTAGATTTTTCAACCCGCCCTCGTAAGGTAGATTTTTCAACCAATCCTCGTAAGGTAGATTTTTCAACCAACCCTCGTAAGGTAGATTTTTCAACCGGCCCTCGTACGGTAGATTTTTCAACCGGCCCTCGTAAGGTAGATTTTTCAACCGGCCCTCGTAAGGTCAATTTTTCAACCGGCCCTCGTAAGGTAGATTTTTTAACCGGCCCTCGTAAAGTAAATTTTTCTACCGGCCCTTGTAAAGTCAATTTTTCAACCGGTCCTCGTAAGGTCAATTTTTCGACCGGCCCCCGTAAGGTAGATTTTTCAACCGGTCCTCGTAAGGTCAATTTTTCGACCGGCCCTCGTAAGGTCAATTTTTTGACCGCCCCTCGCAAGGTAGATTTTTCAACCGGCCCTCGTTAAGTAGATTTTTCAACCGGCCCTCGTAAAGTAGATTTTTCAACAGGCCCTCGTAAGGTAGGTTTTTCAACCGGCCCTCGTAAGGTAGATTTTTCAACCGGCCCTCGTAAAGCCAATTTTTCAACCGACCGTCGTCAAGCCAATTTTTCAACCGGCCCTCGGAAGGTAGATTTTTAACTGGCCCTCGTAAAGTCAATTTTTTAACCGGCCCTCGAAAGGTAGGTTTTTCAACCGCCCCTCGTAAGGTAGATTTTTCAACCGGCCCTCGTAAGGTAGATTTTTCAACTGGCCTTTGTAAAGTCAATTTTTCAACCGGTCCTCGTATGGTAGGTTTTTCAACCGCCCCTCGTAAGGTAGATTTTTCAACCGGCCTTCGTAAGGTAAATTTTTCAACCGGCCCTCATAAGGTAGATTTTTCAACCGGCCCTCGTAAGGTAGATTTTTCAACCGGCCCTCGTAAGGTACATTTTTCAAGCGGCCCTCGTGAAGTCAATTTTTCAACCGGCCCTCGTTAAGTAGATTTTTCAACCGGCCCTCGTTAAGTAGATTTTTCAATCGGCCCTCGTAAGGCAGATTTTTCAACCGGCCCTCGTAAAGCCAATTTTTTCAACCGGCCCTCGTAAGGTAGATTTTTCAACCGGCCCTTGTAAGGTAGATTTTTCAACCGGCCCTTGTAAGGTAGATTTTCCAACCGGCCTTCGTAAAGTCAATTTTTCAACCGGCCCTCGTAAAGTCAATTTTTCAACCGGCCCTCGTAAAGTAAATTTTTCAACCGGCCCTCGTAAAGTCAATTTTTCAACAGGCCCTCGTAAAGTCAATTTTTCAACCGGTCCTCGTATGGTAGGTTTTTCAACCGCCCCTCGTAAGGTAGATTTCTCAACCGGCCCCTGGTAAGGTAGGTGTTTCAACCGCCCCTCGTAAGGTAGATTATTTAACCGGCCCTCGTAAGGTAGATTTTTCAACCGGTCCTCGTAAGGTCAATTTTTCGACCGGCCCTCGTAAGGTAGATGATTCAACCGGCCCTCGTACGGTAGATTCGTCAACCGGCCCTCGTAAAGTCAATTTTTCAACCGGCTTTCGTAAACTCATTTATTCAACTGTCCCTCGTAAGGTAAATTTTTCAACCGCCCCTCGCAAGGTAGATTTTTCAACGGGCCCTCGTAAGGTAGATTTTTCAACCAGCCCTCGTAAAGTCAATTTTTCAACCGGCCCTCGTAAGGTAGGCTTTTCAACCGCCCCTCGTAAGGTAGATTTTTCAACCGGCCCTCGTAAGATAGATTTTTCAACCGGCCCTCGTAAAGCCAATTTTTCAACCGGCCCTCGTAAAGTAAATTTTTCTACCGGCCCTCGTTAAGTCAATTTTTCAACCAGCCCTCGTAAGATAGATTTTTCAACCGGCCCTCGTAAAGCCAATTTTTCAACCGGCCCTCGTAGAGTAAATTTTTCTACCGGCCCTCGTTAAGTCAATTTTCCAACCGGCCCTCGTAAGATAGATTTTTCAACCGGCCCTCGTAAAGCCAATTTTTCAACCGGCCCTCGTAAAGTAAATTTTTCTACCGGCCCCCGTTAAGTCAATTTTTCAACCGGCCCTCGTAAGGTAAATTTTTCAACCGGCCCTCGTAAGGTAGATTTTTCAACCGGCCCTCGTAAAGTCAATTTTTCAACCGGCCTTCGTAAACTCAATTTTTCAACTGGCCCTCGTAAGGTAAATTTTTTAACCGCCCCTCGTAAGGTAGATTTTTCAACCGGCCCTCGTATGGTAAATTTTTCAACCGGCCCTCGTAAGGTAAATTTTTCAACCGGCCCTCGTAAGGTAGATTTTTCAACCGGCCCTCGTAAGGTAGATTTTTCAACTGGCCCTCGTAAGGTAGATTTTTCAACCGGCCCTCGTAAGGTAGATTTTTCAACCGACCCTTGCAAAGCCAATTTTTCAACCGGCCCTCGTAAAGTAAATTTTTCTACCGGCCCTCGCAAAGCCAATTTTTCAACCGGCCCTCGTACAGTAAATTTTTCTACCGGCCCTCGTTAAGTAAATTTTTCAACTGGCCCTCGTAAGGTAAATTTTTCAACCGCCCCTCGCAAGGTAGATTTTTCAACCGGCCCTCGTTAAGTAGATTTTTCAACCGGCCCTCGTAAAGTAGATTTTTCAACAGGCCCTCGTAAGGTAGGTTTTTCAACCGGCCCTCGTAAGGTAGATTTTTCAACCGGCCCTCGTAAAGCCAATTTTTCAACCGACCGTCGTCAAGCCAATTTTTCAACCGGCCCTCGGAAGGTAGATTTTTAACTGGCCCTCGTAAAGTCAATTTTTTAACCGGCCCTCGAAAGGTAGGTTTTTCAACCGCCCCTCGTAAGGTAGATTTTTCAACCGGCCCTCGTAAGGTAGATTTTTCAACTGGCCTTTGTAAAGTCAATTTTTCAACCGGTCCTCGTATGGTAGGTTTTTCAACCGCCCCTCGTAAGGTAGATTTTTCAACCGGCCTTCGTAAGGTAAATTTTTCAACCGGCCCTCATAAGGTAGATTTTTCAACCGGCCCTCGTAAGGTAGATTTTTCAACCGGCCCTCGTAAGGTACATTTTTCAAGCGGCCCTCGTGAAGTCAATTTTTCAACCGGCCCTCGTTAAGTAGATTTTTCAACCGGCCCTCGTTAAGTAGATTTTTCAATCGGCCCTCGTAAGGCAGATTTTTCAACCGGCCCTCGTAAAGCCAATTTTTTCAACCGGCCCTCGTAAGGTAGATTTTTCAACCGGCCCTTGTAAGGTAGATTTTTCAACCGGCCCTTGTAAGGTAGATTTTCCAACCGGCCTTCGTAAAGTCAATTTTTCAACCGGCCCTCGTAAAGTCAATTTTTCAACCGGCCCTCGTAAAGTCAATTTTTCAACCGGCCCTCGTGACGTAGATTTTTCAACCGGCCCTCGTGAAGGCAATTTTTCAACCGGCCCTCGTTAAGTAAATTTTTCAACCGGCCCTCGTAAGGTAGATTTTTCAACCGGCCCTCGTAAGGTAGATTTTTCAACCCGCCCTCGTAAAGTCAATTTTTCAACCGGTCCTCGTAAGGTCAATTTTTCGACCGGCCCCCGTAAGGTAGATTTTTCAACCGGTCCTCGTAAGGTCAATTTTTCGACCGGCCCTCGTAAGGTCAATTTTTTGACCGCCCCTCGCAAGGTAGATTTTTCAACCGGCCCTCGTTAAGTAGATTTTTCAACCGGCCCTCGTAAAGTAGATTTTTCAACAGGCCCTCGTAAGGTAGGTTTTTCAACCGGCCCTCGTAAGGTAGATTTTTCAACCGGCCCTCGTAAAGCCAATTTTTCAACCGACCGTCGTCAAGCCAATTTTTCAACCGGCCCTCGGAAGGTAGATTTTTAACTGGCCCTCGTAAAGTCAATTTTTTAACCGGCCCTCGAAAGGTAGGTTTTTCAACCGCCCCTCGTAAGGTAGATTTTTCAACCGGCCCTCGTAAGGTAGATTTTTCAACTGGCCTTTGTAAAGTCAATTTTTCAACCGGTCCTCGTATGGTAGGTTTTTCAACCGCCCCTCGTAAGGTAGATTTTTCAACCGGCCCTCGTAAGGTAGATTTTTCAACCGGCCCTCGTAAAGTAGATTTTTCAACAGGCCCTCGTAAGGTAGATTTCTCGACCGGCCCTCGTAAGGTAGATTTTTCAACCGGCCCTCGTAAGGTAGATTTTTCAACCGGCCCTCATAAGGTAGGTTTTTCAACCGTCCCTCGTGAGGTAGATTTTTCAACCGGCCCTCGTAAGGTAGATTTTTCAACCGGCCCTCGTAAGGTAGATTTTTCAACCGGCCCTCGTAAGGTAGATTTTTTAACCGGCCCTCGTAAGGTAGATTTTTCAACCGGCCCTTGTAAGGTAGATTTTTCAACCGGCCCTCGTAAAGTAAATTTTTCAACCGGCCCTCGTAAAGTCAATTTTTCAACAGGCCCTCGTAAAGTCAATTTTTCAACCGGTCCTCGTATGGTAGGTTTTTCAACCGCCCCTCGTAAGGTAGATTTCTCAACCGGCCCCTGGTAAGGTAGGTGTTTCAACCGCCCCTCGTAAGGTAGATTATTTAACCGGCCCTCGTAAGGTAGATTTTTCAACCGGTCCTCGTAAGGTCAATTTTTCGACCGGCCCTCGTAAGGTAGATGATTCAACCGGCCCTCGTACGGTAGATTCGTCAACCGGCCCTCGTAAAGTCAATTTTTCAACCGGCTTTCGTAAACTCATTTATTCAACTGTCCCTCGTAAGGTAAATTTTTCAACCGCCCCTCGCAAGGTAGATTTTTCAACGGGCCCTCGTAAGGTAGATTTTTCAACCAGCCCTCGTAAAGTCAATTTTTCAACCGGCCCTCGTAAGGTAGGCTTTTCAACCGCCCCTCGTAAGGTAGATTTTTCAACCGGCCCTCGTAAGATAGATTTTTCAACCGGCCCTCGTAAAGCCAATTTTTCAACCGGCCCTCGTAAAGTAAATTTTTCTACCGGCCCTCGTTAAGTCAATTTTTCAACCAGCCCTCGTAAGATAGATTTTTCAACCGGCCCTCGTAAAGCCAATTTTTCAACCGGCCCTCGTAGAGTAAATTTTTCTACCGGCCCTCGTTAAGTCAATTTTCCAACCGGCCCTCGTAAGATAGATTTTTCAACCGGCCCTCGTAAAGCCAATTTTTCAACCGGCCCTCGTAAAGTAAATTTTTCTACCGGCCCCCGTTAAGTCAATTTTTCAACCGGCCCTCGTAAGGTAAATTTTTCAACCGGCCCTCGTAAGGTAGATTTTTCAACCGGCCGTCGTAAAGTCAATTTTTCAACCGGCCTTCGTAAACTCAATTTTTCAACTGGCCCTCGTAAGGTAAATTTTTTAACCGCCCCTCGTAAGGTAGATTTTTCAACCGGCCCTCGTATGGTAAATTTTTCAACCGGCCCTCGTAAGGTAAATTTTTCAACCGGCCCTCGTAAGGTAGATTTTTCAACCGGCCCTCGTAAGGTAGATTTTTCAACTGGCCCTCGTAAGGTAGATTTTTCAACCGGCCCTCGTAAGGTAGATTTTTCAACCGACCCTTGCAAAGCCAATTTTTCAACCGGCCCTCGTAAAGTAAATTTTTCTACCGGCCCTCGCAAAGCCAATTTTTCAACCGGCCCTCGTACAGTAAATTTTTCTACCGGCCCTCGTTAAGTAAATTTTTCAACTGGCCCTCGTAAGGTAAATTTTTCAACCGCCCCTCGCAAGGTAGATTTTTCAACCGGCCCTCGTTAAGTAGATTTTTCAACCGGCCCTCGTAAAGTAGATTTTTCAACAGGCCCTCGTAAGGTAGGTTTTTCAACCGGCCCTCGTAAGGTAGATTTTTCAACCGGCCCTCGTAAAGCCAATTTTTCAACCGACCGTCGTCAAGCCAATTTTTCAACCGGCCCTCGGAAGGTAGATTTTTAACTGGCCCTCGTAAAGTCAATTTTTTAACCGGCCCTCGAAAGGTAGGTTTTTCAACCGCCCCTCGTAAGGTAGATTTTTCAACCGGCCCTCGTAAGGTAGATTTTTCAACTGGCCTTTGTAAAGTCAATTTTTCAACCGGTCCTCGTATGGTAGGTTTTTCAACCGCCCCTCGTAAGGTAGATTTTTCAACCGGCCTTCGTAAGGTAAATTTTTCAACCGGCCCTCATAAGGTAGATTTTTCAACCGGCCCTCGTAAGGTAGATTTTTCAACCGGCCCTCGTAAGGTACATTTTTCAAGCGGCCCTCGTGAAGTCAATTTTTCAACCGGCCCTCGTTAAGTAGATTTTTCAACCGGCCCTCGTTAAGTAGATTTTTCAATCGGCCCTCGTAAGGCAGATTTTTCAACCGGCCCTCGTAAAGCCAATTTTTTCAACCGGCCCTCGTAAGGTAGATTTTTCAACCGGCCCTTGTAAGGTAGATTTTTCAACCGGCCCTTGTAAGGTAGATTTTCCAACCGGCCTTCGTAAAGTCAATTTTTCAACCGGCCCTCGTAAAGTCAATTTTTCAACCGGCCCTCGTAAAGTCAATTTTTCAACCGGCCCTCGTGACGTAGATTTTTCAACCGGCCCTCGTGAAGGCAATTTTTCAACCGGCCCTCGTTAAGTAAATTTTTCAACCGGCCCTCGTAAGGTAGATTTTTCAACCGGCCCTCGTAAGGTAGATTTTTCAACCCGCCCTCGTAAGGTAGATTTTTCAACCAATCCTCGTAAGGTAGATTTTTCAACCAACCCTCGTAAGGTAGATTTTTCAACCGGCCCTCGTACGGTAGATTTTTCAACCGGCCCTCGTAAGGTAGATTTTTCAACCGGCCCTCGTAAGGTCAATTTTTCAACCGGCCCTCGTAAGGTAGATTTTTTAACCGGCCCTCGTAAAGTAAATTTTTCTACCGGCCCTTGTAAAGTCAATTTTTCAACCGGTCCTCGTAAGGTCAATTTTTCGACCGGCCCCCGTAAGGTAGATTTTTCAACCGGTCCTCGTAAGGTCAATTTTTCGACCGGCCCTCGTAAGGTCAATTTTTTGACCGCCCCTCGCAAGGTAGATTTTTCAACCGGCCCTCGTTAAGTAGATTTTTCAACCGGCCCTCGTAAAGTAGATTTTTCAACAGGCCCTCGTAAGGTAGGTTTTTCAACCGGCCCTCGTAAGGTAGATTTTTCAACCGGCCCTCGTAAAGCCAATTTTTCAACCGACCGTCGTCAAGCCAATTTTTCAACCGGCCCTCGGAAGGTAGATTTTTAACTGGCCCTCGTAAAGTCAATTTTTTAACCGGCCCTCGAAAGGTAGGTTTTTCAACCGCCCCTCGTAAGGTAGATTTTTCAACCGGCCCTCGTAAGGTAGATTTTTCAACTGGCCTTTGTAAAGTCAATTTTTCAACCGGTCCTCGTATGGTAGGTTTTTCAACCGCCCCTCGTAAGGTAGATTTTTCAACCGGCCTTCGTAAGGTAAATTTTTCAACCGGCCCTCATAAGGTAGATTTTTCAACCGGCCCTCGTAAGGTAGATTTTTCAACCGGCCCTCGTAAGGTACATTTTTCAAGCGGCCCTCGTGAAGTCAATTTTTCAACCGGCCCTCGTTAAGTAGATTTTTCAACCGGCCCTCGTTAAGTAGATTTTTCAATCGGCCCTCGTAAGGCAGATTTTTCAACCGGCCCTCGTAAAGCCAATTTTTTCAACCGGCCCTCGTAAGGTAGATTTTTCAACCGGCCCTTGTAAGGTAGATTTTTCAACCGGCCCTTGTAAGGTAGATTTTCCAACCGGCCTTCGTAAAGTCAATTTTTCAACCGGCCCTCGTAAAGTCAATTTTTCAACCGGCCCTCGTAAAGTAAATTTTTCAACCGGCCCTCGTAAAGTCAATTTTTCAACAGGCCCTCGTAAAGTCAATTTTTCAACCGGTCCTCGTATGGTAGGTTTTTCAACCGCCCCTCGTAAGGTAGATTTCTCAACCGGCCCCTGGTAAGGTAGGTGTTTCAACCGCCCCTCGTAAGGTAGATTATTTAACCGGCCCTCGTAAGGTAGATTTTTCAACCGGTCCTCGTAAGGTCAATTTTTCGACCGGCCCTCGTAAGGTAGATGATTCAACCGGCCCTCGTACGGTAGATTCGTCAACCGGCCCTCGTAAAGTCAATTTTTCAACCGGCTTTCGTAAACTCATTTATTCAACTGTCCCTCGTAAGGTAAATTTTTCAACCGCCCCTCGCAAGGTAGATTTTTCAACGGGCCCTCGTAAGGTAGATTTTTCAACCAGCCCTCGTAAAGTCAATTTTTCAACCGGCCCTCGTAAGGTAGGCTTTTCAACCGCCCCTCGTAAGGTAGATTTTTCAACCGGCCCTCGTAAGATAGATTTTTCAACCGGCCCTCGTAAAGCCAATTTTTCAACCGGCCCTCGTAAAGTAAATTTTTCTACCGGCCCTCGTTAAGTCAATTTTTCAACCAGCCCTCGTAAGATAGATTTTTCAACCGGCCCTCGTAAAGCCAATTTTTCAACCGGCCCTCGTAGAGTAAATTTTTCTACCGGCCCTCGTTAAGTCAATTTTCCAACCGGCCCTCGTAAGATAGATTTTTCAACCGGCCCTCGTAAAGCCAATTTTTCAACCGGCCCTCGTAAAGTAAATTTTTCTACCGGCCCCCGTTAAGTCAATTTTTCAACCGGCCCTCGTAAGGTAAATTTTTCAACCGGCCCTCGTAAGGTAGATTTTTCAACCGGCCCTCGTAAAGTCAATTTTTCAACCGGCCTTCGTAAACTCAATTTTTCAACTGGCCCTCGTAAGGTAAATTTTTTAACCGCCCCTCGTAAGGTAGATTTTTCAACCGGCCCTCGTATGGTAAATTTTTCAACCGGCCCTCGTAAGGTAAATTTTTCAACCGGCCCTCGTAAGGTAGATTTTTCAACCGGCCCTCGTAAGGTAGATTTTTCAACTGGCCCTCGTAAGGTAGATTTTTCAACCGGCCCTCGTAAGGTAGATTTTTCAACCGACCCTTGCAAAGCCAATTTTTCAACCGGCCCTCGTAAAGTAAATTTTTCTACCGGCCCTCGCAAAGCCAATTTTTCAACCGGCCCTCGTACAGTAAATTTTTCTACCGGCCCTCGTTAAGTAAATTTTTCAACTGGCCCTCGTAAGGTAAATTTTTCAACCGCCCCTCGCAAGGTAGATTTTTCAACCGGCCCTCGTTAAGTAGATTTTTCAACCGGCCCTCGTAAAGTAGATTTTTCAACAGGCCCTCGTAAGGTAGGTTTTTCAACCGGCCCTCGTAAGGTAGATTTTTCAACCGGCCCTCGTAAAGCCAATTTTTCAACCGACCGTCGTCAAGCCAATTTTTCAACCGGCCCTCGGAAGGTAGATTTTTAACTGGCCCTCGTAAAGTCAATTTTTTAACCGGCCCTCGAAAGGTAGGTTTTTCAACCGCCCCTCGTAAGGTAGATTTTTCAACCGGCCCTCGTAAGGTAGATTTTTCAACTGGCCTTTGTAAAGTCAATTTTTCAACCGGTCCTCGTATGGTAGGTTTTTCAACCGCCCCTCGTAAGGTAGATTTTTCAACCGGCCTTCGTAAGGTAAATTTTTCAACCGGCCCTCATAAGGTAGATTTTTCAACCGGCCCTCGTAAGGTAGATTTTTCAACCGGCCCTCGTAAGGTACATTTTTCAAGCGGCCCTCGTGAAGTCAATTTTTCAACCGGCCCTCGTTAAGTAGATTTTTCAACCGGCCCTCGTTAAGTAGATTTTTCAATCGGCCCTCGTAAGGCAGATTTTTCAACCGGCCCTCGTAAAGCCAATTTTTTCAACCGGCCCTCGTAAGGTAGATTTTTCAACCGGCCCTTGTAAGGTAGATTTTTCAACCGGCCCTTGTAAGGTAGATTTTCCAACCGGCCTTCGTAAAGTCAATTTTTCAACCGGCCCTCGTAAAGTCAATTTTTCAACCGGCCCTCGTAAAGTCAATTTTTCAACCGGCCCTCGTGACGTAGATTTTTCAACCGGCCCTCGTGAAGGCAATTTTTCAACCGGCCCTCGTTAAGTAAATTTTTCAACCGGCCCTCGTAAGGTAGATTTTTCAACCGGCCCTCGTAAGGTAGATTTTTCAACCCGCCCTCGTAAGGTAGATTTTTCAACCAATCCTCGTAAGGTCAATTTTTCAACCGGCCCTCGTAAGGTAGATTTTTTAACCGGCCCTCGTAAAGTAAATTTTTCTACCGGCCCTTGTAAAGTCAATTTTTCAACCGGTCCTCGTAAGGTCAATTTTTCGACCGGCCCCCGTAAGGTAGATTTTTCAACCGGTCCTCGTAAGGTCAATTTTTCGACCGGCCCTCGTAAGGTCAATTTTTTGACCGCCCCTCGCAAGGTAGATTTTTCAACCGGCCCTCGTTAAGTAGATTTTTCAACCGGCCCTCGTAAAGTAGATTTTTCAACAGGCCCTCGTAAGGTAGGTTTTTCAACCGGCCCTCGTAAGGTAGATTTTTCAACCGGCCCTCGTAAAGCCAATTTTTCAACCGACCGTCGTCAAGCCAATTTTTCAACCGGCCCTCGGAAGGTAGATTTTTAACTGGCCCTCGTAAAGTCAATTTTTTAACCGGCCCTCGAAAGGTAGGTTTTTCAACCGCCCCTCGTAAGGTAGATTTTTCAACCGGCCCTCGTAAGGTAGATTTTTCAACTGGCCTTTGTAAAGTCAATTTTTCAACCGGTCCTCGTATGGTAGGTTTTTCAACCGCCCCTCGTAAGGTAGATTTTTCAACCGGCCTTCGTAAGGTAAATTTTTCAACCGGCCCTCATAAGGTAGATTTTTCAACCGGCCCTCGTAAGGTAGATTTTTCAACCGGCCCTCGTAAGGTACATTTTTCAAGCGGCCCTCGTGAAGTCAATTTTTCAACCGGCCCTCGTTAAGTAGATTTTTCAACCGGCCCTCGTTAAGTAGATTTTTCAATCGGCCCTCGTAAGGCAGATTTTTCAACCGGCCCTCGTAAAGCCAATTTTTTCAACCGGCCCTCGTAAGGTAGATTTTTCAACCGGCCCTTGTAAGGTAGATTTTTCAACCGGCCCTTGTAAGGTAGATTTTCCAACCGGCCTTCGTAAAGTCAATTTTTCAACCGGCCCTCGTAAAGTCAATTTTTCAACCGGCCCTCGTAAAGTAAATTTTTCAACCGGCCCTCGTAAAGTCAATTTTTCAACAGGCCCTCGTAAAGTCAATTTTTCAACCGGTCCTCGTATGGTAGGTTTTTCAACCGCCCCTCGTAAGGTAGATTTCTCAACCGGCCCCTGGTAAGGTAGGTGTTTCAACCGCCCCTCGTAAGGTAGATTATTTAACCGGCCCTCGTAAGGTAGATTTTTCAACCGGTCCTCGTAAGGTCAATTTTTCGACCGGCCCTCGTAAGGTAGATGATTCAACCGGCCCTCGTACGGTAGATTCGTCAACCGGCCCTCGTAAAGTCAATTTTTCAACCGGCTTTCGTAAACTCATTTATTCAACTGTCCCTCGTAAGGTAAATTTTTCAACCGCCCCTCGCAAGGTAGATTTTTCAACGGGCCCTCGTAAGGTAGATTTTTCAACCAGCCCTCGTAAAGTCAATTTTTCAACCGGCCCTCGTAAGGTAGGCTTTTCAACCGCCCCTCGTAAGGTAGATTTTTCAACCGGCCCTCGTAAGATAGATTTTTCAACCGGCCCTCGTAAAGCCAATTTTTCAACCGGCCCTCGTAAAGTAAATTTTTCTACCGGCCCTCGTTAAGTCAATTTTTCAACCAGCCCTCGTAAGATAGATTTTTCAACCGGCCCTCGTAAAGCCAATTTTTCAACCGGCCCTCGTAGAGTAAATTTTTCTACCGGCCCTCGTTAAGTCAATTTTCCAACCGGCCCTCGTAAGATAGATTTTTCAACCGGCCCTCGTAAAGCCAATTTTTCAACCGGCCCTCGTAAAGTAAATTTTTCTACCGGCCCCCGTTAAGTCAATTTTTCAACCGGCCCTCGTACGGTAAATTTTTCAACCGGCCCTCGTAAGGTAGATTTTTCAACCGGCCCTCGTAAAGTCAATTTTTCAACCGGCCTTCGTAAACTCAATTTTTCAACTGGCCCTCGTAAGGTAAATTTTTTAACCGCCCCTCGTAAGGTAGATTTTTCAACCGGCCCTCGTATGGTAAATTTTTCAACCGGCCCTCGTAAGGTAAATTTTTCAACCAGCCCTCGTAAGGTAGATTTTTCAACCGGCCCTCGTAAGGTAGATTTTTCAACTGGCCCTCGTAAGGTAGATTTTTCAACCGGCCCTCGTAAGGTAGATTTTTCAACCGACCCTTGCAAAGCCAATTTTTCAACCGGCCCTCGTAAAGTAAATTTTTCTACCGGCCCTCGCAAAGCCAATTTTTCAACCGGCCCTCGTACAGTAAATTTTTCTACCGGCCCTCGTTAAGTAAATTTTTCAACTGGCCCTCGTAAGGTAAATTTTTCAACCGCCCCTCGCAAGGTAGATTTTTCAACCGGCCCTCGTTAAGTAGATTTTTCAACCGGCCCTCGTAAAGTAGATTTTTCAACAGGCCCTCGTAAGGTAGGTTTTTCAACCGGCCCTCGTAAGGTAGATTTTTCAACCGGCCCTCGTAAAGCCAATTTTTCAACCGACCGTCGTCAAGCCAATTTTTCAACCGGCCCTCGGAAGGTAGATTTTTAACTGGCCCTCGTAAAGTCAATTTTTTAACCGGCCCTCGAAAGGTAGGTTTTTCAACCGCCCCTCGTAAGGTAGATTTTTCAACCGGCCCTCGTAAGGTAGATTTTTCAACTGGCCTTTGTAAAGTCAATTTTTCAACCGGTCCTCGTATGGTAGGTTTTTCAACCGCCCCTCGTAAGGTAGATTTTTCAACCGGCCTTCGTAAGGTAAATTTTTCAACCGGCCCTCATAAGGTAGATTTTTCAACCGGCCCTCGTAAGGTAGATTTTTCAACCGGCCCTCGTAAGGTACATTTTTCAAGCGGCCCTCGTGAAGTCAATTTTTCAACCGGCCCTCGTTAAGTAGATTTTTCAACCGGCCCTCGTTAAGTAGATTTTTCAATCGGCCCTCGTAAGGCAGATTTTTCAACCGGCCCTCGTAAAGCCAATTTTTTCAACCGGCCCTCGTAAGGTAGATTTTTCAACCGGCCCTTGTAAGGTAGATTTTTCAACCGGCCCTTGTAAGGTAGATTTTCCAACCGGCCTTCGTAAAGTCAATTTTTCAACCGGCCCTCGTAAAGTCAATTTTTCAACCGGCCCTCGTAAAGTCAATTTTTCAACCGGCCCTCGTGACGTAGATTTTTCAACCGGCCCTCGTGAAGGCAATTTTTCAACCGGCCCTCGTTAAGTAAATTTTTCAACCGGCCCTCGTAAGGTAGATTTTTCAACCGGCCCTCGTAAGGTAGATTTTTCAACCCGCCCTCGTAAGGTAGATTTTTCAACCAATCCTCGTAAGGTAGATTTTTCAACCAACCCTCGTAAGGTAGATTTTTCAACCGGCCCTCGTACGGTAGATTTTTCAACCGGCCCTCGTAAGGTAGATTTTTCAACCGGCCCTCGTAAGGTCAATTTTTCAACCGGCCCTCGTAAGGTAGATTTTTTAACCGGCCCTCGTAAAGTAAATTTTTCTACCGGCCCTTGTAAAGTCAATTTTTCAACCGGTCCTCGTAAGGTCAATTTTTCGACCGGCCCCCGTAAGGTAGATTTTTCAACCGGTCCTCGTAAGGTCAATTTTTCGACCGGCCCTCGTAAGGTCAATTTTTTGACCGGCCCTCATAAGGTAAATTTTTCAACCGGCCCTCGTAAGGTCGATTTTTCAACCGGCCCTCGTAAAGCGAATTTTTCAACCAGCCCTCGTAAAGTAAATTTTTCTACCGGCCCTCGTAAAGCCAATTTTTCAACCGGCCCTCGTAAGGTCAATTTTTCGACCGGCCCTCGTAAGGTAGATTATTCAACCGGTCCTCGTAAGGTCAATTTTCCGACCGGCCCTCGTAAGGTAGATCTTTCAACCGGCCCTCGTAAGGTAGATTTTTCAATCGGTCCTCGTAAGGTCAATTTTTCGACCGGCCCTCGTAAGGTAGATTTTTCAACCGGCCCTCGTAAGGTAAATTTTTCAACCGACCCTCGCAAAGCCAATTTTTCAACCGGCCCTCGTAAGGTAAATTTTTCAACGGGCCCTCGTAAGGTCGATTTCTCAACCGGCCCTCGTAAAGTAAATTTTTCTACCGGCCCTCGTTAGGTCAATTTTTCAACCGGCCCTCGTAAGGTAGATTTTTCAACCGGCCCTCGTAAGGTAGATTTTTCAACCGGCCCTCGTAAGGTACATTTTTCAAGCGGCCCTCGTGAAGTCAATTTTTCAACCGGCCCTCGTTAAGTAGATTTTTCAACCGGCCCTCGTTAAGTAGATTTTTCAATCGGCCCTCGTAAGGCAGATTTTTCAACCGGCCCTCGTAAAGCCAATTTTTTCAACCGGCCCTCGTAAGGTAGATTTTTCAACCGGCCCTTGTAAGGTAGATTTTTCAACCGGCCCTTGTAAGGTAGATTTTCCAACCGGCCTTCGTAAAGTCAATTTTTCAACCGGCCCTCGTAAAGTCAATTTTTCAACCGGCCCTCGTAAAGTAAATTTTTCAACCGCCCCTCGTAAAGTCAATTTTTCAACAGGCCCTCGTAAAGTCAATTTTTCAACCGGTCCTCGTATGGTAGGTTTTTCAACCGCCCCTCGTAAGGTAGATTTCTCAACCGGCCCCTGGTAAGGTAGGTGTTTCAACCGCCCCTCGTAAGGTAGATTATTTAACCGGCCCTCGTAAGGTAGATTTTTCAACCGGTCCTCGTAAGGTCAATTTTTCGACCGGCCCTCGTAAGGTAGATGATTCAACCGGCCCTCGTACGGTAGATTCGTCAACCGGCCCTCGTAAAGTCAATTTTTCAACCGGCTTTCGTAAACTCATTTATTCAACTGTCCCTCGTAAGGTAAATTTTTCAACCGCCCCTCGCAAGGTAGATTTTTCAACGGGCCCTCGTAAGGTAGATTTTTCAACCAGCCCTCGTAAAGTCAATTTTTCAACCGGCCCTCGTAAGGTAGGCTTTTCAACCGCCCCTCGTAAGGTAGATTTTTCAACCGGCCCTCGTAAGATAGATTTTTCAACCGGCCCTCGTAAAGCCAATTTTTCAACCGGCCCTCGTAAAGTAAATTTTTCTACCGGCCCTCGTTAAGTCAATTTTTCAACCAGCCCTCGTAAGATAGATTTTTCAACCGGCCCTCGTAAAGCCAATTTTTCAACCGGCCCTCGTAGAGTAAATTTTTCTACCGGCCCTCGTTAAGTCAATTTTCCAACCGGCCCTCGTAAGATAGATTTTTCAACCGGCCCTCGTAAAGCCAATTTTTCAACCGGCCCTCGTAAAGTAAATTTTTCTACCGGCCCCCGTTAAGTCAATTTTTCAACCGGCCCTCGTACGGTAAATTTTTCAACCGGCCCTCGTAAGGTAGATTTTTCAACCGGCCCTCGTAAAGTCAATTTTTCAACCGGCCTTCGTAAACTCAATTTTTCAACTGGCCCTCGTAAGGTAAATTTTTTAACCGCCCCTCGTAAGGTAGATTTTTCAACCGGCCCTCGTATGGTAAATTTTTCAACCGGCCCTCGTAAGGTAAATTTTTCAACCAGCCCTCGTAAGGTAGATTTTTCAACCGGCCCTCGTAAGGTAGATTTTTCAACTGGCCCTCGTAAGGTAGATTTTTCAACCGGCCCTCGTAAGGTAGATTTTTCAACCGACCCTTGCAAAGCCAATTTTTCAACCGGCCCTCGTAAAGTAAATTTTTCTACCGGCCCTCGCAAAGCCAATTTTTCAACCGGCCCTCGTACAGTAAATTTTTCTACCGGCCCTCGTTAAGTAAATTTTTCAACTGGCCCTCGTAAGGTAAATTTTTCAACCGCCCCTCGCAAGGTAGATTTTTCAACCGGCCCTCGTTAAGTAGATTTTTCAACCGGCCCTCGTAAAGTAGATTTTTCAACAGGCCCTCGTAAGGTAGGTTTTTCAACCGGCCCTCGTAAGGTAGATTTTTCAACCGGCCCTCGTAAAGCCAATTTTTCAACCGACCGTCGTCAAGCCAATTTTTCAACCGGCCCTCGGAAGGTAGATTTTTAACTGGCCCTCGTAAAGTCAATTTTTTAACCGGCCCTCGAAAGGTAGGTTTTTCAACCGCCCCTCGTAAGGTAGATTTTTCAACCGGCCCTCGTAAGGTAGATTTTTCAACTGGCCTTTGTAAAGTCAATTTTTCAACCGGTCCTCGTATGGTAGGTTTTTCAACCGCCCCTCGTAAGGTAGATTTTTCAACCGGCCTTCGTAAGGTAAATTTTTCAACCGGCCCTCATAAGGTAGATTTTTCAACCGGCCCTCGTAAGGTAGATTTTTCAACCGGCCCTCGTAAGGTACATTTTTCAAGCGGCCCTCGTGAAGTCAATTTTTCAACCGGCCCTCGTTAAGTAGATTTTTCAACCGGCCCTCGTTAAGTAGATTTTTCAATCGGCCCTCGTAAGGCAGATTTTTCAACCGGCCCTCGTAAAGCCAATTTTTTCAACCGGCCCTCGTAAGGTAGATTTTTCAACCGGCCCTTGTAAGGTAGATTTTTCAACCGGCCCTTGTAAGGTAGATTTTCCAACCGGCCTTCGTAAAGTCAATTTTTCAACCGGCCCTCGTAAAGTCAATTTTTCAACCGGCCCTCGTAAAGTCAATTTTTCAACCGGCCCTCGTGACGTAGATTTTTCAACCGGCCCTCGTGAAGGCAATTTTTCAACCGGCCCTCGTTAAGTAAATTTTTCAACCGGCCCTCGTAAGGTAGATTTTTCAACCGGCCCTCGTAAGGTAGATTTTTCAACCCGCCCTCGTAAGGTAGATTTTTCAACCAATCCTCGTAAGGTAGATTTTTCAACCAACCCTCGTAAGGTAGATTTTTCAACCGGCCCTCGTACGGTAGATTTTTCAACCGGCCCTCGTAAGGTAGATTTTTCAACCGGCCCTCGTAAGGTCAATTTTTCAACCGGCCCTCGTAAGGTAGATTTTTTAACCGGCCCTCGTAAAGTAAATTTTTCTACCGGCCCTTGTAAAGTCAATTTTTCAACCGGTCCTCGTAAGGTCAATTTTTCGACCGGCCCCCGTAAGGTAGATTTTTCAACCGGTCCTCGTAAGGTCAATTTTTCGACCGGCCCTCGTAAGGTCAATTTTTTGACCGGCCCTCATAAGGTAAATTTTTCAACCGGCCCTCGTAAGGTCGATTTTTCAACCGGCCCTCGTAAAGCGAATTTTTCAACCAGCCCTCGTAAAGTAAATTTTTCTACCGGCCCTCGTAAAGCCAATTTTTCAACCGGCCCTCGTAAGGTCAATTTTTCGACCGGCCCTCGTAAGGTAGATTATTCAACCGGTCCTCGTAAGGTCAATTTTCCGACCGGCCCTCGTAAGGTAGATCTTTCAACCGGCCCTCGTAAGGTAGATTTTTCAATCGGTCCTCGTAAGGTCAATTTTTCGACCGGCCCTCGTAAGGTAGATTTTTCAACCGGCCCTCGTAAGGTAAATTTTTCAACCGACCCTCGCAAAGCCAATTTTTCAACCGGCCCTCGTAAGGTAAATTTTTCAACGGGCCCTCGTAAGGTCGATTTCTCAACCGGCCCTCGTAAAGTAAATTTTTCTACCGGCCCTCGTTAGGTCAATTTTTCAACCGGCCCTCGTAAGGTAGGTTTTTCAACCGGCCCTCGTTAAGTCAATGTTTCAACCGGCCTTCGTAAAGCCAATTTTTCAACCGGTCCTCGTAAGGTAAATTTTTCAACCGACCCTCGTAAAGCCAATTTTTCAACCGGCCCTCGTAAAGTAAATTTTTCAACCGGCCCTCGTAAGGTAGATTTTTCAACCGGACCTCGTATGGTAAATTTTTCAACCGGCCCTTGTAAGGTAGATTTTTCAACCAGCCCTCGTAAAGTCAATTTTTCAACTGGCCCTCGTAAGGTGTGTTTTTCAACCGCCCCTCGTAAGGTAGATTTTTCAACCGGCCCTCGTAAGGTAGATTTTTCAACCGGCCCTCGTAAAGTCAATTTTTCAACCGGCTTTCGTAAACTCAATTATTCAACCGCCCCTCGCAAGGTAGATTTTTCAACTGGCCCTCGTAAGGTAGATTTTTCAACCAGCCCTCGTAAAGTCAATTTTTCAACCTGCCCTCGTAAGGTAGGTTTTTCAACCGCCCCTCGTAAGGTAGATTTTTCAACCGGCCCTCGTAAGGTAGATTTTTCAACCGGCCCTCGTAAAGTAGATTTTTCAACAGGCCCTCGTAAGGTAGATTTCTCAACCGGCCCTCGTAAGGTACGTGTTTCAACCGCCCCTCGTAAGGTAGATTTTTCAACCAGCCCTCGTAACGTCAATTTTTCAACCGGCCCTCGTAAAGTAAATTTTTCTACCGGCCCTCGCAAAGCCAATTTTTCAACCGGCCCTCGTAAAGTAAATTTTTCTACCGGCCCTCGTTAAGTCAATTTTTCAACTGGCCCTCGTAAGGTAAATTTTTCAACCGCCCCTCGCAAGGTAGATTTTTCAACCGGCCCTCGTTAAGTAGATTTTTCAACCGGCCCTCGTAAAGTAGATTTTTCAACAGGCCCTCGTAAGGTAGATCTCTCAACCGGCCCTGGTAAGGTAGGTTTTTCAACCGGCCCTCGTAAGGTAGATTTTTCAACCGGCCCTCGTAAGGTGGATTTTTCAACCGGCCCTCGTAAAGCCAATTTTTCAACCGGCCCTCGTAAAGTAAATTTTACTACCGGCCCTCGTTTAGTCAATTTTTCAACCGGCCCTCGTAAGGTAAATTTTCCAACCGGCCCTCGTAAGGTCGATTTCTCAACCGGCCCTCGTAAAGTAAATTTTTCTACCGGCCCTTGTAAAGTCAATTTTTCAACCGGTCCTCGTAAGGTCAATTTTTCGACCGGCCCTCGTAAGGTCAATTTTTCTACCGGCCCTCGTTAGGTCAATTTTTAAACCGGCCCTCGTAAGGTAGGTTTTTCAACCGGCCCTCGTTAAGTCAATGTTTCAACCGGCCTTCGTAAAGCCAATTTTTCAACCGGTCCTCGTAAGGTAAATTTTTCAACCGACCCTCGTAAAGCCAATTTTTCAACCGGCCCTCGTAAAGTAAATTTTTCAACCGGCCCTCGTAAGGTAGATTTTTCAACCGGACCTCGTATGGTAAATTTTTCAACCGGCCCTTGTAAGGTAGATTTTTCAACCAGCCCTCGTAAAGTCAATTTTTCAACTGGCCCTCGTAAGGTGTGTTTTTCAACCGCCCCTCGTAAGGTAGATTTTTCAACCGGCCCTCGTAAGGTAGATTTTTCAACCGGCCCTCGTAAAGTCAATTTTTCAACCGGCTTTCGTAAACTCAATTATTCAACCGCCCCTCGCAAGGTAGATTTTTCAACTGGCCCTCGTAAGGTAGATTTTTCAACCAGCCCTCGTAAAGTCAATTTTTCAACCTGCCCTCGTAAGGTAGGTTTTTCAACCGCCCCTCGTAAGGTAGATTTTTCAACCGGCCCTCGTAAGGTAGATTTTTCAACCGGCCCTCGTAAAGTAGATTTTTCAACAGGCCCTCGTAAGGTAGATTTCTCAACCGGCCCTCGTAAGGTACGTGTTTCAACCGCCTCTCGTAAGGTAGATTTTTCAACCGGCCCTCGTAACGTCAATTTTTCAACCGGCCCTCGTAAAGTAAATTTTTCTACCGGCCCTCGCAAAGCCAATTTTTCAACCGGCCCTCGTAAAGTAAATTTTTCTACCGGCCCTCGTTAAGTCAATTTTTCAACTGGCCCTCGTAAGGTAAATTTTTCAACCGCCCCTCGCAAGGTAGATTTTTCAACAGGCCCTCGTAAGGTAGATCTCTCAACCGGCCCTGGTAAGGTAGGTTTTTCAACCGGCCCTCGTAAGGTAGATTTTTCAACCGGCCCTCGTAAGGTGGATTTTTCAACCGGCCCTCGTAAAGCCAATTTTTCAACCGGCCCTCGTAAAGTAAATTTTACTACCGGCCCTCGTTTAGTCAATTTTTCAACCGGCCCTCGTAAGGTAAATTTTCCAACCGGCCCTCGTAAGGTCGATTTCTCAACCGGCCCTCGTAAAGTAAATTTTTCTACCGGCCCTTGTAAAGTCAATTTTTCAACCGGTCCTCGTAAGGTCAATTTTTCGACCGGCCCTCGTAAGGTCAATTTTTCAACCGGCCCTCGTAAGGTAGATTTTTTAACCGGCCCTCGTAAAGTAAATTTTTCTACCGGCCCTTGTAAAGTCAATTTTTCAACCGGTCCTCGTAAGGTCAATTTTTCGACCGGCCCCCGTAAGGTAGATTTTTCAACCGGTCCTCGTAAGGTCAATTTTTCGACCGGCCCTCGTAAGGTCAATTTTTTGACCGGCCCTCATAAGGTAAATTTTTCAACCGGCCCTCGTAAGGTCGATTTTTCAACCGGCCCTCGTAAAGCGAATTTTTCAACCAGCCCTCGTAAAGTAAATTTTTCTACCGGCCCTCGTAAAGCCAATTTTTCAACCGGCCCTCGTAAGGTCAATTTTTCGACCGGCCCTCGTAAGGTAGATTTTTCAACCGGGCCTCGTAAGGTCAATTTTTCGACCGGCCCTCGTAAGGTAGATCTTTCAACCGGCCCTCGTAAGGTAGATTTTTCAACCGGCCCTCGTAAGGTAAATTTTTCAACCGACCCTCGCAAAGCCAATTTTTCAACCGGCCCTCGTAAGGTAAATTTTTCAACGGGCCCTCGTAAGGTCGATTTCTCAACCGGCCCTCGTAAAGTAAATTTTTCTACCGGCCCTCGTTAGGTCAATTTTTCAACCGGCCCTCGTAAGGTAGGTTTTTCAACCGGCCCTCGTTAAGTCAATGTTTCAACCGGCCTTCGTAAAGCCAATTTTTCAACCGGTCCTCGTAAGGTAAATTTTTCAACCGACCCTCGTAAAGCCAATTTTTCAACCGGCCCTCGTAAAGTAAATTTTTCAACCGGCCCTCGTAAGGTAGATTTTTCAACCGGCCCTCGTATGGTAAATTTTTCAACCGGCCCTTGTAAGGTAGATTTTTCAACCAGCCCTCGTAAAGTCAATTTTTCAACTGGCCCTCGTAAGGTGTGTTTTTCAACCGCCCCTCGTAAGGTAGATTTTTCAACCGGCCCTCGTAAGGTAGATTTTTCAACCGGCCCTCGTAAAGTCAATTTTTCAACCGGCTTTCGTAAACTCAATTATTCAACCGCCCCTCGCAAGGTAGATTTTCCAACTGGCCCTCGTAAGGTAGATTTTTCAACCAGCCCTCGTAAAGTCAATTTTTCAACCTGCCCTCGTAAGGTAGGTTTTTCAACCGCCCCTCGTAAGGTAGATTTTTCAACCGGCCCTCGTAAGGTAGATTTTTCAACCGGCCCTCGTAAAGTAGATTTTTCAACAGGCCCTCGTAAGGTAGATTTCTCAACCGGCCCTCGTAAGGTACGTGTTTCAACCGCCCCTCGTAAGGTAGATTTTTCAACCGGCTCTCGTAACGTCAATTTTCAACCGGCCCTCGTAAAGTAAATTTTTCTACCGGCCCTCGCAAAGCCAATTTTTCAACCGGCCCTCGTAAAGTAAATTTTTCTACCGGCCCTCGTTAAGTCAATTTTTCAACTGGCCCTCGTATGGTAAATTTTTCAACCGCCCTTCGCAAGGTAGATTTTTCAACCGGCCCTCGTTAAGTAGATTTTTCAACCGGCCCTCGTAAAGTAGATTTTTCAACAGGCCCTCGTAAGGTAGATTTCTCAACCGGCCCTGGTAAGGTAGGTTTTTCAACCGGCCCTCGTAAGGTAGATTTTTCAACCGGCCCTCGTAAGGTAGATTTTTCAACCCGCCCTCGTAAGGTAGATTTTTCAACCAATCCTCGTAAGGTAGATTTTTCAACCAACCCTCGTAAGGTAGATTTTTCAACCGGCCCTCGTACGGTAGATTTTTCAACCGGCCCTCGTAAGGTAGATTTTTCAACTGGCCCTCGTAAGGTCAATTTTTCAACCGGCCCTCGTAAGGCAGATTTTTTAACCGGCCCTTGTAAAGTAGATTTTTCAACGGGCCCTCACGTGGTATTTGTTAACCGGCCTGGTTGAGCTTCCATTTTTTCAAGTATTTTTTCAAGATTTTTCAAATTGAACGAGCGATTTTTTCCCTTTGCGTGTGATTTCGCGGATTTTCAAAGTGCCTCAAGGAATAGAAATGATTGGCATATTTGGATGAAACTAGCGCCATTCTTTCAGTCTACTCGAGACCTTCCTAAAACCCCCCATCAAATCTCTATAGGGATAACGATTGCAATTATATCGCAGCTTGAAAATTCGTATCATTCAATTTGAACAAAGTTTCTATAATTTAAAATTTATATTATTTTAGCCACTATTGCATCATAACCCCGGAAATCTAAATTAATTAAAAGTATTGTCATTATTTTAAGAAATAAGACAATCTACTATATTTAATTCATATTATTTTTGATCATTATCATCTTTGTAAAATAAATAATTAACCTATCATTGCAAAATATTTGATCGACGATAGTTATTCAATTATCTTGCGACTTTCGTAATTCAGGTAAAGCACAAAGAAAGTCTGACCCTGCATTATCTTGGATACCTAAAACACCTTGACTTTACATATCAAATGGAAATGACTAAAGACATGGCCTACTGCAGCGGTCTCGCTTCCTCTCTCTCCCTCTCTCTATTTCTCTCGCTCTCTCTCTCTCTTTCGTTCTGTGGTAATATGCCCGAGAGACAGAAACACTTGGCTCTTCCCACTATTACTATATATTACAGTACGAAGAAGACGCCGCTAGCGTTCAAGTATATATGATTCGTTAGCGGAATGTTCGCGAACCAAATTTGGGCTAAACTGATCGGCCACGGCTTGTATGCAGGTAATCTTACCACAAAAATTTTCGTGCAAATAGTATTGCCGACGTTTTGCACCTACAAAAATGTACAAGTACTCAGTGTGTAAATTTTTTTATTACTGCATAGTGTGACATAAAGGATTTTTTGTATAATTAGCTTTGCAGGTCAGTAAATCCATTTTTATTTTACAGATAACTGATGGCAATGCAAACTGTAATTTTTTTTTTTGGAATTTCAAAATTCTAAGAATGTCACCTTATCGGATACTACTAACTGGATTATATACTAAAATTTCCATTCATTTGGTTTGATAGTTTTGCAATGTTATTCGCACGAAAATTTAGGTCTGCTACGATGGTAAAAAAGAGCTTTCATATGCTCTTAAGATGAGATGAAAAATCATTCAGAGTGATAAATAATCAATCGATTCGGTGGGAAAATTGTCAGGTGTGGCGCGATCAAAAGAGTAAAATTAGTGATAGGACAAATATTTTATTTCTGTTTACAAGTTATTTTCCTGTTTGGATCGATGAGAAGAGTAAAATTGGTGATGGGATAAATATTTGATTTCTATTTACCTATTTATTTTCCCATTTGAGGTCTCCCGACCGCATAAATTTGATTTTTTTTTTCAATACATTTCTGTTTCTGTTGTTGGATCAATTGGCAATTATTTGCAGCTCGAGGCATCATTTATTTTTTTTCTATACCGCAATTCGCCAAGGACAGATTTATTTGCAGCTCAGACGAAAAAAAAAATTATTGAAATCGTTAATAATTAAATAAATATTTACTTTGCGGCTTGAATCTGTAATGGGAAAATTTCATCAGAGCTTTAGTGACGAGAAGTAAAAGCTCTGAGCCTTCTCAACGAATTTTGGTACTTCAGAGCTCGCACGTGCTGTGCACGATTCCTCAGATCCATTGTTCAGAGTAATACAAGAATTGAAAAAAAATCAAGGAAAGTGACCATCGAAAAAAAAGTAAAAAAAAATCAATAAAAATCTCTCTCGAAGGATCTGTTGAAGCGGCAATAACTCGACATACACTTCACAGCACTCGTCTCGAAACATGTGCTTGACCATGTCCACGATCGTTGAAGTATACGCGAGAGATATAGTCTCTCGTTTTCATACTTTATATGGTCGATGTTTTATTTTACGGTCGTTCTGTTTTCCAAGATGAACGGTGCTGTTTCTACTCGACCTACTCCTTCTTACGACTGTTATTACTGCTATATATATATATATATGTATATATATATATTGTACTTGGACGAATACGCCACCAGGCCGAATGATTTTCGGGAATGTTCGCAGTGAAATCCTTTTACCCAGCATGGAACTATGAGCCCGCGAGTACACAGGCAGGAACTGTACCCAGACTATATCTACTTACATATATGGGGCATTCCGAGCTAGTTCAACAGGACTAAGCTCGTGAAAAATTTTCATTCAACTTTTCGTTGTTTTGTCACTGACACTTTGAATGCCGAAATTATTCCTCTATTTGAAAATTTTATTTCTTTCATCACAATCACTTTTATACAATAATAATTAGAAAAAACTTCCAGACATATAACTAAAAGGTTTTTTTTTTTTTTTGTAATATCAATCAAGCGAATTTGTTTATTATCAATGAATAATTCCCAGTATAAAATGGAAATACAATAAAGGGAAAAAACTTAGCGGCGGCTTACTCAATTCGGAATGGAATGCTCCATATATACGGTTAATGTACAAGTATAAAATATCTTCATACATATTTGTACATCTACTGTATCACTCTAAAAGATACACTATCTGTATCACTCTAAAAGAAAAGCTGTCATCGTAGTTCATCATTTTCTAAAGTTGTTCGAGTTATTCGAACAACTCGAATTATTCGATTCGAATTCCATTTGAATGCCATTCGCACAACCCATAATATATATAGTTTTACCACTGTCTTTCCCTTACGTATACATATACATTGTCGTACATATGTTATTGCACTGTTCGAATCGAATAATTCGAACTTTCGAATTTTTGCGAATAATTTGAATTTTTTCGAATAATCCATACGCGTGTACCTGTTTTCCCCTAATGCCTTCCTCATTGAGAATATCATACAAAGCTTTTCGCTGCTTAGTTAGAGCGACGCTTATTCGAAAGTTGTTTGAGTTATTCGAACAACTCGAATTATTCGATTCGAATTCGATTTGAATGCTATTCGCACGACCCCTAATATATATAGTTTTAGGCCACA